>VZRI01012222.1:0-27269 GCA_013397515.1 Upupa epops | reverse complement strand
TGCAGCGCTGGCACCCCCGGGCCGCCCGCCTGGCACCCCTGGGCCCATCCCGCCGGCAGGTGAGCTAGCGGGAAGGGAGGAGGAGGGGAGCAGGGATGGGGGAGGGGGGAGAGAGCGAAACCCGTCGCGCCGCCCTTGGCCTCTGGCTTGGGCCAGTACCGGGCACAGCCGGTGGGAGTCGCTGTGGGGGCGACTGGAGTGTCCAACCCGGCTTCTCCGAGTTCCCCGGGGGCTCGGATAACGCCCGTGTGAAACCGTGAACCGGAGTTCCACCCCCCTGCAGAGGCGCCGAGCGCTCACGTTGCTTCTCTGTCCTCTCTGCCCCCGTATCCCCTTGGCTGCCTAGCAACACCTCCCTTCTCCACCCTCCGTACCCCTGCGCCGGGGGCTACGTCCTCCCGTGGCATTGGGCATCCGCCCGGTCTTCCGGGTGAGGAGACTCGGAGCGCCGTTCCTTCCCACGTCCCTTCTCTCCTATTGTGTGCTGGCTGGGGCCCGTCTAGGCACTGCCGGAACACCCTCCCCCGTCTCGATGCGTGGATGGTGGTGTGGGAAGATGTGCTAGGGCCTTGTCGTGCCCGTCAGCCCTGTCCCTTCACCGCCACCGACTAAAGGGGCTGCGCTGCGGAATGAAGCCCGCGAGTGTGCGAGGTGCTGCGTCAGGTCTTTCATCTGCTGCTGCCGCCGTTTTTATCTCCTGCCTTCCCTCCCTCCTGGCTTTCTTCTCTCGCACCCAAATGCCGCTTATTTTGTAAATACTGGAGCAACATACACACACAAAAAAAACATGGCTGACGCTCGCCCTGCTCCATCGGGGTCTCCGCCTTCTCTCTCTGTCTCCGCCGCTTAAGCCTCTCCTCCATTTAGGCTTTTCTTTCTTCCCTGTCCCTCCTCCTCAGCTCCCAACCACAAAAAAAAAAAAAAGAGGAAAAACAGTTCTTCCTCCTTATTGCGCGCATGGTGAGATTTCAAGGGTAAGGATCCTCGCTTTGGAAGCTTTCTCCTTTCGTTTTGCTGTTTACAACGAAATGAAACGTAAAATCAGAGGGGGTTTGGGAACCTGCAAGGCCTGGGGCAAGGGAGAGGGATGAAAGGAGGCAGGGGAGGGATCTGGGTGAGCCCCACTGGGAGAGGCTTCTATGGAATGTGTGTATCTTTTTTGTGGTTTTTGGGTAAGGGGAGGGCCAGCACAGATGAAGTAATTGTGTTACACTTGCAGAATGATCTAGGGTCGATTCTTTCATTTCAGGACTTTCAGTTTGTATAAGGTACCAACTCAGCACAATCATGTTAATAAGACCTGAGCTAGTTACATCAGAGTACGCATTGTTCAGGTAAAAACCATAGTATAGGCTTTTTGAAATTCTTTGCATTCCCTCTTGTCTCCTTGTCAGTGTCTGAAACAGTTGGCAAATCATGGGATAGAGCTAGAATTAACATTTGCCAGGTCTTTGTGTCGCTAGTTTTCTGTCACAGATCAATTTGCCCTTGTGGTGGTGACAGATAGCACAAACCAAAGCATTTCTTTTTCCTCCTGCTTTTCAGATTCCTTTTTTTTCAGTCAAAACAACTAAGTCATAGCATCTTGAACTAAAGGGGGCTTCACAACTGAAACAAGGCAGCATGCTTCTGACCTCGCCTAACACAAGGCAGATGTTCACTCCAGTAGCCCCCACCTCAGTTACTCAGATCACCCACTTCTGGCTTTGATATATGTATGACTTTTTTTTTTTTTTTTTACTTATGACGTAAAACCAAAACGTTTGTTAAGTATATCCAAAGTGGTCTGCTGTGGAGCAGATTTATATTTAAGCTCTGTAACTTTGGCCTAACTGAAGGTGCAGACAGGATGCTTTATATGCCTTGTAGGTGTGTTACTATAAGTCATAGTAAATGTTTAGTTTTTCAGAACTGCTATTAAAGGTGGGGTTTTTTCACTCTCATACACGTGGATAGCTTATGTTAATAGTTAAGAACTACCTGTAAGTAACAAATGGCTTAGCAATGTTGTCTTTGTCTGATTTGCCTTGGAAGCTTCTAGGGGAGAAGAACTGTCATGGCATAATCATTACGGTTTTGCTGAGGTAGAAATAAATACCGTGTTTCAATGCTGGGATTATAATACATTAATACTTTTCTTTTTTCATCAGCTTCTTCTATCTCTATTAACAAGTAATGATTAAGTGGAGGTGAGGGGAAAGTAATTTATAAAAATGTGTTTACAACTAACTCAAACTTGAGCGAAGTCATCCAAGTTACAAGATCATTTTGGAATGCGTATCTACGTCATGGGGTCATGGGTACTGAGCCAACTTTATTACTTCTGGATGGAAAAGTCACAGCAAAATTCTGTAACTTGATCTATTGGTTGATTCCTATAGCAGTCAGTTACTTTTGTTTTTAACATTTTGCAGTCTGAAAGCAACAATTGTGAAGCCACTAAAGTAGTTTACCCATTGTATTTAATTAGTCTTCGTTGTACTAAGCAATACATTTTGAAAGTGTTCTTCTAATAAATATCTAAAGTGTGTGCTAAGGTATGCAGCTCAGAATAGGCCTGTGGATGCTTAAGCTGATTCTTAGGCTTAAGAGCAAAATTTGAAAAACAAATGGAGCATTATTGCCATATCTCTTTTAAATAATGAATCTTTACAGAATGTTTGGTAATTCTGGTATTCCGTAGCTTTGTTGCTAGAACCTAATTTTATTTTCCAAAATTCATCTCTACTTCAGGAGATAGGAATTTCATTATTAGCGTCTTCACAGCAGCTTGCAATTGTGTTTTTATATGACATTTGAAAGATTTTTTGTATTTCTGCTTTGGTTTTGTTTATTTGGTCAGAAATCAATAATGTGGGTCTTCATATCCTGTGAATCCCATTAATTAATTTAACAAGAAATACTTTGCAGTGAATCTTTGATCAAATAACCTGAGTGTGGCGCTAATAACTTATGAAATACCAATTAACTACGCAACTTTAAAGGCAGGAAACAGTTTATAATGTTACTTTACACTTCGTATCTTTTCTCAGATGAGTAGTAGTATTCCATTGCCTTCTTACTCCGTGTCTTTGCTATCTGTTGGCAAGGTGCACTTCTAGACACGTTCAGATCTGTAAACGTCTAGCTGATGCAATAGCTGGTTTAAACTTTGTCAAACATGAATGCATTAACAATTTTCAGTAAAATGATATTTTTCTGAAGAAATAGTTTTTATTAGTCTTTTTTTAATGAGGCCTGTTGCTTTCATTTTGGATTTTTGCTTCCTTTATTTTCTTCAGTGTTAGAAATAGCAAGCTTGACTCCTTGATGATACTGCACTATAATGTGGTTTTGTGGATGACTAAAACTGATACAACAAAGTGTGTTAAAATCGATATTTTGAAAACTGGTCACTGACACTGAACCAAGAGTATGAATCGGTATTATGGAAAGTTCTTTCTTGTGTGGTTAGGTAGCTTTCTCTCTTATCAGGAGTGAGAATTTTTAGTTCTGTTGTTTCTCACATTTTCCTTGTCTTACCGCTCTTCAGAAGTCCATGGTTTTATGATTCGGGAAGCCAAATTATGAACTGTTACAGAACTGGTTTAACCACTTTCTGTGTATCAAGGTAGATCCCACTTGCTACGCCATCCCTGGATGTTAGCATAACGCACGACTTAAAAAATGGGAAATGTCTCTCACACAGATGCTAATTATGTTCCTTGGAACTGTGTAGTTAAATGATTTGTATTCATCTATGAAGAGTCGATTCTGGTGTTAAGAGGGCCTCCTCACTGATCATTTTCAGACAATGGTGAAGTAATTTAATTCACACTTAACTGCTTTTTACCACATGATGGTTGCAGTTAACTTTCTGTTGTGTTAATTTGCACATGGCATGCAGCATTGAGGAGTTGAATTGGCTTGTCTACTGGGTTTTGGAGAGTCATTCTACAAATCAGAATTAACTTTCTGTCTTTTTTTCATGTGTATTGAGAAAGTCCTGTAAATCTATGCTGTGAGGTCTAGTTTGGTTTATGCACTTAAACTTTACTAAAATGGTTCTACAAAATACTTGAAACATGTAAGAGTTATTTCTTGTAGTGATTACTAGCATTAATTGTATTGTAATATTTGCAGTTAAGTTAAATATCTTTTGAGTTTTTAAAATTTGTTTTTCAGTCTGCTTGCTTAGACAGTTAGAAGCTTTAGTCTTATCAGTAAAACTTTTAAATCTCTAAAATATTACCTGTAGGTTTAGGGATTTTTTTTTTTACCTTGGTGGCTTACATATTGTTTGTTGTGGGTTTTTTTTGTTTTGTGTAGGTTTTTAATGTTATTGATGGATGCACCAATGTGATTATTTGAGATCTGCCCCTACAAATCCTGGAGAGAGTAGGTACATACTCAAGAGCAGTTCTGTGGATTTCAGTGAATTAGTAAATGGTTCACTTACAAAGAATGAACAAGAGAACTTCAAACTACACTTTGAGTATCGTTTCACTTACTCCTTTTTTAGTGTTTCCCAGTAGTTTTTCAGTTGTTCTCATGTTACTAACTTATAGTGGCTTTGCATTTTTATCATGGGAGAATTTTAAGATATTTATCTCCAAACTGTTATTAAATAGACTGACAGTGCAGCTTGTCATAGTTCTGGTTGTGTGTATAACTCATGGGGATAACTGTGTTCTAACCTGGCTCCTCTTTTTTCTGGCTTTGTGTTTTGTTGGATTTTTTTAAGTGCTGAATTGGTTCTTGTCAGTAACTGTATTTGTCCATTGAAATTCATAACAATTAAATGTATACTTTCTAATTAATGCTGTGACCAATAACTAGACCTAATAAGAATTCTGAATGCTCGTGCATTTTGTCATCTTTTTAGGACTGGTAGTAGTTGCTGTAGCATGTATCTTTATGTATCGATACATAATTATTTAGCCTACTTAATCTGACATGCTGGTTTAGAGGTGTTTTAGCCTTCTCCCCTAGACTTGTTGGCCTGACATTTCTCATGATGAACATAAGTAGCCCTTATGTCATGAGTAAGTTAAAAAACAACTGCAGAAATTTAATGTAAACTGTGTCAGTTGTCAGTTCATGAAGTGCCATCTCGGAATGCACAGAAATTTGTTCTTTATTTATGAAGGTCCACAGTAAAGTTGTAGAAGCCTGCTGCGTCAGAGATGTAAAAACTTTATAAGTTTCTTAACTTGGGCTTAAGAAATTGTTTTAGTAGTGTGTATTTTCAATTTAGTGTCACAGTAGTGTGTACTAAGTACTCTAGTCTCTAAGGTCTTAGAATGCATGTCCAAGAAAATGTGTTAGTTACGATCCACAGATCATAAGCTAAAAGGCTTGAAAGTTGTTTGTTAAATGGTAGATTTGTGTATGTGGGTTTTTTTCTCTCTTTAAAATAAAAAACTTTAGTTGCATCTGGTGCTTCTGTAACAAAGTTGCTAGTCTGAAGTACTGAGAACTGGCCATAGCACACTTAAAATGGCACTTAGAAGATCAGATAGCCTGAAGAGATGTGAACCACAAGTTTGATTTGACATGGTTGATTAACCTAACAGATGGGGCAATAACTTACCACTCCATTACTTCCTAATGTCAGGGTTGGATATGTTGCCCTGGCCTTGCTCTTCCAGAATGTTGGAGTGGTCCTTTTGGACTAACAGAATACCAGTTGAATACAGCTTTTGGAGACATTTCACTCTCTGGTTTGATAAGAAAGAATAGGTCTCTAGAAACTGAACAGATTAAAATCGCTTACAGTTGTAATAAATTGAGTCAGCTCCATCTACAAGAGCATGACTAAGGATAAATTATTTGCATTATAAAACTTCAGTTCATACTCAGTTCACTTGCATTTGCCATAGAATGGTAGTGAGGATGTGAAATTCAGTGCTGTTGTGACCCAGACGGTGGTTACATCTGTGTATATATATGTTTTGGATTCTGGGGAAGAGGAGGATAGCTACCTATTAATAAAAACTTAAATGGTTTCATATTTGCCATGATGCAAAACTATGCAACGTTAGGCAATTAGACTGACCTTTGGTGACTCTGTTACCATGGTATCTGTGCATGTTCTTGCCCTGTGGTTAGATGCAAGGTAATTTGCAGTAGACTGAGCAATTTGGAATGCGTTGAAGTTTACCTAGGGATAAAGGGACACATGAAAGGTTCTCTTGGCTTTGAATAAATACTGTATCTCATCTTTAAAGTGTCATTTTGTAAGTTTTCTTTAAGCATGGAGGGATGTACATTTATTAAGTAAGTTAGAAAACGCACAAATTTTATTCAGCAAGTAGTTTTACATTGCCTTTAAGAGGAATAATGTGAATAATACTTTAAAAAGTAACTGTGCTTCAGAGTCCTGGTATATTGTGTAAAATCACAGGAAGAAGTGTAGCAATATGGTGAAAAGAAAGGAAATTGTATGTTTATATCAGAAATGTTTAACCAAAGAGCTTTAAAAAACAGTGGCAACTCTGATAGCTGATTATGATGTCCTATGTGGAAGGACAAAAGAATACTAAAAATGCATATTCTGTTTGCACAGGCAGTTCATTCAAAAACAATCAAAATTTGTGCTTTTCCATACTGTTAAAGGGGAAAAGCGAACTAGAGAAACTTTATGAAAGCATTTTATGCATTTATCTTTATATTTACAGTGCTAAAGATGGGCATACAACTGCAGTGTATGCAGACATGTGGGTTGTTTGGCTTCTTTTCAGTATTAGTTTTGCTGTATCAAAAGAATTGATTGAAAGGTCTGTGGTGTAGATACTTGTTTCATTTGTTATTTTCGGCTCTTAGAAATGCCTAATCTACCCGCTTCCTTTTTTAAATGTAAAAACATGTTTAACAATGCAGTATGCGTTTTCCTGAAGATGTTGGAGGCTTATTTGAGACTAGACAATTTACTTCTTCCTTCACCGTGACTCCTACATAATAGAGCAGACTCTGCATGTGTTTTTATTGCAATGTTTTAGATTCCTGTGTTCAATTTTTGTTAGTGTTTTGTGGGGTTTTTTATTAATAGGAATTAAGAAGGTATTTTTCAAAGCAGTAGCGTATGTTATGGAGTCCCTTAGCCAGTTATTATTGAAGCAGTTTGTAACATTGCTAAAGCAGAGTCAGATCAAATAAGAAACTATTACCAAAAGTACTGCATTATTTTAAATGCTTTTAATTTTAGAGAAGTACTTTATACATTAATCTGTTTTTAGGGGTTATCAACAGTAAAGCTGCAAAGCTTTTTGGAATAAGTCTTTCAGAGAACTTAACTTTCTGTTGTTTTCTGGGCTATTACATGATAGAATCATTAGGGATCGGAAGGGACCTCGAAAGATCATCTATTCCAATCCCCCTGCCACAGCAAGATCACCTAGATCAAGCTGCACAGGAATGGATGAAGGCGTTTCTTGAACGTCTCCAGAGATGGAGGCTCCACAACTCTTGTGGGCAGCCTGTTCCAATGCTCTGTTACAATCACTGTGAAGAAATTTCTTCTGATATTTATATAGAACTGCCTATGTTCCAGCTTGCACCCATTGCCCCTTGTTCTATCACTAGATGACCTTCTCAAGAAGAGCCTGGCTCCGTCCTCATGACACCCACTCCTCACATTAATAAGGTCACCTCTCTTCTCCAAGCTAAAGAGACCCAGTTCCCTCAGCCTTTCCTCATAAGGGAGGTGTTCTGCTTCCTTCATCATCTTTGTTGCTCTGTGCTGGACACCCTCCAGCAGCTCCATGTCCTTCTTGAGCTGAGGGACTCAGAACTGGACACAATACTCCAGATGTGGTCTCACTAGTATAGAGTAGAGGGGAGCAGAATCTCCCTCGATCTGCTAACCATTCTACTTCTGATGCACCCCAGGATGCTGTTGGCCCTCTTAGCCACAAGAGCACATTGCTTCTGGCTCATAGTCATCCTGCTGTCCACTAGAACCTCCAAGTCCCTTTCACCTACACTGCTCTCCAGCAGATAAATCCCCAACCTATCCTGATGTTCTTCTTGCCCAGATGCAAGACTCTACACTTACCTTTGTTGTACCTCATTCAGTTTCTCTCTGCACAGCTCTCCAGCCTGTATGCTGAATGGCAGCACAGTCTGCTGGGATGTCAGCCACTGATCCCAGTTTTGTTGTCAACTCTGTCACCTCATCCAGGTTGTTGATGAATATATTTAACAGGGATGGACCCAGTACTGAATCTTGGAGGACACTATTAGACATAGGCTTCTGGCTTGATCCTTCCCCACTGACCACAACTTACACAACAAGAGTTGTGTCTTTTAACCAGTTCCCAGTCCATCTAGCTGTCCAGTCATCTAATCTGCACTTACGTGCAGTGGATACTAGTGGATACAGCCTATGTAGCTTCATTACATTACAATGTAATGTAATGTTAATTATATTAGTCACTAATGTAATCAATGTTAAGTATCCACTAATGGAATTAAAACCAAAGCTTGTCATCCTCTTTGTCCTTTTTTGACTATGGTCTTTAATTTCAGAAATAGACAATCTGGTTTGCCTTTGGATAGCTTATTTGGTAGCAGAGGCAGAGGAGCAGTCAAGTCAGTTTTGTATATCCTCATGTCTAGCCCTAGAGCGAAGATCATAAAATCATATATTGGGTTAGGTTAGAAGTGACACCTTCCACTAAAGGAAGCCAACTCTCTCTCCCTCTCTCTCTGCCTTTTCTGTCTCTTAAAACCTTTTCTTTACTTTTTTTGTTAATAAACTCCTTATCTTTGTAGTAAGTTCATGGGTTTTTTTCTTTTAACCCTAAGAGCAAAACCAGAACAAGATACCATTCAGATTATTGTTGAATGCCTTGCACAAGTTCAGGTAGATGATATTACTTGCTTTACCAGTGTTCACCAGTGCTGTAACCGTGTTGTAGAATCAGATTTTATCAGGCATAATCTGCATCTAGTGAAGCTCTGTTGGCTGTCACCTGTGACTTCCTTATTTTTTTAGGTGTGCTACCATATATTTTTAACAGGGAGTGCTGCTTTTTCCCAGTCCAGCCTCTGGCTGCTGTGATTTAGATGGCATGGTTTGAGAGCATTTGAGTGAAGACTGAGGCAAAAAAATAAATCACAGAGTACCATAGCCTTTTCCGTATCATGGTTAAGCATGCTACTTGATCCCCCATGAAGTCCACCACCATCTCATGATCACTGTAGCCCAGCCTTCTCTTGAGTTTCACATTCCTCACCAACACTTTCTTGTAAGTGAGGACAGTGTCTGTCATAGCATCTCTCCTTGGCCCCTCTTCTGCTTTGAGGAGAATCTTGTCAGTGTGCTCCTGGATTATTTTTGCTTTGCTATATTGTCCTTCCAACATACGTTGGGGTCGTTGAAGTCCCCCATGAGGACCTTGAAGCCACTCTTAGGAGTCTACAAAAGGCCTCATCTACTTGGTCTCCCTGGTCATGGGGTCTGTAATATTCCTGCACCGTAGTGTTAACTACCCTCCTTTTTTACCCTGACAGGTATGACAGAAGCTGCAATGCTATAGAAGTCCCTTAATTTCAGAGACCTATACTAACTTACTGCTTATACTCAACAGAAAACTAATTATAAGGGGGCATGAGATGTGTCATTAGTGCTTAATGGACTTCTATCACTAATATATAGGTAAGTCTGTTAAGTTGAAATTTAGCTGTGGAGCAGTGCTCAAATTTTTGTGGACGATTAAATGTTCACATTTTACTGGAGCGTAGTATTTCTGTTCATTTGCACAGTTCTGTAGTATCATTCATATCATTGAATGGAATGATACAAATTTGTCTACAATTATTTGTAAGGATTTCTTTGAGCTTACCTCAGTCTCATGTAACACTTATAGTGCTTTCTGGGAAACTAAAAAATTAGTAATAAATTGTGCCACATCTTGGACTGGTTTGCTCATTAGAGCAAGTAAGCCACACTTCATTGTTGTCTGTCTGAGGATTGAGGTGTCCAAGCAATTACTGTTACTAAAAGCCTGTGAGGGCAAAGTGGAGGAGGATTTTTTGCTTCATTAGTCTAGTCATCTTTGGCTTCCTGATTCATAAATTCATAGAATGGTTCAGGTTGGAAGGGACCTTTAAACCTCCTCTAGGTCCAACCACCCTGCCATTAGCAGGGTACACCCCTCAGTAGACCAGGTTACTCAAAGCCCCATCCAGTCTGGCCTTGAACACTTCCAGGGAGGGGGACATCCACAATCTCCTTGGGAACCTGTTTCAGTGTGTCACCAGCCTCAACATGAAAAACTTCCTTCTGATTTCCAATCTGAACCTACTCTCTTCCAGCTTGAAACCATTAACCCTCGTCCTACCACAAGACTTTGTGAACAGCCTCTCCCCAGCTTTACCGTAGCCTCCCTTCAGGTACTGGAAGGCCACTATAAAATGTCTCCAGAGTCTCCTCCAGACTGAATAGCCCTAACTATCTCAGCCTGTCCTCATAGGAGAGGTGCTCCAGCCTTCTAGTCATCCTTGTGACCCTTCTCTGGACACGTGCTAACAGTTCAATGTTTTCCCAGTGTTGGGGGCTCAAGCACTGAATGCAGTACTCCAGATAGGGTCTCACAAGAGCAGAATAAAGGGGGAGAATCACTGCCCTTGACCTACTGGTCATGTTTCTCTTGATGAACCCCAGAATGCAGTTGGCTTTCTGGGCCACAAATGAACATTGCCAGTTTGTGTTCAGTTTTTCATTGACCAGCACCCCCAAGTTCTTCTCCTCAAGGCTGCTCTCAGTCTGTTCCCCACCCAGCCTATCTTTGTGCCTGGGATTACTTTGACCCAGGTGCAAGACCTTGTACTTGGCCTTGTTGACACTTATGAGGTTGGAACTGGCTCACTTGTCAAGCCTGTCCAGGTCCCTCTGTATGGCATCCAGCATGTCCAACACACAACACAACTTGGTGTTATTGGCAAACTTGTTGAGAGTGCATTCAGTGCCACTATCCTTATCACCTACAAAGATGTTAACCAGCACTGGTCCCAGTACTGATCTTTGAGGGACACCACTCATCACTGCTCTCCATTTGGACCTTGAGCCGTTGACCACAAGTCTCTGAGTGCAACCATCCAGCCAATTCATTATCCAGCGAGTGATCCGTTCACCAAGTCCATGATTTTCCAATTTGGTGACTAGGATGTTGTGTGGGACAGTGTCAGATNCGTCCTACCACAAGACTTTGTGAACAGCCTCTCCCCAGCTTTACCGTAGCCTCCCTTCAGGTACTGGAAGGCCACTATAAAATGTCTCCAGAGTCTCCTCCAGACTGAATAGCCCTAACTATCTCAGCCTGTCCTCATAGGAGAGGTGCTCCAGCCTTCTAGTCATCCTTGTGACCCTTCTCTGGACACGTGCTAACAGTTCAATGTTTTCCCAGTGTTGGGGGCTCAAGCACTGAATGCAGTACTCCAGATAGGGTCTCACAAGAGCAGAATAAAGGGGGAGAATCACTGCCCTTGACCTACTGGTCATGTTTCTCTTGATGAACCCCAGAATGCAGTTGGCTTTCTGGGCCACAAATGAACATTGCCAGTTTGTGTTCAGTTTTTCATTGACCAGCACCCCCAAGTTCTTCTCCTCAAGGCTGCTCTCAGTCTGTTCCCCACCCAGCCTATCTTTGTGCCTGGGATTACTTTGACCCAGGTGCAAGACCTTGTACTTGGCCTTGTTGACACTTATGAGGTTGGAACTGGCTCACTTGTCAAGCCTGTCCAGGTCCCTCTGTATGGCATCCAGCATGTCCAACACACAACACAACTTGGTGTTATTGGCAAACTTGTTGAGAGTGCATTCAGTGCCACTATCCTTATCACCTACAAAGATGTTAACCAGCACTGGTCCCAGTACTGATCTTTGAGGGACACCACTCATCACTGCTCTCCATTTGGACCTTGAGCCGTTGACCACAAGTCTCTGAGTGCAACCATCCAGCCAATTCATTATCCAGCGAGTGATCCGTTCACCAAGTCCATGATTTTCCAATTTGGTGACTAGGATGTTGTGTGGGACAGTGTCAGATGCTTTACGCAGGTGTAGGTAAATGCTGTCAGAAATGTCATCGTAAAAGGACATCAAGTTAGTTAGACAGGATTTGCCCCAGATGAAGCCGTGTTGGCTACCAGTCACCTCTTTGTTTTCCAGATACCTCAGCAGGCCCTTTAGCAGGATCTGTTCCATGATATTGCCAGGCACAGAGGTGAGGCTGACTGGCCTATAGTTTCCAGGGTCTTCCTTTTTTCCCTTTTTAAAGGTGAGGGTGATGATTCTCCTTTTCCAGTAAGCAGGAACTTCACCAGACTGCAATGATCTTTCAGATATGATGGCTAGTGGCTTGGCAATGTCATTCTCCAATTCCTTCAGGACCTGCAGATTATTTTCATCAGGCCCCAAGGACTTGTGCCTGTTTAGGTTCAAAAGGTTTTTGGCCTCAAAGCTGATCTTTGCTGAAAGTGGTTGGATCATCCTTCACCCTGTGTCTATCTTTGCCTACTAGGGCTTGGGTGGAGTGCTAGAGCCTTTGCTGCTGAAGATAGACAAGTCATAAAGTATCTCAGCCCTCTCCCTATCACTTGTGGTTAGGTTCCATTTTCCTTCCCTATGAAAGACCCTATGTCATCCCTAGTACTGATACATGCAAGTGTTGAAGTATACTTAGAAATGCTTGTAGTACCTTACGAGTTTTCTGCTCTTTGTACATACCAGATTAACAATGTTTACAATAATTCTCACTTTTGAGGAAGAAAATACCTTGTGAAACAGAAGTGTCCTTTAATGTCATAAAGTATTGTGAGGCAATTGTGTCTTAACTGAGATTGATGCAGTCAGTTAGCATTCAGATTTAACTTTCTTAGGGAAGCTGTAGTGATAATATAGACCAATGGGTGCTCATTGTGATGTACCTTTTGTTTGGCTGGATGAATTTTTGGCAGCATACTTTAGAAATATAAATGGAAAGTACAGACCAATAATAAAAGAATCAAGACTTGGGAAATATGCTTTAATGCTGCAATCAATGTAACCTATATCAAGGAAAAAATTTAAGATTATCATTGTAAGGACTTCCTTAAAGGCCTGCTTCTCTAAGATGTTTTTTGCATTATTACACATTACAGGGAGGTATGGAAAGCAGTCTATCTGTCTTTGAAGCCTTTGGCATACAGAATAAATCATAAGTAGTTGAAAAAGCTATAGGTGGATAATGTTGAAATCTTCAGGAAAATTGTTGCCTTCGTTTTGCACGATTTTGTAAGGTTTTGGGTTTCTTTTAAAGCTAGTGAAAGAAAGTTAATTTAATTTTGGGCTATTGTTTTACTAGGTGTTTTGTTTGTTTTGTGTAACCCTTCTATTAATTGTGTGGGTCTATATGTTGTCTCCTGTTGAGGAGTGGGAAAAGTTATCAGTGTTCTCCAAAAAGCTACAATAATATTTTTCCTAAGCCAAATGAAGATAATTGTATGGTTTGATAAATTTAATCTTCTTTGAGGACCAGGTGACTGGACTACATACATATTAGCAGAATCAAGAATTAAGGCTTGCAACAAAAGAAAGAAAATTCACCAGCTTGTCAGGGAAGTTGTTTTGAATTGCTAGTGTCTTATGAAATTAGCTGCAGGAAAGTACTAAATAGTTACCCATGTGCTTACATATTCTGTTTCAACACAGCAATGAATACTAAGCAGATCAGAAAGAACAGTTAAGTGATTCTTGGTTTCTGTAGAAGTGGTAACTGTCACATGTGCAATAGCAGTGTATTTCCTGTATATCTACAACTGATGGCTTTAATTACTTCAGTGTTAACATTAAAATGTAAAAACATACTGTTTTTCCTATAGAAATGTTGATTATCTTATGCATCCTGTGTATCTCAAGATTTGGCACTTGCCTAAAGTAAGCAAAGTATTTATTTGTCATTTGTGTTAATTCTATTTTGTTTGGTTATAGTAGGTTCTTTCTGGGTGAGGAGGTTATTTGAACCAGTATAATTTTTGCAATACATGAATGCATATGCTTGGAATTCATTCTGACTAGTGCTTGTTTTGATTAGCTGAACAGTTAAATGTGCATGGCTGAAAGGTGAGGGAAATGAAACAGTTCAGTTTATATTTGGTCATCAAGGGAGAAAGGTTGGTGAAGTCTGGGGTACTGAAGTGTTTGGCAGTTTATTGTTAACTAATTTTGGTTGGTTTTCAGAATTTAATAAAAAGGGAAGTGATCATGCCCTTGTACCTGGCCATTAATGAGGCCTCGTCTTGAGTATTGTGTTCAGTTTTGGTCTCCTCATTATAGGAAAGACATTGAGATGCTGGAATGGGTCCAGAGGAAAGCTACCAAGCTCATGAGGAGTTTACATAACAAACTGAATGAGAAGAGGCTGAGGGAGCTGGGCATTTTTGCTTAGAAGAGGAGGTTGAGGAAGGACCTCATTGCCCTCTACAGCTATCTGAAGGGAGGTTGTAGAGCAGTGGGTCTTGACCTCTTCTTGGTGACTAATGACAGAACCAGGGGCAGTGATCTGAAGTTGAGGCAGGGGAGGTTTAGATTAGCTCTTGGGAAGAAATTCTTTACAGAAAGAACGGTGAGACACTGGAAGGGCCTTCCCAGGGAAGTGGTTGAGTTGCCATCCCTGGAGGCGTTTAAGGAGCGTGTAGACATGATGCTTCATGACAGGCTATAGTGGCAGGCATGGAGTGGGTTGTTCTGTTTTTCATGTTTCTCATGTACTTAGGTTTTTTGTTGGTGTGTTTATGATTGGACTTGGTGATCCAGTAGATCCTTTCCAACCGTGATTATTCTATGAAGGAAGCTAAAATTTAAACCACCACACTTCCAAATCCTGTGCTGCTTCTTTTCTCCTTGAAGTTGTAGCTAGCAATACAAGATAAAAGAATGTGAACTGTTGAGTTTTAGTATTGTAGTGGAAAATAATGCTCACATTTGGATAGCTTACCTAATGTTTTTAATGGTGTGTGTATGCTTTAAACTCTTTGGCATGAACTTCTAATAAAATCCAAACAAAAAATGCACAGTTGTTTTCACAATGATGTAAGATTATTTTTTCTACTTACATTTTCTGCAGAAAGAACCTGTATCCTTCTTGTTCCAATGCTTTGACCCTTAGGTCAGAGAGATGAAGGATACAAAGACTGTATGTATCTTTGATAAAGATACAACACGTTTTTACTATAAAAACCTAACAGATTGCTAATGAGAAATATTCTCAGTTCTGAAGAAATTAACATTGAGCAGTTCCTGTTTGTATGTACTGAGCAAAGGCCTACTGTACTGGGGTTTGGCTGCAGAGCTCCCTTAGTCGCTGTGAGTTTGGTTTCTTCCTATCCAGTGGTGTAGTTTTTTGATAGGGTTGTAACTGTGATTTGCTGATGTGTTTGTTCTGCTGCCGAAGACAAAACAGTGAGACAACTTCTGTTGTATTCTGTGATTTGCTTTATACTTTTTTTAAAATGGTTTTGGTATTGACTGAAATGCAGATTCTCATAGGTTGTGGCTAAAAGTCTTACTTATGACAAGTAGTCCTCAGTAAGGAACCAGAAACCACAGAGAAGCATGTAACAGCTAGTTTGCAAACAGGCTAGAACAGAAAACATGTTGCATTGATCCCAAGAGAAGATTGATATGATGAACTATGTAAAAACAGTCCTGGTGGAACTTGGCTCTGTCAAATGACTGGAGGAGTCTTTCCATAAATACATTTCAAGATGACTTTTATTATTTATTTATTTATTTTTTTTATTAATTAATCAAGGAGGCTGAAGTCAGGGAGGAAGATAATACCAGAAGAGTCTAAGACAGTGCTTGAAAAATAAGGCTTTTAATGATAAAATTTAGATAGAAGTGATAGACTTTGTGGTTTGCTTTAATTCAGTATTCTGGAGTGGCTGATAACTTCAGAAACTATGGTAGAGTAACAAATGGTTTTGACAGAGAGATACCTAGCTGATCTGGAAGGGTAACTGATGCCTAATATATGTGAGGTAAGCCAAGTGCTCCCAGAACCTGTTAGCCACAGTAAGAGCACTTGAAGGTATAGACGAAATGTTAATAGTCACTTCTGTCATGTACTTATTAATGCTTGTCTCACCTTGACAAAGACTGAACCGGGCAGGGGGGGAGGTTCTGTCTAAAAGCTGGCTTGGCCTGTGGGTTTCCAGTTCAAGAATACTTACTGAACAAAGGAAGCCCTGTAATAAGCACCTTCACAAGAAGTGGGACAGTCCGTTTAACTCCATAAACAGCTACTTACATAGACTTAAAATGTTCAGTCTGTTGACCTGGAGGGATGTCAACCCCCAAATTCCCCTGGGCCAGCTACTGAGTGACCATCCAGGACCCACTGAGCCTTGCAGACCTGCCTACCCTTGCATGACTCAGCCCCTTCATGCATATATATGGTGTTTTCTTGGAACCAGGTAGAGACTTTGGAACATAAACTCCTAGCAGAACCTCAACTCAGGTCAACCTCTCCTCCCCTGGGAGCCACAAAGTAATTTTTGCCATTGGACATTTCTCTGTGACCACATCAATGCCTGTAAAAGCTCACTTGTGATGGCCAGGTTTCACATTTAGGTGCTCAGTGCACCTGCATCAGTGAGAAAATCTCTACGAATTTTCTTGGGGCCGGTTGGGATCCTGTTAATTGATTCATGGTGTTTGTCTGTAGAGCCAGAATCTTCCAGGTGGCTCACTGTCCTGCCTGCTTTTTTGTCAGTTGATCATTTAGTTTAATCAAGTCCTGCTAATGGGTTGAAGGTGTATTCTCAGCAGGTGTGGGTTTATGCACAGCCTGGTGGCCTGTTTTATCTTCCCGATTTTGTCTCAAGAATTGCGTTAAAAGGTTGGAGGCTGGCTACAGCCATACCACTTTTAAGCCGATGCAGTGCTCCCATAGCTAAAGCTTTGTGCCACAGAGTGTTCTGAATCAAGTCGTGCTTTAGATTCTGATCTGTGGGTGGCCAGAGCAGCTCGGATGGTCCTGTGCCTCTGGAGGGCCTCCAGCTCTTCCCAAAAAGTGCCCACAGATGACTGTTTCATGGGTGAATTAGCTCTAGATAGGAATATGCATTTGTTGTCCAGGCAGTTGTGTGGCTGCTGCAGCAGCATTCATAACATAATTCATGATTTTGGGCATTGGCAGCACATGTTTTTAGGATGTCAGAAAGACCATGAGTTAATCTGGATGGATTAATAGGAGCCACATTGGGGATCACCTTTAGTAGACCTCTCCTGTACGTAGTCCTCACAGTGCACTGCTTTGTGAAGGTACTGGATAGAATTAACGAGTGATCCGTGTGTGATCAGATCAAGTAATTTATGCAGTATTTCTGTTCTCTCAACTGCAGCCAGTAGTTTCTCTAATTGCTCATTTCTCCTTCTAAGAGCATCTAGTCGAATTTCCAGTTTCCCCCGTGTCTCCCTCTCAAAAGTCGTAGAGGTTTCAAGTACCTCATTTGCAGACTTCAGAGTTGCAAATTGGACATTCCTTTCAGAGGGAGGGGAGCAGTTAATTTCCTTTGGTGCACGTAATGAAGAAGGTCCAAACACCGCATAGATAACATCTTTACTCTGTGTTCCTCGTTTCAATTGTCTTTTTACTTCTACATAATTTTGTTCTCTCTATTGCCTATTGTCATTTTTCCCAAATTTTTGAGCCCATTCTGTCTTTTCCTGGGATGGGGCACACTTAATATTACACAGGTATTTATCCATGGCAGTCCTGCCGACTACACCAGTTTAAAATGTTGCTTGAAGGGAACAGCAAATTTAGTAAGAAATAAATCATCTTGTATTCTAGGTAGTCCTCAGGGGTAGAGGGGCTATGGGCAACTGGACTTACTCTTAACAGGGGTGAGAATTAAGAAATGGTATTGTAGATACAACAACAAATTTGCTAACAGCCCGTATAGTGTAAGTCAGATTTCCTTGTGAGTGAGCAGTTGGATCCACAAATGATCCAGAAATGCCACGTTTATGTAACTGTAAGTCTGATTCCGGATTCAAGAGAAGCCCAGTAAGCTGTAGGTTCAATTCTGTTCTCAAGAAGTGTAAATTGTATTATTTATTTACACCTGCAACATATACAGATTGAGATTGCCAGTGATAAAATATACAGCTGCAGAAAATAGCTGTATTGCTGAAGAAATACAAACGAATAAGCAAATCTCACTCGATTCAGGCTGGGTGGGCAAGGAGAATGAACCTGTCAGTATGTCCTTATGATTGGATGTCCCATTTTCATCCATAAAGTAAGTATGGAAAGAACTATGTTTGTGGTACAGTTTGTTACTCATGCTGAGAGGGACTGTAGTAAAAAATTAAGTGGATTTACCAGTTACACAAAGATTCTTTGATGGGCCATTTAGCTTGTGCCAGTCTCACTGTCGTCTATAGTTAACTCCTGTGATAAGACCACACCTGGTATGTTTCAGTGCAACTCTGACCACAGGGCCTCCGCCCAGCCTCAGGGTCTGCTCTACTGTTCATCAGCAGGGATGGTTTAAGATGGTTTGTGTTTTTCTATGTCGAGCTATCTCCCGCTAACTGAAGATGGACTCTTTGAGACTGTGGTGGCAACCTGTTTTTGCAAAGACCCTCCTGCTTGCGATCTTTTTACTCCCCTGGCTTTTATATTGCACTTCCCTTCTTTTTGACTCTTAATAATAAAAGCAGCTGGCTAATGGCATCTGAACTAGTTTGTCTCTTACTGTCACACTTGGGATCAAATCAAATATCTGTGTGGGCCTCAAGTCAGATCCCGACACATCTCTAAAACAGTTATCTTGTTTATCTGTGCATATGTGTAATGAAATGGGATCAGACCTCTAAAGAACACAGAAATAGTTAACTGTGATTTTATAAAGAAAGCTCTATGTGATTAAAGTGAAGTAAATGTAACTAGTGTCTTTAATGTTAGCTTAATTCTTACTAAGTAGCTGTGTACTGTGGAAAGTTCTAATAATCATACTAGGGAAAAAAGGTTTTAACGGTTTGTGTGCTTTACAGTAAGAGGAAAATTTCGCAGTCATGTAGAACAAGTCTTTAAAAAGAGTTTATTTATAAGCCCTTTTTTGAACTTGCCAAGCAGTATGCATATGCAAAAAGTTGAATTTGATATCTGAAGGATTTGACTTCTAAGTAACTTTGTTCAATATAACTTTTAGACAAGGTGCAAATAGTTTCAATTCTCAGGATGTGCTATTGTATACTGATTTTTGACTTCATGGAATCACTAAATAATCATGGTTGAAAAGGGGACCTCCCAGATCATAGAGTCAAACCATACCCACACCAACAAAAACCATAAATACCTGATTAATGGAAAAACACAAAATAACCTCCTTCATACCTGCCACTATAGCAGTTGACTAGCACCATGTCTGCGTGCTGCTTAAATACCTCTAGGTGATATTTACCTCCCTGGGAAGGCTGTTCCGGTGTCTCATTGCTCTTTCTGTAAAGAATTTCTTCCTAAAATTTAATCTAAGCTTCCCCAACTCAACAGACCATTGCTCCTGGTTCTGTCATTAGTCAAGAAGGCAAGAGGCCAACACCCACCTCTCTAGAGCCTCCTTTCAGCTAGTTGTAGAGGGTAGTGAGGTCCCCCTTCAGCCTCCTCCAAACTAAAAACGTCCAGCTCTCTCAGCCTGTCCCTGTATGTCTTGTTTTTTAAACTCCTCATGAGCTTGGTAGCTCTCCTCTGGACATGCTCAGCATGATAAATAATACGCTGATGCATATTCATGAATAGGTGTATCTCCTTCAGCGCATGTTCTCCTCACTCTCTGGAATCTCAGCTCCTGATAGTCGCCAAAATAAGGATAACAACAAAACCAACTCGGGCCAATACACAAAAATGTTTACCATGTGGTGCCTGCAACAAACAAGGCCATCCTACCCCCTTCCCCCATTGCCTGTGGCCACACAAGGAAAAACAGGATAGTTAAAAATGTCATGTACAGAGAGTGAGTACCACGCCCCACCCTGTAACGCTATTCCATACTGACACGAATCAGATGAACATACTTTACACTCAGCATCTCAATGTCCTTCCTATAATGAAGAACTGGACACAGTACTCAAGTTAAGGCCTCACACGGGTGCAATAGCTTCCCTTCTCCTGCTGACCACGCTGTTCCTGATCCATCCCAGGATCCTGTTGGCTTTATTTGCCACCTGTGCACACTGCTGGCACATATGAAACTGGCTGCTTACCAGCAACCCCAGGTCCTTTTCTGCTGGGTAGCTTTTGAGTCACGCATCCCCAGCCCTGTAGTGTTGCCTGGGGTTCTTGTAACTGAAATGCAGGACCCAGCACTTGGCCTTATTGTACCTCTGCCCTCAAGCAGATCAACACTCTCACACAATTTGGTGTCATGTGCAAACTTACTGAGGGTGCTCTCAATCTCTACCTCCAGGTCATAAATAAAGATACTAAACAAGAATGGCCCCAAAACCAAGCCGTGAGGGACATCTCTTGTGACTAGCTGCCAGTGTGATTTCACCCCATGAATCACAACTCTCTGGGAACAGCCAGCCAGTGACTTTTTTAATCCAGCAAAGGGTACGTTTCTCTATACCATGATTTGCCAGTTTCTCCAGAAGAGTGTTGTGGGAGACTATGTCAAAAGCCTTCCCCTCCCATCCAAAGGGCAAGTCACATGGTCATAGAAAGAGATCAGGTTGGACAAGCAAGATTTCCTTTTCATAAGCCCATGCTGGCTGGCCCTGATCCCTTGGCTCCCCTACGGTTGCCCTAAGGGCTCCCTCAAGGCGGTCCTTAAAGTCATACTAACAGGCCTGTAGTTCCCCAGATCCTTCTTCCAGCCCTTCTTGTAGATAGGCATCACATTAGCCACCTTCCAGTCATCTGGTACCTACACTGTTGACCAGAATCGTTGAAAATTGTAGACAGGCTTGGTGAGCTTAGCTCTCCAGCCAGCTTGGTAAGTACTCTTAGGTGAATGCCGTCTGGCTCCATACATTTGCAAGTGTCCAGGTGCAGAAGCAGATCATTAACTACTTCTTCCTGGATTATAGGCATAGTGTTTATAGTTTGCCTATTTTTACCATCTTTTTATTATTGCTCAAATTACGAACCTAAATCTAACCTTAGTTACATAGTTAAACTGGAGTTCCAACAGCTTGAGTGCATATCGAAATTGCACACTTACTTGTGTCTTACAGTGACCTTTGTAGCACAGAATTTGCTGCAATGGCATCAAGGGAAAACTGTGTCATAGTTTCAACATACAATTTGTGAAGTGAGCTTCTCTACATAAGTTTATTGATTTAAAATTAATGTATTTGTGTTCCTGTTCCCCCCTATCATTTGAGAGCTTTTGCTCTCTTAAAAGAATCTAAAATCATCAGATTAGGCAAATTTCAATGTATAAACCCAAGTGATAAAGTGAAGTTATAAAACTTCTGCTGATATTATCAGCCTCCGTTAATTATTTTTTTATTACTAGGTTTTGAAGTGTTGATGATTGGGGCACGCCTCTGAGGATGATCGTCCTATGTTAATTGACCAAAACAGCTCAATTTTGTAACTTGTGGGTTACTGTCTTTGTAGGGTAACTTATAAGTCTGCAGCGCTTAACTTTATTTTTTAGTCATTGTGCTTACTGTGAGAAACAAGCCCACGTAAATTTTAAAGACTTGTTGGAGGACACAGTCTGTGGACCAAAGAATACAGTACCACAGAGTGAACATGGCTGATGCCTTTCTGTATGCACACCCAAAACAGCCTTTTCAAAGTTTTTAGTGTTTTCACAATCACACACCCACTTAAGGTTTTACAGTATTCATGTGGAGGTGTTTTGATGGAACCAGCTTTGAAGGTACCCTGTTTGAAATTTACAGTCTTTTTTATAATTTACATTGCTTTCTCACCCTTTCTCACCATATGGAATCCTTACCTCAAAAATCTACTGTCTTGGTACATTGCTCTACAACAGTAATCCTCTAGCTGGAGCAATTAAAATTTCCTCCTATTCCATTCTTATCCACACATTTAACATAATAAAGAAGCTTATTTAACTACTTACAATCCTAACTTTGTAGAGATATTTATTTAATCACTTCTAATTACTTTTTAGAAAAAGAAACAAAACAGGTGAAAGCAAAATTCTATCATCATTTATCACAAATTCACCCTTTTCCTTTTTGATATATATTTTGCTTGAGCTTATTAACAGTAGAGGAAATCAGAAAAAATTAGGGAACTATGAGTTTGGTTTTCTCTAATGAGGTTTTACCAGTACATTTTGCTTTTAATGTCATTATTTTTTGGACACCAGAGGATGTAGCCATTTCAGATTTTGCTGGCATAGCTGCTGTTTGCATTCCCTCAATAACATGGGCTATCAGCCATATTATGCAGGGTATTAATCAGAGTAGAAAGAGCAAACCCGTGTAGCACAAAGAAGGAAAAATCCAACTTTTTTCCACCAAGAGGTTCCCAATAGATTATCCCACCACTTTGAATCTAACATTTAATTCCATTTTAATACTGGAAGATGGGCTAATATTTGTAGCTGTCTCTAGGACTGCTTCTTCATCATCATCAATCTGCAAACAGCAATTTGACGTATTAAATTTTCCACACACCGCTCCATCTTCCACTGGAGCTAGTCTAGAGCAGATTGTTTTGGTACAGTGCTGTCCTTACCTGTTTCTGAAGTTTAGTTATTCTAGGGCATTAGCAGTTTGATTTGAAATAAATTACACTACTACCTGTGATCAAATTATTCAATTCAGCATGTGTATTGGACTTCGCTATTCTCGCATACTATCCAGGGCCCATGTAGATGGTCCATATGTGTTGATGATGTGTTCAGGATTCCATTCATTATGCCCACACTTTTGGCTTCCCCCATCTCCATTGATTTTTTTAGACAAATCAAGTCCTCATACACGGGTACTCTGAGTTCATCTTGGTTTTGAGGCAAAAGGAAGAATTCAAACTGAATTATGCCCTCTGTACAACTCTCTTCCCAATTGCTAGAGAGTTTTGGATATGCCTGTTTTCCACATATCCAAAATATGTGGAATCCAGTGCCTTCCAAAACCATTCAGGGGTGATTGCTATTATTTTCCCAAAATTGGGTTATTTCATCAATTCGGGAAAATGGGTTTTGATAGTATTCTGTGTTGAAGCATTGATAAAGTTGGTAAGAGTGTAGTGTACAATAATCTGAATCTTCCTTGGATGCCTAGTACTTCATAGGAGATTGTGGTTCCCAACTTCAGTGGGTGGGATTAGTTACAGGAGTCCTCATGCAAGTTTTACCACTGAATTTTTTAACAAATTTCCATGGCGTTCCAGGTGTTTCTGTCCTGATGTGACTGAGTTAAGTACCCACCCTTCAGGTCTTAACAATTTTGCTAGTAATTGTACAATTCCACCAAACTATATCAAAGGCACTTAGGCTTCTACCTTTGTGTGGCCATTCTTCTGAGGTTAAGGGTCTTCTACAAACCAGACAATTAAGATACTTTCAATTCTTTGGCTATTTCTGTGGCTAGTTTTACAAATGAATTTTGTCCCAGAGTAGGGAATCTCACCTGATTTTCTAGATCTCTCATCAGGATGTTGTAAAGCTTTGTTACAGATCTTTTTGACTGTTGTGCTTGCTGTTTTACTTCTGTCTCACCTTTTACTTGGATGTTCTTTTTCTCCTTAATAATGCCTCCATCCACCTGTCTGTCTTTGGGAAAGAATAGCCACTGTGATGTTGGATATAACAATCCAGGTTTTGACCCTAAATATTTTGTTACCTAGTACTGAAAATGGGAACCATAACATAGTCCCATTTGATTCTGGTTATAACACTTGTAATTGAAATGTGTTCTGTGAGTGTAATCCCATAGCCATGGTGATGATGTCATGGTAATCATATTGTTTGTAACTCTTACTGAACGGATTTGCTGCTATTAAGGTGAGTTGTATCAGACTGATTAGTAGAGGTCTGGTATAACATACACCCCCACCTCTCATGCCTACAGAGGTGCAGTCTGCATCAGTCTTTCTGATGGCAGGCATAGAGGTTAATCTAGTCCTGCCTCTACTGTTTTAAAATGTCACAAATCCATGTTTTAGAAATTAATAAAAAGTGCAACTTACTTGCAGTTATCTCTTCTGTTTCCAAGCAAATCCTTCTTGACACTTCCTAACAGTGTTCTTCCACTGATGCTCAGGGACATCCCAAATATCAAGGACCAACCTCCTTTTTCCTCAGTTAAGGTTAGATATATACCCCTCCCCTATACTCACAGTCCATCTGGGAAAGACACAGTTCCACCTCTGGTCACACATGTCACACTTACACAAACCAAACCCATGCTTTATGAGGTTTGTGTATGCACTCAAGACAGGGATTACCCTGTTAGGCAGATTTTCTAACAACACCCAATCTAATTCAAAATCTTCATAGTCTGTTGCCAAAGAGCACTCTGATATTTGTCTACCAGTTAATACTCCATAAAGGCCAACTTTTGTTCTGTTACATTCTTATGGCTCTCTGTGCAGCAGGTAGGTAAATTTCTGCAGCATTACCTCTGAATCCAGTTCAAATCATTGGTTAAGGGTCCTTCCACTTCCTTCAATGAAATTATTTAGTGCTCTTGACGGTGACATGCAGTTGATCAGGAGATGGTACTGCAGTCCATTCCTGTGGCTTTTCCACTGGTCCTTTGATCTGGGATATGTATGTCCATCCCTCTTTCCTGTGTTCAGACTGCTCTCTCTATGGCTTACAGAACCTGAAGTGGACCTTCCCAATTGGGAGTTAATGATTGATCTTTCCACACTTCTATCAGTACCCAATCACCTGGTTTTACATTGTGGATATTAAAATCCAAAGGGGTGTTTTGAAGCAGAAGCCCTTTCTTTTTCACTATCATTAAGGTATCAGCTATTCTTATGATATACTTTCTCACATGCTGATCTCCTACTTCAGGGGTGGCAATATCTCTTCATTCATGTATGGTGATCCAAACATAATTTCATAAGGGGAAATGCCCAGGTCTGTTCATGGCTGGATATGAACTCTTAATAAAGTCAACATCAGGCATTTAATCCAAGACATCTGGGTCTCAATCATTAGTTTAGTCAAGGTTTATTTTAAAGTTTGATTCATTCTTTCTACTCTTCCAGATCTCTCAGGATGCCAGGAGGTGTGCCACACCCATTCAATCCCTAAAACTTTACATAGTTGTTGATGATTTTTGAAGTGAAATGTATTCCTCTGAGTGTATTCTTTCTATTAATCCATATCTGTGGATAATGTTCTCCAATAACACCTTGAATACCATACTTGCTGTTGCCCTCAGTGTGGGCATTGCTTTTACCCAATGACTTAAGTGGTAGTAATACTAACACTTAACAGATACCTCCACCTTTATATCTGAGGTAACTCTGTGAAGTCTATGTGGAGGCTTTGAAAGGGCTGTGTTCCATCTTCCAGCTACTTTTTCTCTCAATACCTTTTTGTTTACCTTTTGACAAATCATGCATCGCTTAACTGGTTGTTTAACTACCACATATATACTAACACACCCATATTGTCTAAGGAAATGGTCACAAAGTGCTTGCATTCCCTAGTGTGTTTTTTTGATGTATTAATGATAGAATCTCTCATGACAGTGCCTTATTTAACATCTGTCTTCCACCTGGTAAGGTCCATTTTCCTTCTGGATTTGTTTCACGTCCTTAAGTATATTCTTCTCTTCTTGTTCTGTGAAATTCTGGACTAAATTCTCGTAATCCCTTGGTGTTACTGCTATTAAAACTACTGCAGACAATTCTGTAGTTGCTTCTTTAGCTGCTTCACCTGCTAAATTATTCCCCTTACATGCACAATTGCAGTTTCTGCAGGGAGCTTCAGAACTTCTAAAACTTCTCATTAGTTGCTCATGTGTTAGCTCCTTCTCCTTCGTAATTATGAGCACCCTTTTTTCCCATATTTTCTGAAGTGTATGAACCACTCCAAATGCATACTTTGAGTCTGTGTATACTGTCCCTTCTTTGTCTTTTAAATATTTCAACACCTGTTTCAGGGCACAGAGTTTACAGATCTGCGCAGACCACACGGCAGGTAATTTCCCTTTTTCCAACACTGCCATCTTTCCCTCATGAATAATTGCATAACTTGATAGTGTTTTCCCTTCCAAGCAATGAGAGGATCTGTCAATGAATACTTTTTCCCTGTAAGCCAGAGGTTTATCCAGCAAATCTTTTACTTTTGTTTGGTAGTTAATAAAATCCAGTCATGTGTGGGCTCCTGGACATCCTCTCCATATAGAAACTGAGGGATTTGTGCTTTTATTTGTCAACAAGGCAAGATTTGTCTGATCGATCAGTATTGCTTCATATTTCAACATCCTGATGTCTGTCAACCACCTTGCAGCTTTCTGACTCAATATATTCCTTACTGCATGTTGAATTTGTACAATAATAGCACCTCCGAATGTCAATTTTGTACTTTCTTCTACCAAAATTGCAGTGGCAACTACTGCCTGTATATAGGTTGGCCACCCCTGACTCACAGGATCTGATACTTTTGAAAGGTAAGCCACTCATTTCTTTTTCCCTCCCCAATTCTGAGCCAACACCCCATGAACCACTCCATTTTCTGCATTTGCAAGTAGATAAAATTGTCTAAAGACGGAAGCTCCAGTACTGGAGCTGTAAGTAACCTACTTTTCAGCTTCTCTGTTTGTTTCTTTTCTGTCTCCATATAGTAAACAAGTCCTATTTGTAACAATTTCTCATACAAAAATCCCTCAAGGCACAGCCTACAGTAACCAGAAAGTCCAAGTGGTTTTCTAGTTTCTCTCTTTATTTTAGACAAAGAAACCACTTCCATAAGCCTATCAGGCTTATTTTGTGCTTCACTTCACCTATCAAATGTCCCAAATATTTAACTTCCTTTTGAACAAATTGTAACTTCTTAGGCTCATAAGCCCTTTTCCCCTAAGAAATGTAATAATTCAGTTGATGCTGTTCTCACAGTGTCCTCTGTTGTTCCAGATACCAAAAAAATCATCTACTTACTGTAAAACTTGGATTTCAGGAGAGACCTGGAATAGTTGTAATGTTTTCTCTAAAGCCTGTCCAAACAAATCGAGGAACTCTGTAAATCCTGGGGGCCGCTTGGTCCAACTTAGCTGCTGTTTTGTCTCTGTTCCTAAGTTCCTATTCAAAAGCAAAGAATTCTCTACTTTCCTCAGCTAAGGGGCA
>VZRI01012220.1:0-67134 GCA_013397515.1 Upupa epops | reverse complement strand
CCATGCCAGCTTGCCCCTTGAAGCCAGTGTTGTGCACAGTTGCTGTCCTGAGGGAGATGCTTTGCAGATGTCACTTGCTGAGCTTATGTCACCTGGTCTGAAAGGCTCAAGCTGTGCTGATGAGATTTGCTGGAGGTGGCCTTGCTGACAGACCTTGTCCTCCTGTGGGTCTGATTTGTCAACCAGCTATCAAGTGCTGTGCATTGCTATGTAAAAGGAGATAAGGTGACAAGGCAAAAGCCTTTCTGCAGATCAGGTTGTGGTGAAGAGATATCTTCAGCTGGAAACAGGCATGCCAGTGCTAGAGCTGAAAAACATGCTAGTGTTGAGCTTGTGTCCCTGTTGAAAGGCAGATGTCCAGTGCTTACACGTATGTCACTTGCATGGTGCTTTCAGGTCCCAGTAAGTATTTCTGTGGGATGCCATCTACTTGTACAAATTCAGCTTAAGATAGCTAAAAGGATGTCTTAAAAACTGCTGCTGTGTGTTACCCTGTCCAGGACCTGAGAACTTTGTGGGCTCTGATAGATACTCATTTCCAAAGCAACTTACGAATAACAGTAAAGCCTTTCCTGCAGCTGAAGTTAGCCAGTAGGCAGCTTGTTTTTTGCCAGTATCATCTTGAAGTAAATGCAAGATGGAATAAAACCTTCTCCTCTTTTGATATTAAAAGGGAAAAAAATCTCTTCTGGTCAGATCAGAGACAGTAAATTCCATCTACCTGTTTATTCAAGAGCAGCACTGAAGGCAATCTCCTTCCAGAAGCTGAATACCCTGAATAAAACATTAATGATGGAAAAAGTTGCACTGCCAAGACTACTAATAGGAATTTGGTTGTTATTAAATTTTAACAAAGCTTAACAATTCTGTTTACTTTTGAATTACTAGATTGAACTCGTGCCATATAAATAAAGCAGGTAAGAAATACACAATCAGAATTACTCTGTATTTAAGTGTCACTTAACTTTTCTCAGTCTGTTCTCATAGTAGATCTAGAACTAACTCTACCTAGAACTTATCAATAGCTTTCTTCAAAAATCATTATAACCAGGTTAAACTAGATTACAGCAGGAAATCCCTGCTGCTTTATTAGTTTGTTTAGTAGCTGAAAAGAGGGTTCTGAACAGGATGATTTTTGAATTTTTTTTTTTTGTCATTGGGGAGTGTCTGCATTTCACAGGCAGCTGTCACTTTTTGTTGTATCATTTCTGATACAACAGTTCTGGAAGATACATTTTGGTAGTATTTCTTCATCTCCATTTCATTAATCAGTCATTTTCATTAGCACCTAAAATAAAAATTACAACCCAAAGCACTGTAAAGGCAGATGTGCAGCCGTTCCAGGTTGCACACTCAAGGGTTCCCAGTTGATCTAAGCTCTAGGAATTCACAGCACTTACTCTGAAATTTCTGCGTGCAGATGGATGAGTCTGAAGATAAAAAATGCAGTCTGCCTGTCCCTCCATTGACAACATCCAAGATGGTGTTAACACCTTGTCTAGATTTGCACCAAGTGAAAGCCTGTCTTTTTGTTACACCTTCTGTAGACCTGGCACGTAAACCTTAGCTGTCTTCCAAAATGACACACCTTTCATTTTACTTTTACATGTGTCTGGGTTCTTAATGCGGCTGAGTAAGTTTTCTTTTGTAACTGACAATCATGCTAAACAAAAGCAATATCAATAAAGTCAACAGTTAACTCTTGTGGCTGTATATGGGATTAGTCAAGCAATGCTTTCTCTGAAAGGCGTGTAGCAAATGAGACTATGTACTTGTGTTTGTCTGTGCTAGCAGCTGGGACAAAAGCATTGCACCTATGCTATGCTGGAGCTAATGAAGCTAAGAGACTACCAAATCAAAAGAGGTGGTGAAAGAGTATAAAGAACAGCAGTGTAAAGGTTGGGACCAGGCAAGGTATGGAGGATGCAGAAATAATTGCTGAATTAAGCTCAAATTTGGAAATCCAGTTACGAACATAACAATACATGCTCCTGTGATCTTCACTTGTTCATTTTATGCCCTAGTCTTCTGAGCATTTTCTGAAGGAGATACATTGTCTTTTAGGGGAGAAGATTTCTCCGCTGAGAAGAGGGATTGCCTCTCCACTTGCCCATTTTACCTGGGAAGTTGTATCCAGGACTTCATAAATTGAAATAACTCCTCTGATGGAAGTCTTTATATGTAACACAACTGTCATTCCTATTTTTATACAGCTCCAGTCTTTTGATTTAGCAAGTAATTATTGGTGGCCACAATTTGCTAAATACAGCTGTATTGTAAAATGAACATCTGAGTTGTTCACGTGGTAGAGGGAGGGTGTGGTGGTGCTCTCTGCCCTTCATATAAGGAATGTGTTGAACAAAATTCCAAAGTTTTCAGTTTGGCAGAAGCTAAGACAGATTTTATTTCTCTGTTTAAGAACTCCCTTCACCTCATTAAGATGATATCAGTTACTTATAGTTATTATTTGGTCAATCTAATAATCAGTACAACCAGAGTTCCATTACAAAATAATGTAAGCAATTTGTTACCTATAAATTTGAGGGCAGTTATTTGACAATGTTACCCGAATAGTATCTTTTTACTTGAGACTGAGTACTATCAGTTCTTAATAAAGATGTATTCTAAGTTTCTAAATCTGTTCTTTGTGCTTTCTATAGCTTGTAGTTCTTGTGCCCTTAAACAATCCACTAATACTGACATGTGAAGGAAGCAGCTTTGAAACAACTGTTTAGGTGGTAAAAATGGAGTCACAGAAATTCATGATGTTCCTAATGCTTAGGCATAAGAAGAAAACTTCCAACATCTAACAGTGCAGTAGAAGATGTTTGGTTTTTCTCTGGTCATACATTTAAGATTTTTGACAGGAATGAAGAAGAGGAGAAAAGACAAGAAACAAAAGAAAAGGAGCTCTTACTTGGGCTTGAAGATTGGCTACCAAATCTTGGACCACACCCACCAAGAAGGGATCTTAATTTCTTGTTCTTTATCCTAGGGATGATGCAATGCTGACTTTCCTATTATGTAGTTCCCACATAACAGAGAATTAAATTCCAGTGTAATGGGTTGCATCTCACTCATAATCAGACTGGAGAACTGAATAAGTACTTTCCTCACTGAAATTAGACACAGCTGAAGAGAGGAAAAATAAAAAAAGTTAGTCCATTTTTTTCCTAAAAAGGAGAAGTAAAACCAGCAAAAAGGAGATCTGGGAGCTAAGCTGAAAAACAAGGAAGTATGTCTTCCAGCAGATGAATAATGAATGTTTTAAAGATAAAACAATGTAAATGTGGAGATGATAAATGTTTACAGAAGTAGTGAGCAAAAATGTGGAATTTTTTTTCTGATATGCTGTCAACAATTGGATTTTAAATGCCACTCTATCAAATGCTCCTATTTCACTACAGAGCCTGACTATAACTGTCTCTTTGCTAGTGGTGCTGCTTCTGGTGCTTGAGATGCACCAGCCTCAGCCAACAGTACTCTGTGGCTCAGTTTCAGTGACAACAGTTTTCACTGACTGATGGCCCAGAGAGAAGACAGTGGTCTAACCTCTGGAGGTTGGTTGTATTAACTACAGGAAACAACCTAAAATAAGGATCATTTAGGCCATCTTGTCTGTGATCCTTTCCGCTCTTGCCTTCTCTTCATATGCTAAAGTTGATTTCATACCTTCAAAGGTATGAAGATTTTTAGACTTAGCAAATAAACTCTCTAGAGGTAAATTGCAACATAGCACTAGAGGTGAGATTCATCTCACTGATCTTACCCATCCAAAGTTTATCTGTCTAGTCTAAGCTACTTACCTAGGTTCCTGTGGAGCTAGATAGGTGTGGAACACCTAGGCATCTCCACAGGGTAACTTTTCCCTTTGTTTGTATAATAGGTATCAAAGAGAGCTGTGATGAAACTTTCTTTGCACATGCCTTTCTCCCACCTTTGTCTATGGTAGAAACATGAATAACTGAGCTCAGATACAGGTACATCTCAGAGGACTACACAGTAACTGAACTGTTCCTCCATACTTACATTCTGCAGGATACTGGGATCGGAATGCTCTAGAACAAACGTTTTGTGTATTCATTGAGAAAAAGAAGTGCTGGAAAAAAAAATATAAGTGCTTCCTTTCATTAAGAAATATCCTTTTTTATGTCTGAGCAGGACACTTTCATCAGTGTCAGAAGAGAGTTTCTATCTGTGGCTCCTTACCTGCACTGAGACTGATTAGGCAAACATCATGAATCCAGCACTTCTGGTAGGAAGCCAAATCAGTGTATGGATCATGGTGGAAAATCGGGAGTAAAAGACATGGTTTAGTACTAGACACATGTGGTTTACATGCACAGACTGAAGGCACTGCATACATGGAGTAAGTCCAATGCTTTCCTGGAAGCACTGGCTGTAGTGTCGCAAGCAGTAAATGACGTTCATGCATGTGCAGCAGTTCCAGTATTTTCCCAGAGCAGCAGATTTCCCATGCGTAAGTACAGCAGCTTTGTTGCACCTCTGCAAGCCGTGCATGCAGCAATGGCAGATGGAGTGGGAAAAGATTCCAACTAGGACTGATCTGGTCTGGAACTATTAGCTGAGCTCATCATCTGCTTCTAGTATACTTCTGCATTTGCTGATGCTAGAAGCTGTGTCAGGACCTGGTGGAAACTGTCACTCGCCCTTGGCTTCACTAGGGCTTCACAGAGTGCAGACCCCATTGCACACACATCCAGAGTGAATGTGACTTTGGTAGGCATCATATGGAAGACTAGTCCATTTACAGTCTGGTAAAAGAAAACCATGCCATTACTTCCCATGAGCTTGCGAGCGCTAAAGTTGTTTTTTAAATCTACTCTTAGATAACATATTTTAATGGTAAAATGAGTTATCAAAGGAGCTACTATGGTATGTGATATGTTTAAGTGAGTGAAACCTCAGGGCTATGTCAATATGTACAAGCTGAAATCTTGACTTGTGTTTTAAGATGGTTTTTTGAAGTCTTTAAATACATTCTTTTAGAGTTTATTTCCATGCTGTCATTTACTGTGTATGTGGAGGCACTGTTCTAATTCTTAGGAATACACATGCCCATTTTTCCTGTTTTACTGCTTACAGAAGTCTTTTGTTCATTCTGGGAAAGTATACTATTAATCACAGGAAAAAGATTTTTAAATTCACTGTTTATAAAAGAAGATTAAAAATGCTTTTATTGTAGCAAGCAGCTGTGTTGCACCTCTGCAAGGAATTTCTTCCTATTCTAGTTAACTCTCTTTAGAGCACAGTTATAAAAGTGATTATCTAAAATCTAAAGCTAATTTGGTCTGAATTCTCATCATAACTTCTTTAAAATGAATAGTCCCTCTTAGTTAAAGCTGAGGGGTTTTTTTCAAGTATTATTTTTGAAAACAACCTTAAATGAAACAGTAATACTTCAGTTGGGAAAAAATTATGATGTTTTTACAGAAAAGAATGAGATGGTCTTTCAAATTCTGTGATAAGAGTTCAACACAGTTTGTAAACGATTTTAAAGTTACCTAGTTGTGGAAAATAAGAGGTCTGCTTAGATAGGCTGAGAGAGAGATATGAAGGCACCAAAGAATGAGAATTGCAGGACAGCTAAAAAAAGCCTCATCCGGGTACTTACCCTGAAAGAGGAAAACAGTTTTACTAGTGAAAAACAGGTTTGCTTTCCTGGAAACCTAGAGGAACACTGCTAATAGCTGTAATGTTGTCAGACAGCAGTGCCTGATCTGAGGGGTCTGGGAAAAGATGGTCTGATGAAATTACTGCAACCAGACTGTCCAGACCAGGCATTATCACACAGTGACTCTTTTGAAGCTTGGGAGGAAGCCTCAGTGTATGTGGCAAAGCCAGGGTATGTCACCCGGGGATAGATGAGTGCTTGCAGTCTCAAGTAACACTGTGGGATTGCAGCTGTGTGGGCTTCTGATGAATTAGCTCCATGCAGCAGAAAACCACTAAGTCTGAAGCCAGCAGAAGCGGGCTTCACCACCAGATGCAGATCGGCAAGCAGATTCGTGGGAGGACTGCAGTTTGGGAAGGTGGAAGGAGACCTGCTGAAACATTTCATGCTGGGGGGGTCTGAGGATGGGCATTCACAGGACCCCAAACTAAATGCATAGCAGCCCCCGCCATCTCCATGTGGCCGTTCCCTATGAAAGGGTCATGCTGAAGACAAATATTTTCAGGAAATAGCCACTGCAGTATTAGGGCAATAACAGACCACCTCTTTTTTTAGCAATTAGAATCACAGAATCACAGAATAAACATGCTTGGAAAGGGCCTACTAGATCACAAAGTTCAACCATACCCACACCCACAAATACCTAAATACCTGGTTATTTTCAATGGAAAAACACAAAATGACCCTGTCCATGCCTGCCACTATAGCCTGTCATGAAGCACCATGTGTACACGTTTCTTAAATACTTGCAGGGATGCTGACTCAACCACCTCCCTGGGAAGGCCATTCCAGTGCTTCCCCACTCTTTCTGTAAAAAATGTCTTCCTNGTCCCCCCTCAGCCTCCTTCAAACTCCCAGCTCCCTCAGCCTCTCCTCATATGAATTGCTCTCTAAACCCCTCATGAGCTTGGTAGCTCTCATCTGGACACACTGCAGCATCTCAATGTCTTTCCATAATGAGGGGTTCAGAACTGACCACAGTACTCAAGATGAGGCCTCACAAGGCTAAAGTACAGGGGCACAATAACTTCCTTTCTCCTGCTGACCATGCTGTTCCTGACCCAGGCTGAGAACCTGTTGACCTTCTTGGCCACCTGAGCACACTGCTGCCTAATACTAAGCTGGCTGTCTACCAGCACCCCTGGGTCCTTTTGTGCTGGGCAGTTTCTAAGCCACTCATCCCCAAGCCTGTAGCGTTGTCTGGGTTGTTGTGACTGAAATGCAGGGCCTGACACTTGGCCTTATTGTCTCTCATACAATTTGCCTTAGCCCATCCATCCAACCTGTCTGTGTCCCCCTCTACAGCCTTCCTGCCCTTGAGCAGATCAACATGCCCACACCATTTGGTGTCATCTGCAAACAGACTGAGGGCACTCTCAATCCCCACGTCCAGGTCATCAATAAAGATATGTAGTCTACTGACAGCCTCCTGAGTTAGCAACTTGGGATGATGGCCCCTCTGCGCACTCTTAGTTGAGGGGGACTAAGAGCTGGTAAGGGTATTATTCCCATGACTGTTTCAAGGCTCCTGTTTTCTCTCTAAACTGCTCCGAGGAGTATACTCATTAGTGCTACATTATGAGCACTATCTGGAGCACTGGTTTGTTGCTCTTCTAGTAAAAAGCAAACCCTCCCCACCCTACCCCCAAATAAAACCCAGAGAATGTCCATAATATCTGTTGAAGGAGGTACTCCAAATTTTCTTAAATGACTGAAGTATTTGTGGGTGAGATCTTTGAAAGTAGGAAAGAAGTGGCTTCTCTCACTTTACAGAGATTCATCAAGAGATTTGTCTACTGATAAAACTCTGCAATACTTGAAACGCTGTAACTTTGGACCCATTCCCAAAGAACTGTAGTCATACCCTTGAGAAGGATGTTGAGTCATACTGAAGAAAGGAAAGAAAAGCTGAATGTTTTTTCTATTACAATCATCCCAGAGGTCAGATGCAACAAAGACAGACATATGAGCAATGAAAACACTGGTTAAATGATTCTAAAGGTTATGTTTCCTCACATTAGACAGAAACATTTCAAGGACTCTGAAAGAAAATATGGAAATGAACTGTGCTTCTCCTATAGCTAAACATACTTGCATTTGGACTCATATGCCTGAGGAAGGATTAATCCTGAATTGTTTTGGTAGGAAGCTTCTGAAGGACTTAGCACCTTAGGTTGTTTGAAGGCTTTTGTAAATATACCAGGACCAGAATTGTGAACAGTGAAATTGCATTTGCTTTTGGAGATATCTGACAGCAGCATAAAGAAGAGACAACATATGATGTTTTGCAGAATGGTATAGCTTTTTTTTTTTTTAAGTACCTCATTAAGGTACTGGAAGTTGTTCTTTATGATCACCCAGCTTGCTTTTGATACACAGGATGATTGCAAAATTGAATGATGTGTTTGAAGACCTGGCTAAGAGTGGAAAGCATACCAAAATTAAAAAATAATACTGTTCATTCAAACATTTGGCTAGGTTTTCATTTCACAGCATAAGTTTTCTTACTGAAACCTACTACTTGTGTATTGTTCACACTATGTTTTGCCAGGGAGTTTGACTGCTTGACCTATTAACTCTACTGTTACAGCTTTCTGAAAAGGGGATTTATTTTTCTGAGGTTGTACAATTTCCCATTTGTCATAACACAGGAAAAATTGATTCAGCAACTGCTTCTGTTTAGACAAGCATGTTAAATGCCCCACAACAGAAGCTGTTCAGTTTCTAGGACTCAATTACCAAGTTGGAATCTCAACTGAGAAACTAGATTGATTGCTAGTTTGTTTGTCAATGCGGTGATCCAGTAAGAGGAGGGAACTAATCTTTACCCATCTGCTGTGTCTATCTGGATTTCCTCCAGTTCTCAGGAGACTGGCCAGTCAGCTCATCGTGTGCTTGGGTGTGACTGCAAGCCACAGTGAGTCATGGTTTAAGAGCATAACTCATACCAAAAAGAAAACAAGGCCAATTGTAACTCTACTTTTTATTTTATCTGTAGCTCTTTGAAAGTCACAAAGAGCCCAAAAGTCCTACACACAGCAAAAGGTAACCCACAGAAGGCCATATCACCATGGGAAAAAAGAAGAGACAAACATACCTGCAATTCTCTGTACTGGGTCTGGCTGTGATGGAGTCTGTCCTCAAAAACAGAGCATTAGATGATGCACTAGTAGGGTATGCTCCATAGGAGGTCAAGACCTTACAGCCTTTCTAAATGGTGTGACTGTTTATAGGCTCTCCAGAGCAGTATCTTCACTACTTACTTTTTCCAAGCCAGCTGCTACTATGGAGGATTCAAGGAGTGCTCAGCACAGCAGTCTCCTGTTAATTAATTTCTCAAAATACCCAGAGTCATCTTAGGTTTGTGAGTTGCTCACAGAAACAATGTTCTCAAGAGTCTGTTGTGCCTGTGCATATTACCTACTTATCCTCACAAGCCCCCACCTAAGAAAAGCTGGGAATCTGGGGTTCAGGTGCAGCCGTGGCACAGCACAGTCATGTTTGGTCCTGATAAGATATAAGCCTTCAGCTCTACATGCTTGTTTGCATGCCTTCCCGGCATGTGAAAGCAAGTTACTGCCTAAGAAAATGCAAATGCCTTGTACTTTATGACAAATCAATCAGAAATTGTAATTTTCTCATACAAAGTCCCTTTAAGAAAGGACAAAATACCAATGTTCTAGTTAAATGCTTATGAATCACTGCCTGGTAAAAACTGACACCACCTGTCACTCAGGTACCTTTTCAGAAAAGGGGCTGCATCAACTAGTGACTCTGTTGTACCGTGGTTATTATGTGACACCAGGAGTTGTATTACACTACACATTCCTTTCAGGTGGAAAAACATAGCAGAAACTGCACAGCTAACACAGTGCTAGGAGAATTCTTAAAATTATAGTTCCATGAATAAAAAGGGGCCCTTCTTTTGCATGGAGAGAATAGAGCATGACTTATATATGTTTCTTAGTAAATACATAGGGAAATTTCATGTAGCTACACAGTAGCCTTGAACACTTCCAGGGAGGGGGCAGCCACAACCTTCCTGGGCAACCTGTTCCAGTGTCTCACCACCCTCATCGTGAAGAATTTCCTCCTGACTTCCAGTGTAAATCTCCCCTCTTCCAGCTTGAAACCATTCCCCCTGGTCCTATCACTACAAGCCCCTGGAAACAGCCCCTCTCCAGCTTTCCTGCAGCCCCCTTCAGGTATTGGAAGGCTGCTATAAGATGTCCCCAGAATCTCCTCCAAGCTGAACAACACCAACACTCTCAACCTGTCCCTGTAGCAGAGGTGCTCCAACTCTCCAATCATCCTTGTTGCCCTCCTCTGGACAACAGTTCAATATCTTTCCTGTGCTGGGGACACAAGAACTGGACGCAGTACTCCAGATGGGGTCTCATGAGAACAGAACAGTGGGAGAGGATCACTTCCCTTGACCTCTTCAACCTACTGGTCACACTTCTCTTGATGCAGCCCAGGATGCAGTTGGCTTTCTGGGCCGCAAGTCAACATTGACAGGTCATGCTGAGTTTTTCATCAACCAACACCTCCAAGTCCTTCTCCTCACAGCTACCCTCAATCGATCACCACTCAACCTGTATTTGTGCCTGGGATTTCCTCAACCCAGTGCAGGACCTTGCACTTGACCTTGTTGAATCTCATGAGGTTGGCACTGGCCCACCTCTGCAGCCTGTGCAGGTCCCTCTGGATGGCCTCCCTTCCCTCCAGCATGCCCACCACACCACACAACTTGGTGTCATCAGAAAACTTCCTGAGGGGGCACTCAATGCCACTGTCCATATCGCTGACAAAGATGTTAAACAGCACTGGTCCCAGTCCTGACCCTTGAGGGACGCCACTCATCACTGCTCTCCATTTGGACTTTGAGCCGTTGACCACAACTCTCTGAATGCGACCATCCAGCCAATTCATTACCCAGTGAGTGGTCTGTTCATCCAGTCCATGTTTTCCCAGTTTGGTGACCAGGATGTCATGTGGGACAGTGTCAAATGCTTTATACAAGTCCGGGTAGATGACGTCAGTTGCTCTTCCCTTGTCCACCAGTGCTGTAACATCATCATAAAAGGCCATCAAATTAGTCAGGCAGGATTTGCCTCTGATGAAACCATGCTGGTTACATGCTGGCCCGGATCTGAAAGATCCATGCTGGATCTTTTAAATATGCTGGCTAGTGGCTTGAAATAAAACACAGTTTGAGGCACTACCAATTCTGTCTCTCACTGTGCAAATCTTGTCACTTTGACTGAGAGAGGTCATGTGTCAGCACAGCCATGTTTATCTGCGTTTGTGGCTGTGCTTCTACTAACAAGAAACTTGTAAACGCTTTTATGTTGTTGGCAGTTGTATTTGTAAGGGCATGGTGACTAAGCCTCACATGTTCTGTTTATACAAAGTTGGCTGTCATTGATATTGATGAAAAAAACTTTAGATAACTACTTAAAAATTCGTAGAAACTTCTCAAATGCACATTGTGGGATAGATGTGGTTTTAGAAGTTCTCAGTTGTACCGTGCCAGGGAAGCTTCACTTATTTCAGGACATGAGCAGCTTGCTTGTTTTTTTTTTTTTGTAACTTGCCAATTGCAGTGGAAGTGATGCAGCACAAAAATCTGCTGGCTGAAGAGTCACTGTGTTTTCTAGGTACTTTCTGGTTCTGAAATAGCACATGTTTTGCCAATAGGTGGTGCAGTTGTCTAAATTCAACTTGTGCCAAGTTTTTGTGCTGCAGATGCTGGGAAGAACAGAGAAATCTAGCTTAAGAAGCAAGTTCATACTGTGTTTAGTCACACAGAAATGGAGCTTAGGGACATGGTTTAGGTGTGGGCTCAGTACAGCTAGTGTTTGGTCTTGATGAGCTTAAAGGACTATTCCAACCAAAATGATCCTGTGTTTCTGTTTTTCAATAGTGAACTTAAAATTATGTTAAAATTCAATCTTCCTTTTTGTTTTTGTCATTACATTCCTTAAATGACATTGTACCTTAACTGATATGTAAAGAATAATATGTGTATTGTGGAGCAGCCATCTGCTGCTGAAGATAGCTAGATAAGGGAAACAACCAGGACATGTGTTAATGTCCACTGGTACGAGGTGACACAAACGTAGCAGTACTATAATCAGTATATCCTGATAAACAATAGTAAAGATGATGAGTCTCTCACTGAAGAAAATACAGCATTTTCCACAGATGAGTATGTGGTAGGCTTGGGAAAGAGTGGCTGGAGACCTTCCTGGAAGAAAAGGAGCTGGTGGTGTTGGGTGGCAGCCAGCCAAACATGAGGCAGCAGTGTGCCCAGGTGGTCAAGAATGCCAACAGCATCCTGGCCTGTATCAGGAACAGTGTAACCAGCGTAGGGAGATGATGATATCCTTGTACTCTGCACTTGTCTGACCACACCTTGACTACTGTGTCTGGTTTGGGGACCACAGTATAAGAAGGACATTGAGGTGCTGAAGCAGGGCCAGAGAAGGGCAATGAGGCTGATGAGGGATTTAGTCCAGAGAAGAGGCAGCTGAGAGACCATACTGCTCTCTACAACTACCTAGAAGGAGGTTGTAGGGAGGCTGGTGCTGGTCTCTTCTCCCAAATTAGTATTGATAAGATGTGGAGAAATGGCCTCAAGTTGCATAAGGGGAGGTTTAATTGGATATTAGGGAGAAATTTTTTACTGAGAGAGTGGTTGGGCACTGAACCAGGCTGCCCAGGTAGGTAGTGGAGTCACTATGCCTGGAGGTGTTTAAAAAACCAGTAGATTGAGGTCTTGAGGCCATTGTCTAAGGGACAGAGAGATGTTGGGATGAGGACTGGACTTGATGATCCTGGAGTTCCTTTCCAGACATAATTACTCTATGATTCTGTGCTTCTATGATTAGCAAAACGTGATACTACAGTGCTAGTAACCAGGTGCCCCCACAGAAAGCTGAACAGACTCGCCCCTGGGAACTTTCCAGCAGTCCACATAAATCAGCTTTGAAGGGACCTGCTGTGCTCAGAAGGGTTGCTCTATTATCTGAGGTCTGTGCACCATTTGCACTTATTCTTTAAGTAGAACATCTTGTTTATGCCTAAAGAATTAGCATAAACTTCTTTAAAAGCATTACTTACGAATTAAAGAACCACCATTCATTTGCAAGCATTTATGTTCAGTGTGTCTTCTGGGGAGCTAGAGGCTGTAAAATATTAACCAGCATAAAAAAGGAGGGAGACAACTTTGCAAATCAAATAGCAAGTGTGTTCTAAACATACTGCATTTGGTATGGCAGTTAAAACAGCAGTCATGAGCTGGTTATAGAGTAGCACAAGTGCTGTTGGAGGAGTTTGGAAATGCAGCCAAGTATATCTGGGTATGCAAACATATGTGGTTATCTAAAACTGAGGTCCACTTATATTCAAAATGTTTAACCAAGCAAAGTGTTTCTTGCTGAATGAAGTTCAGTTTACTCCATCCTTCCCTCTTTCACCTGACCACCTCTTTCACAGTGCCTCTAGTTGTGTTTCTCAGCACATGCAAGTGAGCCATGGCCCACGAGTTTTTTGCCTCATCCTCACTTAGATATTTTGTTTTATTTATTGCTTGCTTTCTCCCTGCTCACAGGTTTTGCAAAATTTGCTCACAAGGATCTACTTGCAACATGAGTGAAACAACATTTGTCCTCTGCATATTGCTTTGACTTATTTAACCTGTCTTCATGTTATGGGGACACTGTGTTTGAATATGTCAAGGCCTTACAGTTCTTTCCTCTGAATACTTCTGGAATTATTTTGGTAGAAATTACTAAAAAGTGACAGGACAAAACTGCCATCATCAGTTTTCATTACTTCTTAACTCCTTCTGCTCCTTAGTTCTCAAGACATTAGCCTATATCTGTTGATCAAACAGTTACTTTCCTAAACACTAAAAGGGTTTAATTTTAATCCATGTACATTATTTCAGAGTTGTAATTGATTGGTTAAACAAATAGGCAGCAAACCATTAAAAAGATGAAAATCAGCTTGGATTCAACCATTTGTTCAGATGCTGTCAAAGTTTTAAACAGCAAAATGCATCATATTGCAAACCATGCTAACTTCCAGGTCCAAGATGTACTTTATTCATTGGCTAAGTGGCCACCATAGTTTAGGAAGTACTGTGTAGACACACATTAGAAGTGAAGCTTCATCCAAAGGAAAAATAAAAAAGGTATTTAGGTAGATAATGGCCTGGGAAATCCTTATGGAATATTTTACTATTGGTGGAATGAAGTAGAATTAGTTAAACAAAAAGTCCTCTGGAATATGAATTAGAAGTTCCAAGAAAAATGATGTTGTTCTCTGTTGAATTTAAAGTTATCCTCCTTACAGAAACTGCTGAAGTACAAAATGTGTTTGCATTGTCAGATAAACGTAGGAAAAAAAACTTCTAGGAAAACAGGTTCCAGGTAGGAAAGGTGGCTCCTGATTATCAGTGCCAAAGCAGACTTACTAAAGATAAAGTCCTCATACTACCCTACAAGCAGTCAAAAAGAAATAAGCTTATACTGGGGAGAAAACTTGGTGGTGGTGGTTAAAAAAACAAAAAAGAAAAAGGGGTTTCAGAAGAGCAGTGAGGGAAAACAAATCCATTGGTCAGTGAGAGATTGGAAAGCAAAATATTTATAAAACAAGTAGTTTATTTCTAGGGATTCCTACAATCAAGGAAGAACTTCCCACAAACAGTGAACTGAGTATTAATACATTAAGATCACTATTGTGTTGCTACCAATGAATTCCACTGTTTAAATGAAGTTTTACTGTGCATATTAAATTACTTTTCTACAGAGAGGGAGGAGCTCTTGTAGAATAGTTATCTGACAGCAAGTCAGATCTGTTCTAACAGAAAACAGCGAGATGGCATGAGTCACAAGAGGAAATAAATAAAATTTCTAGCAGAAAGAAAAGTTAACAAACTTCAGTACTCACACTGTTTATAAACAGCATTAAAACTAAACATGTCTGCTTTATCAGGATGGGTTGCTGGTGCCTACCACTGATGCATGGATAAATTCCACACAGATTGCTCCAGAAATAATTAGGCAGAAGGGGGTGGTGAAATTGGAACTGACTTCACAGAATGTGCAGCCCAACTTTAACAAAAATTAGTAACAAGATCCAGGGGGGAATCACCTGGAATGGGCCACTGTGAAAACCATCAATCCAGATCAACTTTCAGAGTGAAAAGACAGAGTGGTCTGCAGGTGTGAGCCCGGGCCCAATGCCTCCCTCATGGGTTTGCTCCTGCTTTGAGCAGGAGTTTCTGCCACAGCAGAGGTGTCAGCAGATGTCTTCTGGGTTTTTTGGGTCATACAGAATGACTCCAAGGATGACTGTGGTAAAAAAACAGTCCAGAACAGTTTTCCAAGGAATCTCTGCAGGACCCATGTACACTTTCACAAGCTTTACAGTGCATATATGTCTTCTTTCCAAATCTTTATTACTCTGCTAAGATAAAATAAAAAGTCTATTCTTAAACTGAGACATCATCAGAACTCTATGAAGGTCAAAGACAGCGGATAAACAAACTTGTTTGTGTACTTGTTTGTATATACCTTGTTTTTCTTAGCTCAAATCACCAAGTAATTTCTTCTTTCAGTATATTAAAAAAGCAGTGTCCTAGTCAGCTGTCTTTCTCCAGGGTTTCCATTTGTCATGCTCCAGTCCAGAAGCAGTACAGAGAGAGCATTGCTTTGTGGATTTTTTTATGCTTTTCATTCACAGAGTACCAAAAGATCTTTTCACCTTTGAAGAAGCTTAAGGCTGAACCCTCAAGCTCTTTAATATAGCAGTACATATAGCACAGACAGCTGTCCCTTTGTATGTTGTACCTCTTCATTGCAGCACCACAATAATATTTTTAAAGCTGCTTTTTAACAGGAATGTTTCTGTTTTATTTTATGCTGTATCTTCTCTTACTGTTTAGTGCTCTAGAGCCTCTGTGGAGCTGCAGGAACATTTGTTCTGCAATTCTTTTTATTTGTTCTGAATTCTTTTTAGCTTCTTCTTTAACAGCTGGTAGAGTCTCTAGAATCCTGGTGTCACGTGCCATGTTTTCTGTCCTCTGAAGACCTCTCTGCCTTTCGCAGTCATGTGAAGAGAGGTAGAATCAGCCAGACAAGCTGCGGAACAGTCCCTTCTACTCCAGTTTCCCCCTGCAGAAGGTGGACGTAGCTCCATAAGGAAGGGAAGTTGCACAAACTGCTACAGTGTGTGAGACATACACTAGGGCTTTACATCAGACCCTTATATTCAATAGAGCAGTGAGTGTAGTTGCACAGACATACCAAAAGGATTTCAAGTTCCTTTTATGTGTGTCCAGTTTCTACACATGCCATACCCACTTCTCAGTGGTTGGCAAAACAGTTTGTTGATACCTATTTGATTTCTGAGAAGGGTTTTTCAAGAGAAGATAAAACAATTTGTCTGATGCTATTCAGAATCTGAGTTTTAGGTACTTTTTATGTCCACACAGCATGAGTCAGAGTCTCAGTCTTAACAGCATTCCCACAGGACTCATACTTAAGTGCAGATAGACAAATTTTAAGTAAATGAATGGGTCTCTTATACAGATGCAAGATGCAGTAAGAGGCCCATGGAGACTCAGCTGATGAGTGACCGGACCCCTAGGTCCTTTAGTCAATGGAAAAGTAAAAGACCTCTATAGGAGTCACTTAGAGACTGAACAAAAACCTGCTTCCTGCTATTGACTGTTTCCAGAATAGCATCAGCCCCGGTGAACATGAAAACGAAATTGTTCATGTCTTTTTTGAAATGGAGAATTTTCTTTGGTGTTCAAATCCTGTGTGTCCAAGTCAGATGCCATAGGAGATCTTCCTACAGTTTCAAAGGCTGGCTTGCTGCAATGTGCTGATTTAGTTCAGAAAGAAGACATTCAGAAAGATGACATTCAGAAAGCCCTATTAAACTGATAGTGAAGCCCTGAAAGAATGCTGCCTGCTGCTTAACCAAACACTACTTGGTTTTGAAAACCTGACTTCAATTATACAGCAAGCAATCTAAGCCCACTATGTAATACTCCTTTTCTAACCTCTTACTGTAGCTGTCATTTACTCTTGTAATTAAAATTAGACATGTATTTAATAAATAATTCATTTGGGCTGGAAAATGTTCTTAATTTATTTTTAAAGAAAGGTTGTCAGTAATGCTCCAGTAAGCTGCAGACTAGCTAAAGATTATCTGTTTCATAAAGGCTCTGATTGCTTCATATTATTAAGATATTAAGTAATTCCTACTCTTGAAATAGGAGCGCGTCATCAGACAAAAAGCTCCAGTTGCTTAAGATCCTACTGAAACAGTCCTTTTGTTTATTCAGCTGTATGTATCATGGTAAGGCTGAGCTCACTCCCTGTCTGTCTTATAAAGGCACTCTACTTTTCAGTTCCTTGTCTTTTGCGATTGTCTGCTTTGGTTCTCCTGACTAGATAAAAAAAACAAAAGGGAAAGGAAAAAAGGCAAAAAAGGAAAAGCTTTTGATTTGATTAGTAGTGAGTAGTGATGGTAGAGCAGATCAGAAGCATCACTATGCATTCTAGCCAAATTTAAAGTCCTCCTTTCTAGATCCAGGTGGTTGATCATTATTAAGTATTTGAACATAACATTGTCCTCCTTCACAATTTACAGTAAACAAAGGGTATTGACAGCATGCAAGAATCAAATGGTGAGATGACATCACAAGCAAAATTATCCTTCACGTATGCCTGTCTGAAGTGGGCATTTGCAGGGGACAGCCATCTCAGTCATTAATGAACTAAGCCCTTAGGTTAAGGAATAAATTCAGCCAGGAAATATTTTTCTCTCCCTGCTTACCACGAGCAAACTGAAAATGTCATATGGTAATGACAGATACAAATCTGATCAGGCATTCATGTGGAGGGTGGAGAACACACCTTTAACAGAACTACTGCTTCTCTGCCAATCAAAAGCAGGGGGGATCTTCTCAGAGAAAAGGTTGCTGCAACCACAGCTCTCACAAACATTTTATTTCTGTATCGCATCTTTAAAGCAGATGAGATCTCCTCTTACTGGAAGAACAGGGAGGGGTATGTGAAGGGAAAGGAAAGGAAGAATAAGACCTTTGTGATGGAGACACTCATGACATTTTCAGCCTAGTCAGGTATTTCTGCTAGAGTTTTTCAAAGAAAAATAAAACAAGAGAAGTATTTGTAAACTTCTTCAAGAGCATTATGCTGCTACTCTTCTAGTTAAGAGACATTTCTAGATGTGTTTTTAGTGCTTTGTACATATTTGTCGTTTCTTCTGTGTTTGCTTGCTTTTTTAAAAAGCACTCATACAGTTCTATGCAACGACCCTACAGTGCCACTTCATAAGAGTTGGCATGGCAGCAGTCGTATAAGTGAGAACAAATGTGCTTGCTAGGAATGACAAAAGAGACTGTTTTCTTCATTACTTTGGGTATCTTATGCTAGTACGTGCCTTGTTCAGCAGCTGAAACTGCTAGACTCCAGCTTAAGGCACTGGAGCAAGATGCCTGAGTGTTGTCCACATCCCACAACATGAAGATCCCCCCTGCTATTACATGCTCTGAGGACCGGTTCTGCTCTTTGATAAGACAGCCCAACAGAAAGACCACATGGCAGCATGTTGTTTAAAAACTCCAAGCATGTAATTAAATTCCAACAAACTTTTAACAGTGAAGTTTCAAGCTGAGGTGCTTGTCTTTCTGGCCTTGATCCAACACAACACTTCAGTGCATAATAAACTTTACCACCATAAATAGCCCTATTGAAAAATCAGTGGGAGCTAAAGTTAGGTGTTCAAAGAATTTGCTTGGTATGGCCACAGTGCCCCATGATAAGCACTGTGTTGAACCAGGGCCTGAGTCCAGTTGACCATGTGTTGCCTTCTAGGCATTACTGGTTGCTTTACAAACAGCCTCACTTACTTAGATGTGGACACCTTCATTTCAGAAGCAGTGCTCAGCAATTACAAATGCCACTTTCTCCTGATAAAAATTCAGTGATAGTTCCCTTTGGGACAGTATATTTACATCAGAGCACTCTAGAAGTCAAACTGAAGTAGAACTCTCTTGAATAGAAATTACAGGATTAGAAGAACATCATAAGCATCTGAAAACACTGACTGTACCCTCATATGTAGGAGATACACAGCTATTGAAAACTGCTAGTAAAAATGTTGTCCACTGCCTTTGGTAAAATCCTGATTATGTTTTACTTCATCTTCATGCAACACTTCTAAATGCCATATAAAAAAAATGTTGTATCTCGACAGGACAAGGTAGAGGGAAATTCTGGAACAGCTACATTAGAAAAACAAAATTATTAGCATGCTTTTTCTGCACGTTTTCATTCCAAAATGTTCTAGAAACACAAATTTTTCAAAAACATGATTGTTCAAATAAACTCTGGGGTGTGCAAGAGCCACCCAAATTTATTGCTGATAAAACAATTCCAAAATTCCAGTATAACTGCTTTGGGTCACTGAAACTTGAGCTGTGGCTGGAACACTGCCCATGCATTAGGGCAGTCTTATGAAGTCTAACACTTCCCGAATTCAGATTACTTAACCTGAACACAAAGAGAAAAATAGGATGATAACACTTGTGCTTTCTTTTAGCAGATGAGATTTAAAGTGTATTAAAATCTGCCAGCTGTTCTGTACTGTGTTATTAGAGCATACTCAATTCTTAGGTTTTGTGCCATCAATTAAATAGCTTTCACATTTCAGTTAATATTGTGCAGTACTTTTAAAGCTGTATAGCACAGCTTTCCAGGCACATAAATCCATCAGAACTCAACAGAAGTACTTTGCGGAAATAAAGATATTACAATACAATTGGCAATAATGATGAATTCTTGTGGCTTCTAGGAGGCCAGAACTTATTTAACAATGGCACTCACGTTAGTTGTTGCCTACTGTGTTGGTGAAAACTACATATTAGAGCAAGTATTTCCAGTGTCTTAAAAATATTTGCTGTCAGTCTTTTGGTAGTTTCAGATGTGAGATGGTGAGAAATTAGTATCTTGTCCTATATCTAGATAAAGAACCAGTGGCTATCAACACTTGAATGAGAAAACCCTCATTTGGACACACATAACTGTGTGTCCAAAGCATTTACTGAGGTAGCTCTACTTGCTTCGTAATAATCAAAGTGGTGGATGTCACATTGCCCAGCAGAGGGAGCTCATACAGTCACATGTAAGGGTGTCTAACAGATGTAAACTAATGAGAGCTATTTAAAGGGTTATGAACAGATTTAAACACATTTTTAGCAGCTAGTGCATAGCTGGATGCAATTTATATTAGCTGGGAACTGTAATGTGGCAGGTTTTTTTCATGAAAGAACACCTTTTTTGAAATTATTTTAAAAAGAAGTATTCACATTTGCCCTGGTGCAGACATCTTCATCAGGAGGTACTATCTCTTATGTGAGTAATGATTTTTTTTCTGATTAAACACACTAGCAGGGCATGAGGTCTTTGAATAAGGGTATTATTTAGAACTGTATGTATAGGAGTACATTCATATGTGCCTCTGTCTTACATGAACATTAACTCTTACCTCGTCTTTTTTGTACTGAAATCTAATTGGAAAACTATATACAAACTTTCTTGCAGAACATGAATACCACAAGACAGTTGAGGTTTTTAGCTGGTAATGTTTTAAAATTATGCATATGCTTCTGACTACTCCTAAAAATTCAGAGTTAATGTCAGCTATTCAAGCACAGCAGATGAATGCAATAGGGAAGAGACAAAGGTACAGGCTGGGGAGATAAAATGGTTGTGGAGAGAGTCCATAGGCATAGGGCAATCTGGGTTGTGCTTTGAGATGTGTCATACACTTGCAGGAAAGTCACAAGATAGAAGTGGAAGTTTTCAGTCACAGAGTATCACATCACGGTTCCTCCATGTGAGTAACTGAGTATCCAGTTAATAAAAACATGGAACTTGTGCAATGAAAGCAGCAGGAGCCCATTAATGTGGAAGAGTTTATTTCAATGTAGTTTTTCCTATACACAGGCCGTTTATGAAGACTGTAATTTATTTGTATGTGATGTGAATAGAGCAGTATTCTGCTCTATTAATAGTGAGTAGAGCCCATGGTTTTGGGCTCAACAGTCCTTATGGGTCCCTTCCAACTCGAGAGATTCTGTGATTCTATGATTAGCAGAACAGAGTCATATACTGAAACTGCTTATTCCTCTTTCTACAGAAGAACTGTCTGCAATGCTGTGAGCATTTTTATCAAATATAGCTTTGTTGATACTAGATGTGCTAGTAAAAAACATAAGCTAAATGCATTAAATATTCCAATATTAAATGTTTGTGTTGACCAGGCTTGGAAAAGCCTCGGGAAACATCCAAACAAAAGTGTCTTATTTTGGGGCTAAGGACAACACTCTATACATACCGCTGGCACAATCCATTAAGAAAAAGCAAGCTAAGGCACACACAGCTCACTCACCAGTTCCTCTTCATAGCTGTAACCAGTTCCTTTCCATCACTCATAGTTCTCATATCACTTTATGCATTCTGAGCACCCAAGGCATAGTCTGGCATCTAGTGACACATTTGCTACATCAGCACACACATCCTCATTTCATTTCCCTAATTTCTGTATTAAAATTTAACACAGAATTCAGATAAATAACTAAATCCACAGACCACCTGATCTCACACTGTCCTAAGCAGTTCAAAGAAAGCAAGCACACCTTACAACCAGCATCTGTGGGCTGGAGAAGTGTCTCACTGCCACATACCAGCACCAAACAACAAACTGTTGTGCAATTGTAACATTTGGAAAACATCTCAAACATCAGACGGCATCATAAGATCACCAGTCAACTGCATCTGAGCTCTAAACTGACACTGCTTACTCAGTAGGGAATACAGATGCATGGGCTGTGGTCAGGGTGGGGATTAAAGGAACTGAGGTTTAGAAGGAGGAACTGATGATTAGTGTGCAGAAAAGCTGAGTTACTCATACACGAAACCTGGTGCTTTCTACAGTGCAAGCCACCTGACTGTGCAGCCTAGAAAGAAGTTAACTAATTTATGATGATTGTCATTGTTCAGTCACATGGTTATGATTAACTCATGACATTCGTTGTAAGGATTACTGAAGAACATAGAGATGGCTGGCACTGTCCAAAGGAAATTCTTCTGTATTCCTATTAAATTATTAACTTTTTAAAATGTACAGTGTGAGCCGCACAATGTTGGTGTGCATCTGAAGGACCATCTCGGTAATGTCCATTTGAACTTTGCAAAACTAGTGGAGCAAAGGACAAAGTCATGGCTGCCCATGCAAGGTGGAGGCCTTGCTACTTTTGCTCCATCCTTAATGTGCACTGTGATACACGTATGCAGTCAGAATATTTGTTCTTGTCCCAGAGAAGCCCAGTAGAACGGACAGGGAGCAGCTTTTTACTACTTGCTCAGTTACAACCCTGGGCTTTCATTGCTGCACACCTTCCAGGCCACTCATGAAGTCACTTGGTAATTTCATCATGAGTTTTCCAAGGACGGTTGTTATCATGTCATCCATGCACACACATGCACTGTAACAGGAGGGAGAAGGCCCAGTGTCAGGGATTTATCTCAGCTCCTCTCCTGCCTAGCTCACAATTTAATGTAATTGATTGATCAGTTGTTCAGATCCAAGTTAAGATTAATCAATTAATTTAGTTAATGTGCTAATCACCCCAAAACAAAACCAAAGAGGGTTCAAAAACCACTTAGGAAAGTTGTGGGCATAAAGAAAGATTAGCTTCAAGTCTAGTTCAAGAAGACACATTTCATTCATTCCACATAGAAACCCCCACAACCAAACACACACAGATTAATCATGTGTCTTAACATAACTGAGACAAGCAGCTGGGACAAGCTTTCAGATTTGTCACTCTCCTCACAATGCTGCTGGACAGGGCCAACACTCCTGGAAACAAACTTGCTTCGATAATCACACATCTTGCACCCCCCATGAAGCAAGGCTCTCCAGACAACAGTCTCCCCTGCTCCTCTAGACACTTCCATCACATGTACTGGTCAAAGACTTTTGTAGGAGCAGCCACCAAGTCACTCTAAGACTGACAGCTCTTTCCTGCAAGGTGGTCTGTGACTAGAGTTCAAGCAGCAAATGGACACAAGCCAATGGACACGCTCCTCAGCCACACAGCCCAAAGGAAGGCTGAGATCACCTCTCATGTCCTGGTGTATTTATGCTACAAACAATGCAATGGTCACAAAAGCTTGGATGGCTGTAATGCCTCTGGGGGGAGGTGACAGACTTCCAAAGACCAATTCACAAAACCAGCCAGAGTAAAGATAATCCTGGAAAGGGAAACATTAAACAAAAAGCACCAAACCCAAACCTGCAGGTTCTTATCTTCCAGACCTTTCAAATGTAAAATCGCCTTAGCCTCTGGCTGTTTCAAGACTGCATGAGTCATATCCTTGCTAACTGGAATACTTAAATTAAGCTTGTTCAGCATTTGTTACCATGGAAGGAAGGAAGTTAGTAATAACAGGAAATGGAAAGCACAGGCCGTGTTTTTTTTAAATCAATGTTACAATACTTTGCTGTTTTCTTAAGTGGTCTGAAGCAAATGCATTTGTCACTGTAGTGGCACACTTGCTTTTGACTGGGATAGTAGCAAGAAATACGTTGCATGTGTGTGTAACAGTCTGCACCTGTGTAGCTGTATGTATTCAGCAACTGCTTTTGCAATGTGAGCCTTTCACTTGTCTTTCCTTGTCTTCTAATAGCCAGCAAGAGCCCCAGATGCACTGTTGTTTTGCTGAATCCAACTGCTGTAGCCATGTGCTGTAGACTTAAGTTATAAAATTGAATGTTTCACTGGCAGTTGAAGTCTAGAGCTGAAACTGGCTTCTAAATTCTTGGGTGGAATACATCACAAAGGTGTGAAACTGTATGCTTGGATTTGATCTTACAGGTCACTTCCAACCAAAGAGATCCTGTGCTGCAGATGAACCTGCTTTGACAGGACTGCAGAACTAGATGATCTCCAGAGATCCCTTCCAACTCCTACCATTCTGTGATTCTTTTTTAGAGGGCTGTACTTACAGCTAGCCAATCACTTTAAGGGCACAAATTGTAACATCTATTTGGAAAATACAGCACAGATATAAAGAAAAAATGTTTTCTTTAAAAAAGTTACTGCAGCTGTTGAGTTAGCAGAGCTATACAGTTAGAACTATTAAACTCAATTCTCTGAATATTTAGAGAAAACATCACTATGTTAGAATTGGAGATTTATTGAATGTGGAAATGTTTATCATTATTATGCTCTTAATAAAAAAATAAGATATGGATAATAGGTACAGCAGTTACCTTTCAGAAGGCTGTTCTAGCCATTTTTACTCCTTGCAATACTTGAATGACTTTCTGGGTTATGTTGACTTATCTGTATTTTAATGTCTTTTGCCTATGAATATATGTTCAAAATTCCATTTCCCTTCACTCCAGTCTTTGAATGCCATTTAGCTGTGATTTTTTGTCTTTCAAAAACTGTTTTCACAAGATACTTTTCTCCTTGGTAATTCGATTTGAGTTTTACTCATTTGGACAGTAATGCAATTTGTGTGACTCACTATTCTCAAGCACATGAGCAGCCATCCTGGCAAGCAAATATATTGATACAATGCAGTTATTTTTACTTTCACCATAACTGTAAGTAGGAAGAAAGTTCATCTGCAAATACCCACAGTCCAGATTAAATACAGATCTATGACTTGATTAAAGAGTTCCATATCCAGCCAGGCTGGTAGCTGGACCACAGCATAGATTTGATGTCTGTACACCTGTAAAAATATTTCCTGAATAATTCCATACTGGCCAGTCTCTGTAGGTTAGAAAAGCTGTATTCCTTGGCTATGCTGAAATTGTTCTGTCATACGCATGTTGCTCAGCTTTTTCCTCTACATGACATTAGCTCTTCTTCAGTTCATAGAATCATAAAGTCACAGAATTGTAGAACCACAGAATAGCTTAGGTTGGAAATTACCTCAGAGATCACCTACTTCCAAGGTCCCTGCCATGGACAGGACACCTCTCATCAGACCAGGTTGCACAAAGTCCCATCCAACCTGGCTTTGAACACTTCCAGGGATAGAGCATCCACGACCTCCCCTGGCAACCTGTTCCAGTGCCTCACTGCACACACAGTGAGAAATTTCTTCCTAAGATACAGTATATTTCTCTTCTCTTTTAGCTTGAAACCATTCCCCCTTGTATTATCATTAGAGTCCCCCATAAAAAAATTCCTCCAGCTCTCCTGCAGACCCCCGTCAGCTACTGGAAGGTTGCTATGAGGTCCACATCACAGACCTTTCTTCTCCAGGCTGAACAGACCCAATTCCCTCAGCCTGTCCTCATAGGAGAGGTGTTCCAGCTCTGATCATCCCTGTGGCCCTCTTCTGGACTCTTCCAACAGTTCCATGTCTTTTTTGTACTGGGAACTCCAGAACTGGATGCAGTACTCCAGGTGAGGTCTCACAAGAGCAAAAGGGCATAATCACCTCCCTTGACCTTCTGGTGACACTTCTTTTGATACAGCCCAGTATATGGTTGGCCTTTTGAGCTGCACTCACACACTGTTGGCTCATGTTTTGTTTCTCATCTACTAATGCCCTCAATGCCTTCTTCTCAGGACCATTTTCAATGTATTCACCACCCAGCAAATATTTGTGCTCAGGATTACTCCATCCCAGATGTAAGACCCTGCATTTGGACTTGCTGAACATCATGCAGTTTGCATGATCGCAATTCTCAAGCCTGTCAGGATCCTTCTGGATGGTCTCCTTTCCTTCCAGCATGTTGACGACACCACACAGCTTGGTGTCACTGGCAAGCTTCTTGAGGATACACTCAATGCCTCTGTCCATGTTGACAACAAAGATGTTAAAGAGCACTGGGTCCGAAAATAGACTGTTATTGAACATCAAACTTTGATCACAACCCTTCGGTGCAACCATCCAATCAATTCCTTATTCACCAAGTAGTCATCTCTCTCTGTTTTAGGGCTGTATTAAAATAGAAAATTTCATGACGAACAAAATTATCTGTAAGTAACATTCCACTGTCTCAGCCATCTGCATCCAAAGCCAGTCTGCTCATGAAATGATTGTATGCAGTTTCCAATTAATTCACTGAAATCAGGAAACAGACAGGCTGTAGTTTTCAAAGCTAGACACCAAAATCTCTAACTAAATCAACAGATTAATTTTGAACAGGCCAATACTGTTGTTTGAAACACATAAATCCAGACAAACATATATCCTGCATTATGTAGCATCCTGTGCTCAAAGTACAACCCTGAAGTCTGCACAGGTATGTGCAAAACTCAGACATGATGCCTCCAGCATTTCCAGGCTTAACACCCCTAGCCTTTTTTACTCACTATGGGTTTTTTCCTTCAAGTTTCACAACGTAGAGTGAAAATTTGGCCCTCAGATAATAATGAAGGAGGAATTAATAGTGTTGTGCTGCCTGTGGAGCAGAAAGCACATGCATCAAAGAGGGGATTTCCCTTCATGGCTCCACATTGGCTAGGGTAAGGTAGTGAGCAGTGCTGGGAACACATGCTGCCTCTGCCCTGGCACCTCAGGAGAAGTGGAGACAAGACTGTCTCCTCTTACCACCTCCTCATACTCCCCTACTGCGACATCATATGTGTGCCAGAAACACAGAGCCGGTTTTCATGCCTGTGCTGCAGGAAATACTACAGCACACAGAAATAAAGGGCAACTTGGGGTTTGCTTCCCTCTTGTTGCCAGAATTAGTGGAACATTTTGGTGCCAAAAGAGTACTGCAAGAATGGTTCTGAATAACAAAAACGTCCCATTTTTTATAATAGATTAGCAATAAAATAATTAAAGCTGACATTTTGGTGGAAATCTTAAGTTAATAGTTCTTGATGATTAAGACGCAATTCACTATTAATGACATGTCAAGTTGAATTCCAGCCTCATAAAGATGTAACAAACTGCACCTGTCAAGCAGAGTTCAAAATACAGGGTGATTCAAGAACATGCAGAACATAAACCAGCTTTTCTATATCCACTTTTAATGAAAAAAATACTGTATGAATAGAAATGGAAGTATAACAAAGAATTTTCTGTTGATCTAGGAAAACACAGGGATAAAGTGGAGCATGTAAAACTAACATTTTACTTCCAGGTTATTTGTGTAATCATGAAACTCTTGTCCCTGCTCACAGTCACTTATGTTTCCAAACAGACCAGAAAATGAGAACAAAATATCCTCACAGTACTTTTGCTGACATATTCTCAGTTGCAACTACGATGATATTATTCACATAATAATTCTCTGTTTCTTGCAGGCCAAAAACTACAATAATAAAGAATCTTGAGCTGCTCTTATGCTTGAGGAAGGACATTTTTATCTCATTGGATTCCTTTTCATTTTGTAACTTGAAAATGATTACTGGCAGTATACTGATTTGAAAAAAAAAATTATGCTACTTCAATTTTTAATTGAAGTAACATAATTTAATGCTCAGATTGTATAGAACAATGTGAAGTTGACATGGAGTAATGAAGTATAGTTTTTACCAGTGAGGAGATCTGTTTTAAGATAACTTCCAAACACTTTAGGCATGAGCAAAATAATTAAAAAAATCTTCACCAAACTAAAATTAACATACATGTATTTTATATATTAACATTGCCCCTGCTGTATGTCTTAGTATGGTCCAAATTCCCAACACAGAGACTATTTATATCATTTTGTAGTGTGTCCATATCTTCTTAAATTGGAAGAAATATGTTTAGAGAAGAAACCTGATCTACTAGAACATATAATGGGGATAGATTAAGTTCAATTATGTTACTTGAAATAAAATATCCATTATATAATGGATGAAATATCCATTATATTAAGCTACTGGCTGGCAAGCATTAATTCAAATATAGACTTCTACATACTCTGTATCTGTAGTAAAGTATTATAACATATTTGACAGACCTTTATTTTAAAATCTCTTTCCAGCACAGGACCCATCCTGTATTAACTGTCTCACATAAGCTAGTTGATAGTTATGAGGACCCCTGTCTTTTTTGGTACTGTATTCTGAGCTTTTCCAGTTGCTCTACACACTGTGTCTGGGCCAGCTTCAGTGTTCGGTTCTCCTCTGTCAGTTCTGCGTACTCCTTAGCCAGCTCAGCAGCATCCATGCTTTCTTTTTCCACTTCTTCCAGCCTGGCAATCAGCTCCTTTCTGATGATTACAAAAAAACCCCAAAGATTAAAAATGGCAGCATGCAAGAATTTTGTTGTGTGTTAGGTTAAAACTGTTAGGCTGTTAACATGATATTACCTAAGCCCTTGTGTGAAAGAAAGGCCTAGAAAATTATTTGTTACAGTCGTCCTTTTCCCTTTAAAATATCCCAAAATCTCTTGCTGTCCAGCAACCAAGCCTGCAAAATGCCACAGACCTTCAAGTATTTCTAACTTCAGTAAGAGCTGAACATGCAGTTCATGGGAGAGAATCAAGTTCCTGGAGACCACATGCTAATATTTTGCCTGAATAATCACAATTTTTCTCTCAATACCAAACATATTAGAAAGAGAGCAAGAGCTTTCCTGTCTGATTGGTTAGCTTTATCAGATTTGTCTGTGATGCACACTTGTTTTCCTTTTCTCTGCTACAAAGAAAAAAGATTCCAGTAAAATACTGGGCACATGAATCTGAACTACACATATTGTTTTCTACTGGTGAGGAAGAGAGGTAGAGCTGCAAACCTGACCCCTCCTGGTCTTCTTAAGGGCAGACACAGTAAGATCTGTGCTGTTCTTTCTTTCTGGATGGAGTCACACACTGCCTGTATACCCAGAGCTGGAGTCTCACACATATTATCAACTGAAATTACCTCAGCAACAGTTAAGATAAAAGAGGTATTAAAACACACTGAAGACGTAACTCACAGGGTATCTAATCGCTGTACACATAGTTACCGCACAGGCTAGCCTGGCCTCTGTTTTTCTTCTCCCTTTAAGTCAAATCATTTACTCACCCTGCTACAGGAAGTCTCCTCTAAAAGACTTATAGTTCTTTTGATCATTCTATCTGAGATTAGTTAATCTTTAACTGTTTGTAGCCCTGGGATTTTATTCTTCAGTCATGTCAAAACAATGCCTGTAGATCACCAATGGGAAGGTGTAATGCCTTCAAAGTGGATGGTGTTTGCTGCAGGCTTTAAAAGAACTCTCTTGTCAAGTGCTTTTGAGCAGGAAATTCCTACAGACCACTAAGTCCACTGCTACAGGTCAAAGAATTCATGCAATGATAACGTTTAGGTATTTGTTGATCACTTAGATTACTTCTAGCTGCAAAACTACCACTTAGGGCAGCAGAATGTAAGCACCTGAGTTTTGAAAAACACTTCTATCTGGCCTTTTAGGACTTGTTTGATCTGCCCTTGTCTTTACTGCAGCTTTCAGTGATAGCAGCTTGTGCATGGTTTAGATGACTATTTACAGTTACCATTACAGCGGTTCAAGGAGTCACAAATAAGAAGAGACCTCTGACACACTCTGTGTGTTTGCCACACAAAAAAGAAAAAAAGGCAAGAGTTACCATGAGGAATATTCAATAGTCCAAAAGTTACAGTGTATGGAGCCTCGCATTTGCTAAACACGTTGGCTTTGTTTTATACCACTGAAGTGGCCGTGAAGTGTCAAGGCCTCTTCTCTTTCCTTTCACCAGGTGAAAGATACGTTTGGCCAGGTCTTCAAGAGAAAATAAGGAGTGTGAGTCTTTGTTCAGCAGGATTCTATTAAGATTTGGCACCACACAGCTGTAAAAATTTTAAAATTTGCAAGCCATGAACAGACTCATCCCTTTTTGCTTGGGCCATGCTAGATCAACACATTTTCAAATTGGCCAAGAGAAACTGATCTTACTAAACAGTTCAATATTCCAGCAGCTATTAATGAGGCTACAGGCCACAAAGGAGGAATTGCTTTAAAGAGTGAGATATGCATTTAGGAACAATGAGATTTTACAAGTCCAGCACCTGTAATCATTTCAGTCTCTTAGGGTTTCTTCTAGAAGACTTCTGTCTCTTGAGACCAAAAGACAGCTTCAGAAATATTTCTTTTGGAATTACTCTACTGCTTCTATGCTGGACTGAAGGATTAAATGAAGTTCTTTCAAATTACAGGCTATTGACTCAAAAGTGTTCCAAACAAATCAATTCAGAATCTTTCTTATTTTTCTTACACTTAAGAGGGTTTTAAAGGGAGATGCAGTGAGTGCACTAAGCAGTAATGCGCACCTTAGAATCAAGAAAAACTTTTCCATGGGGACTTCTAGTATGTGTAAAAGAAAGGTAATAACTACTCCATTTGGACTTAATCCAGAATTGGCACAGACAGTGTTCAAACTCAGACAGCTCTATTAATGAATGTCAGTCCTGATTTGATAAGATAAAGCTACACTGCAGGCATGGCTTTCACGTTGCTCTCCCACAATACGCAAGCAGCACAGATAACTTCTTTTCTTCCTGGGATTTAGCTTTGCTATTAAACAAAATATGAATGCATTAAAATCAAAATATACTCATAGCTGTCACCCACACTCTAGGACCTCCCTCTCAGAAAGCAGATTCCTTATACTGAGGTAGTGAAATTGCCCACTTCTGAGTCAGCAGAACCTTCTTATTCTGTTCCCATCAGGATCAACACCTGTTTACAGGGTAGGGTGATGTTTCAGACAAATACTGCCAGCCTGCCACACAGATCTAAAATTAGAGTACTGGGGAATTGCTAAATGTTATGAATGGTGTGGTTTACAAAGCTCACAAAAGGATGAGGACAGTAACTAACATTCGCTTCTGATCTAATCCAGGATTTGAACTTAGCTTCCAGAGGTTAAAGGACACCATACTAAGCTTTTACACTATCTAGCCTTTGTTATGGATGCTTAATAAATAGATCTAGAACCATGTAATCTGTGTTTTCTGTTAATGGTTATCTTGAGTTTAAACATTAACAGCATAGATAAGGTATTTTCTAAGTTGCTGAGGTACTTGAAGTTTTGAGACATTCCGTAATGAACACTTTAAATGTTCTTTTTCAGGGAGTGGTTTGGGTGGGAAGGGAAGATGAGTGACATTTGCATCATGAATCAATAAATCACAAGCCAGATCAGAGCAGGAGAAAAACCAGCATGGTCTTAGAGGAATTATTTCTCTTGTCCTGGCCTTAATGATGACCATGCAGAGTACGGCAATATTCACAATGGATAAATACCAAGGAAAGTGACAGACAGTGCAGATAAGTCTATCTTGATATAAGGGTATTTGCAGATGAACTGTAGTCAAAAAAACCCAGCTTCCACAGTACCAAGAGGCAGACTTGCCTTCCTGATGTTTTGAATAATAAGGATGCTGCAATCGTGGTATTACACATTCCCTCCCAGCTAACACGTGTCTGTGTTCTAGTGGCCATAAAGTCATTTACTCTTCCCATATTTGACATGGCTTTTCCACCAAGAGGAATCATGAGACAAGAGCTGTCTGAGGAGACTGCTCTTGTGTCTTCAAATTCTACCAACTAATCTTTAAAACAACTAGATAGCCTGTTTAACAGAAATGAAAATATGCTTCAGGTGCTAGCACATAAAAGGCCTATAAGCATTTGTCATTATGATAGGGTAAGTTGAGTTTTCTCTTCGTATTAGAGGAGTTACGTATTCCACTATTTGGCAAGTAACACATGTTTTGGATACATGTGAGAAAAATCAGATCTAAAACGGGAAAGTTATTACGACAAAAGTTTGCCTTTGTGTTTTGCGTCAATCTGTTTCTGCAGTACCTGAAAGTCTGAAGAATACTTGTCTCAAAAGTGTTGGGGAAGACACTCCAGAAGCAGTGTACTTGGCAAAACTATCAGGACTTGAGTCCTATGGTCCTGAGACCATGTTCAAGCCTACAGAAGGATTCCACAAAATTAAGCAGACATCTCCACCACTGTGTCCACTGTAATATGTGTGAAAGAAGGGAAAGAAATCATATCTATGGCAAAGAAGATGATTGATCCTAAACCAGGTGGTGATGAAATGATATTTTTCTGGGGAGTTATATTAGAATTGTCTGGAGGAGGAAAAAGAGAAAACCAGCCAGTGCTAAGAATATAAGATATAGCTAGCAACCATGGCAACTCTAATATTTAACTGCATAATCCAGGGTCATTATCTCGTAATAGCAATATAACAAGTGCTCAAAATAACCAACCATCCCATCCCTTTCACCCAAACTTAGATGCCCGAAAACATCTGCTATGGAAATACATGTGTGTTTCTGGAAGATAAATTAAATCACATTCTGTGACCTAAATGTGGTGTGTTCTAGCTTCCACACCCTTTTCTTTCCTTTTGATCATGCCTCCCATTCCAGAGTGATTTTGTCCCTTGTACTACATATTTCTGGAATAAATGGGAAAAGTTTCAGGGTGGACAGAAACAAAGCTATGACCATTTATATTGGGGAAAAAAATAATCTACCCAGCCTTTGTCATTCCACACCACTGCCTTTCTATAGTTTGTCCATTCATGATCCTCATGCCACAGTGAGAGACATGTCAATGTAAGCAGAACTAAAAGCCTTAGAAACATTGCATAAGAGTAACTGGTTTTGACTATTTTAAAACAATTCATCCTTCTACTTTTTAAAGACACCTCCTTTAAAAATATTCCTGCATGTATCATTTCATGCAGAAAAGCTTACAGTGAACTTTTGGAAGTTGGAATAAAAATTGCTTAAAGTAGAATGAATACTGCTCCACTTTTTGCTTTACATTTACATCAGGTTACATTCTTTCTTCTTCCTAGCCAACAGATAAAAAATGTTTGTTCAGTCCTTTTTCTGCTGTTTTCCTGACAATCGTCTTCAGCGTTCTGTGTGCACTGTGTATTATTGGTAGGCACCACAGTTGTAGGCAGGGGGGCCTTGACATTTTAATGCCACAGGAGCATTGGCAGGATATGACCCAGAAGCACTTCTGGTTGCATGTGGTAAAAATGTGTGCTGAAGAATACTGCAAAACTGCTTGTTCCCACTACAATGCACTCAGCTCTATCTTTGTCAATTTTAACAAAATAATATGTAAAAGTAGACAGGTGTATTAGGCAGGTGTGAGTCTTTATTTCCATATATTCTACTTCAAATGTAGAAGGTAAAGACATCTGCCACAGGGGCAAATTGCAGAAAGCTGCAAACTCCATCTTTTCAATTTAATTGTGATTGATTTTCAGGTTAAAAGCTGTGCATTCCACAGATTTTTTTAGAAAAGTCAAAGCATCCTTCTGTTCTGAGAACAGAATATCCAATACGCATGCTACCCCAGATGTTGTAATCCACTCTTCCCTTCATTCTGGCTACTCCAGAAGCCTCCTTTAACTTCCAAACTGTAACTGCTGAGAATGTTTTTAGATACAAACCAGTGATAACTACACCAAAGGGTTTTTTGCTTTTTTTGCTTTTTTGATTACCACTTCTTCAAATTAAGAGATTTGGAAGGTAGTGAAAAGTGCTGCAGATATTTCTCATGCTCAGGCCTTTCACAGCTACACAGAATGTTAGGCCACAAGTATGTAATTAGGAGGCACATAAGAACCACAACAGTATCATTCTATTTGCTGACTTATTCAGCCACTCCTGTTTTAACATAGGTTTCCTGATACATGAAATCTTCTAACCACAAAACAGGTTCAGGAAAGGTAGCACTGCTAGAAGCTTCCTCACTTTGTTTCACTGTTGACATCCACTGGTGAAATAAAAAAAGAAAATGCCAGGCTAAAGTCCCTTCATTGGGACTCGCTGCTGAGAGGCTACCTTCTAGGCTCAGGGGTTCATAGATTGCTAGATTCATAGAATGCTTCAGGTTGGAAGGGACCTTAAAGATCATCTACTTCCAGCTCCCCTGCCATGAGCAGGGACACCCTCTAGTAGACCAGTTGTTCAAGGCCCCATCCAAGTCTGGCCTTGAACAATTCCAGGGAGGGGGCAGCCACAACCTCCCTGGGCAACCTGTTCCAGTGTCTCACCACCCTCATGAAGAACTTCCTCCTGATTTCCAGTCTAAACCTCCTCTCCTTCAGCTTGAAACCATTACCCTGGTCCTACGACTCCAAGCCCCTAGAAACAGTCCCTCCCCAGCTTTCCTGTAGCCTCCTTCAGGTACTGGAAGGCCACTGTAAGATCTCTCCAGAGTCTCCTCCTCTCCAGGCTGAACAGCCCCAACTTTCTCAGTCTGTCCCTGTAGGAGAGGTGCTCCAGCCCTCCAGTCACCCTCATGGCCCTCCTCTGGACATGTTCCAACAGTTCACAAACAGATTGATTAGGACAGTTTTTAAGCTCAGGTAAAAAATGTTGTACATTTATCTACTGTTCCCAAGGAATGAGACATTTCTAACTCAGTGAGTACCACAGACTCCACGCAGGGACAAAAATGCACTCAAAAAAACAGCTTTTACTTTCTTTAGTTCTAGTAAATGCAAAAATATACCATGAGTCTATTTTTTGAAGGTTCCAAGCTTACTTCATAAATGTGCATAACCGATTCAGGGATGTGCTGGTAATGCATTCATATTAATTAGTAGACTCTAAACCCCTAATTATTTCAGGCTCACTTTTCAGTCTATGTGTCTAAAGTTAAGCGCTTTAGACAAACACATTTGACTTCCAATGAATTAGTTTAGTTTAGTTGAAAAATACATGAATAAGCAGCTAATATTAAAATAGAAAATTTGGCAAATTATTGCAAAATTATTTGAAATCATTATCTTCTCTAGATCTTTTTTTCAATTACCAAATGCTTCTGATCAATCCGGTTTAATTAGCCATGAATCAAATGCAAATCCTGGGACAATGCAGCGTTAATGTCTTCTGACTATTTTTTCTTCTTTTTTTATTTTTATTGCTAGTTTTTCAGCAACTAATGAATTGAGTATGACTTTATTACCATGCATAGTCTGCGTACGAGATCTTTGGCTATCCAACTTATAAAACTATAGGATTTCATCAGTTTCCCATGGGTGCAAACTTGGCTGAACTGCAAGATTGCTACGAAACAGATACAGTGGTCCACTTTTCTATCCAAAGCTCACTCTTCAACAGAATTCTTTCAATCTCTGTAGCTTTATTAAAAATGTTTCCGTTTTAAGCAGTGTTTGGAAGAATGATGATACGGTTTTCATTTTCACAAGAAGTCTCAGAGATAGGCTCTGACATAACTCTTCCTGAGGAAAGCAACACTGCTTGAAGTCATGTTAAGTGTGAATGTAAAAAAGCATTTGAAAGAGAAAGTAACTTAGGAATAACAGCAGTAATTGTTATTCCTTGAGGGTGGTTGCCTTTCATTCACCACCCAGCCTTTTCCCTCTCTGAATTTCTTTTTCAGATTTCTTGTGGAAAGGGACCAAAAGTCACAAAGTGACTTTGGCAATTAATACTCCTTCAGATGTGACAGGGATATGACTATTAACCATAGTCAAGAAAAACAAAGTCTCCAGCTTCTGCACTTTGTTATATATACCTGAAATACCTGTTACGAACCCCTCATGTTTAAAACAGGATTTTATGAAGAGAATATATGACAGTAAATACTTTGGGAACATTACTCACTTTCTTTCTTCCAGAAGAGCTATTTCTTTCTTGACCTCATGATACTCTTCTGCAATTTTGCAGTGCTGTTTGTACACCTGCATAGATTCCTTAGAGTCATGACAAGGAGGCAGTGGCTTTAAGAAAAGAAGAAAAAAAATTACTGCTTTTTTATGAAATACTAGGAATAAGCACGTGTTTTGACAGATACGATACACATCTTAATGGCTGTAGTACTGTAGTAGTTCTTTTCTATAACTGTAGGACATGGCCAAATATTCCTGTTGATGGACATTTCTGGAAGGAAGAAACCCGGCTCTCCACATACACCTTCAAACCTTATGAAGACTTTGCAAACTTCTCTTGGTAACTTTACAAAGTACCCAGAAAGATTGTTCATGTTCAGAGAAAGATTTCTTCCTTACCTCCCTCTTCTTCAACTACAGTGATATTAGAATGCTAAAGAAGATGCATTGGCTAGACACATAAAATACTTGGGCTTGTTTTCACTGAAGAAACTTCAGTATTGAGTAGAAGGGGAATTTGAGTGCAAACAAGCTCTTCTCCAGTTCTGCAGGATGAGAAGAAAAGACATGGAAAGCTATTGACTGAACACTTGTTTTTGCATAGATTCCATTCATATTCCAGTTCATTACTAAATGGGACAGAATTGTGAATTGGGATACTGGGGCTGATTCTGCTGGACTCAACAGGAGTTACACTACTGACTCCAGTGCAGCCAGGATTTCATGATGGGTTCTGTCCAGCAATGTCTCAAGCTGTAAATACTTTGATCAACATCATGCTAAACTTCTCTGTGTCTCTCTTTCCTGTGTGAGAAGGGGATACACATAGAGGAAATGAGAGTTAAACCATCTGTATTTGCAAAGTGCTTTTCTTTATTTCCATGAGAAGTGCAGGTGAGATTGAGAGTAGAAGGATGACTGATTTTTTTAAAAACAAATCCAATTAAAAAGTCACAGTGAAGACAAAAGCACTGCACATCCTAACCTAAATACTGACATTATTGCACCAAAACCTTCATTTTTTTCAACACACACTAGAAGCAGTAAGTATGGCTAAAAAACCCCACTCTGTCCTAGGACTCCTCATACGAATTTCAACCTTGATCTTGAAAATATGGTATGGTTAAATGGTTAAATGTATGGTTAAATGTCAGTGCTTTTTGTACTTTAAAAAGAATAGAAGTTAATTCAGGTTTCAGGCTTGACTGCCACATTTTGGTTATAACACTTCAGGAAGTGTAGTATTTTTAAGTTATTAGCCGTGAATCAATTGACTGTAAATGAACTCAAAATAGCACCCTTGAGCCACCTGTTTGAAGCAAAGGGAAGCACTTAAAATAGTTCCCGTACTGCCCAGTTAAAGAACATCCAATGGCCTTTCACAGTGTAAGTAGATTATTTTTTATTTCTTCTTGCCCTGCTTCGACTCTTCTCTCTGGTATAATATTCATTCAATGACACTGTTGGAAGAAAAGTACAAGCCTTCAGACTTTTCCTATTTATGACCTCATAAATCTTTGTTTTAGCTAAACTGAAAATTTGATTTTTACTAAACATCTGCATAGACAAATATTAGAAGTGTTTATATCCAGAAGGCAGAGTGAGTTGGCTTCAGATGTACTCCACTGCACACATGTAACCAACGTATAGACCTTGCAAGTACTTCTAGATGGTGCGTGGCGTTCTAAATGTCTAGATGTGTGCTTCCAGAAGTAAAAATGCTGCGGCAGAATTTCTTCACTTCTCTCTGAGCTTGGAGATTTGAGAACCCAGGGAAAGGGCAGTCTATTACTTGACGAATCTCATCCCTAGGAAAGAGCTTTTCGTTGCATTTCAATGTGGATGAGCAATAGCACCATTCATATATACAATCAAATAATAAGTATAAATTTAACAAGACAGAATATAGAAGTCTCAGTGCTCTAATCCAAGAATGCAGGGGTGAGACAAAGTAGCATCTCTGGTATCTACCAGAGACCAACAAACAACACGTGTGACAATAAACCAATTGTGAAGAGTACCCAGGGAAAGTCCCCAAACAGTATTACTACAAATGAAAAAAGAAACAAAAAATCCTTGCTTTTGCTTTTAACTTGATTTCTGCAAAACAGTCTTGTTTAAACCAATTAGAAAAATTAAAGCAGCATTCACTGTCAATATTCCAGCTTCCCACTCAAAAGTTATATATAGAGAGCTAAAAATTATCTAGTCATGCTGAGACTTAGTATCTAATTCCCACTTAGAACCAGTTGCTGACTTTCAAACCCCTTACTATCATTGTTTCCTCTTCTGTGTCATTTCCTTACATTTATATTTTATCACTCAAAATAAACTGACAACAAAGGCTATAACCAGTTTACTAATACTTTTGATACCATTATTTTCAATCTGGTCTAATACTATTTAACACTATATCAAGAATATTTTCAATTTGGAGTGTAAATTTGATGATATTTGTATATGACTGGAGAACTTGGGTTGCTCTTTTGTAATTTTGAAATTTCTAAGAAAGGTTTTGGAGATGCTCTGGGAGTTACTTCTGGCCAATAGAACATGAAACAGGCCTATGCATTCGTTATTTAACAAAGAACTCTACTGCAATCACAAGAAAAAATTGACAAGTTTAGCCAGTTCTTTGCTGTCCACCAGAAAATGTAAGTCAGCACAAAAGCACAGCAGAATTATTTTGTCTAGGGTTTTTTGACAGAGATATTAGCTCAAAGCGTTAATGAAACATCTATTTCCACCAAGAGAAATGTTTTCAGAAGGTTGCAGGGCAAATTCCTGAAAAAGAAATGCAGTAACGTGCTTGTTGCAAAGGGGAAACTTTAACCAGCCAGCAGGTATTTACAATATTAAGGCATTTCCACAGAAACAAAAACAGTAAGAGAATTGTAACAGTTACTGGACTAGCCCATATCCATCTCAATAGAAATGGGTGGAGCCTGCAAAATCAGCAAGTCCAGCATCCCCTTATCAAAACCAAATCTTGCGGTTCACAGGCTTGCCCAACTCCCTTAGAAAACGTGAAGTTCCCTGTGACAGTTCTAAGATTGGCCCAGAGCCTCACTAAGGATTAGAAACATTTTTGTCACTTCCAGTTGGATTTTGTTGAAGATAAGTTTATGCAGTCTTTCATGGGGCCAGTGCTTGTGATTTATTTGCAGACAGAGGGCTCTCATGAATTTTCTGAAATTAATGTCTTGGTAAAGCTACATTCCCCTAAGCCATCCTAGATGAAAATTCCATTTTCCCTAATTTGGAAATGCTGTCCAAGCAGCATCCCTCTGCTCCACATTCCCCATTGAATGACCATCTTGAATGTCTGTAGCCAGGCTATAGGAAGTGGGAAACCCCAATGGCATTCCTGTGGCAGAGAGCTCTCTTTCCCAGCAGAAAGAGCTTTCCATCCATGCAGTCTCTATACTACTTTTTAAACAGTTTGCTAATTTACCCAGACAATAATTACAACAGGCCTTAAAAAACTTTGCAGCCATACTTTGATTTCTCCTTAGGACAGCCCAAGCTTGTTATTTCATGAAGTATCTTGCCCACCCAGAAATTAATATATATAAACATACCTGCTGCATAAGCAAAAAACACCCCTGCCAGACAAAGTTATATTTAATGGCAACAGTTGCTACTTTCAGTCCTCCTTATTTTAGTTTTCACTGTCATCCACCCTCATTTTCCTGTGTTGGCAAAATACATACACACAGCATCTCTGATTTTGTTCACAAGACTAGTACAAAACCTACAGGGTTCAGTCATTCTAATGGTCTATCCCACTATGCCAAACTTCCAACAAGGCATGATTTTCCCTTATATTTCGTTGAATAACTCACTGTGACATTGACAAAATGTTTACAGCATAAAGCGAGCAGGCACTAAGAGATTGTGCAGCTATTCTGTAACAGCTATTCTGTAATGCACAGAGTGGGTACATATTTACAAGACATATGTGGTGTTTATTAGATTTTTGTTTGGAATTCAGACATGAAAGATGTTGCAAGATAAGCAAAGGCAGTTCTTGAAGAAGGAGAAAAAGCCTGAACCATTCCACTTGTTTATTTTTTTAAGACAGGTTAAAAGATCTATTATCATAAAAACCTTCAATGAGAAACATGTTTTGCTTTGCTTTACCTTGCCATATCAGTAGCAACATTTCATATCCACGATGCTGCATAGTTGGTAGCACAACCCAAGTGTTTAAAAAGTTAAGACTAGTTTACTTTTTCACTCATTTTTGTTTGCATTTACTTTTTTAGTTATATTGCGAAAAAAAATTAAAACAATTTCTTGAACAGGTTGATGCTTAAAGGAAAAAACCGTATCCTGCAGCTTTGCCAGTTGAGCATGAGGTCTTGTCTAGATGACAATTTTTAGCAGTGGTCTAATTAAGGAGTGGTGCCTCACATTTTGTAAATTGGGTAATTTTCAGATAAACTCCTCTGGTAAACTGGAAGGCCATTGCCAATATTTTACACATGGTCCATGTTCATTGTATGGCCTTGTGGTATAAGGAACCACATTATTCCAAGCAAACATCATTGCAGCTACTTTCTGTTGTGCAAATGAGATTTTTCAAGTTTCAGATGCCTAGTCTAGGATACGTCTAGTGTAGTCTAGTATTCCTGTGAACAAACAGTTGGTCTGAGAGCAACTGAAAGTTTTGTGCTCCTTTCCTAAGAGATTTTAGATATTTTTCTAACCTTGGCATGCTGTGGATATTTGTAAACACCCATGTCTTACATAATCTAAGATCGCAATTATCACAGCAGCATTACAAAAGACTGAGCAAGTTCATGGGTGATCAAATTTAAAGTACCACAGCACTCTAGGGATTACCTTAGACTGTAATACATATTTCAAAAATACTGCATATACTCTTTATAAACACACTATACTTTTGAACAGTCTACAACAATTTGCGTGCTTCCAATAAGTCTTGGCAGTCAGTGAAAACAGTAGTTCAATTATTAATGTTCACAGTAAAAAAGGTTTTGACTAAATACTTGTATCACACACAATAAACTTCCTCTTTAATAATATTCTTATTGCCTCTTCTGTGGAGACATTTCCCACTAAAGCATGAAAAAGTACCCACTAACTTAACAAACTGATATTATAAATGGTTGGAGGCTTTTCTCTGTTGCAGCAATTTTACTTTTATCTAGTTCCATTGATCACAACAGATCTGTAATACAAAATATTACATAAATGACACTCTCAAGCACACATTTTTATGTGAAAGGATGATAAACACCCTGTGCATCCATATGTGAATTGTGTTCTTTCAGGTTCAAACTCCTTCGATGGAGAGGAGGGAGATGAACTGGGCAAGTCACAGGAAATGCCAAAACAGGACAGACAGCACAGAGAGCAATAGTAACCCTGATACCTAACACTAGACACCTCTCTCTATATTCAGTGACCTAAACAACAAGGCCTTAGATGCTGATGTAGATGTCTAAATATAGCAGATAACCCGTAGTAGAGTGTCTGTCAGAAGGGCCACCACCCACTTTGCACTTAATCAAGGAAGCGCCTTCCAAGCCTCAGTCTAACTTTTGCACAAGGCAAAGGTTAATGTTTCCCAATAACAATCCAACAAATGCAGCCAGGCTATCCTCACTGCGCTACCCACCACTTTGCTCAGACAAAGCCAGCAGGGAATTTACTCTGAAGCCCGAATTGAGCAAGTGCTTCATCCTCATTCGAAATGTTTCTCATTGGTGCAAAAAGAATAACTTCCAGTACTACAAAAGAATGGCATCAAAAGCAGAAAGCTTCTTAATACGGGCTTTGTTTCACTGGTAGCCTATCAGGAATTTCTTTGTAATCTTTTCAATGATAAAGTTGCAGAAAAGATCAGGTTTTTCCTGGTCTCATATGTATCTCTCTCCTCTGTTCTCATATGTAGGGCTCTTGTGTTCTCCTTGACTATTATTTTTTTTCCTGAGTAAAAAAAAAGAGCAAAAGCAAAACTTTTGAGTTAAGAGAATTGATATTATTTTCTTATAAATTGCTTCTTGGAATTTCTTCATCTCAGAGTGTTAGACAAACGTAGCGTTTGAAAAACTAAATAGAAAAGAGAACCTATTTGCTCTGAATCTAGCCAGTAAATCAGAACACTGCCCATTTTTATTCTTCACAAAGATGCTGTAACTTTCCTCTAGGATTGTTCTCTAGTGAGAGTCCTTGGAGAGAATTAGTTGTTTGCAGTCAGTCTCCTAGAAGTACCTTTTCTCCAGCCAATCCTTCTTCTACCTCTGTAAAGCTGATAAAGCTTGGACAGCACAGCTGATTATCCTGTCAGGAGGAGGCTGCACTGAACTTTGCCCTTGCCATCAGATACCAGTGCCCAGGGAGTTGGCATGGTAGGATTGTGGCTGGAAAAGTGGGAACACTAGGTAATTCTACTCAAACAGCCAAGTTGTCTGCCAGGGCCTAACATAGAAGGGCAAGGGCTTGAAGCCTAAAACAGAGGTGCAAATTGCTTGGTACTCAGGCTGTGGTCTGCTGCCTGCATACATAAAATTCTAAGGCTCTGATTTTCCAAGTCACTTGGTGAACTTGCATAGCTTTCAAGCTGCTTTCAATATCCAAGTTCAACATCAGCTAATTTGGCTCTTTTTTTTTTTCATCTTGTTTGGTTTTAAGGCAGGTTTCAAAATATTCCTTTGTATGTTTGAAACCTGAAAAGTTATAATATTTCCTTTAAGTGCCTATTATTATATAGCCACCTACCCTGCATTTACAGTTCGCTTCTTTAAATAAAATATAAATGCTTTTAACTGTATTTATGGCATGGTGTTGAAAATCTTGTGTCTGCAGATGTGATATTTTTATTATGAAAATATGTTCCAGCATTCTTACAAATTCAAGCATTGCAGGCTGCTGGTTAAAATGTTCACATGACACTTCATGTGTGCTGTTATATACTGCCTAACTTTGGGACAGAGAAAATTCTGGATGGAATCACAAAGGACAGCACCATTCAGTCTGTCTGCAGGTCCTGGTGAAGCCCACCTCCTCATTTTCTTCTGAAATGCAGGAGCTGCCTGTTCCAAAGCTGATATGGTTATGTTAACAGGAAGTGCAACCACACGCTGTACAGGGCTGAGACAACCTTGGAAGTTTGGATTATAGCAATTTATATAAATAGTTGATTAGGAAATGTAAGTAGTAAATTATAACTTTGTTACAGTCACTACTTCTCTGAAAAGTCCCTGAAAACATGATGCATTTACATGTTTATAACAAGTTGTGATGCAGACTGACAAGAGCACAGTTTACACTGCAAAAAGGTAAATGTTGCATTACCTCTGCATCAGCTCAGAATCCTGTGTTGCCTTAACTGCCTCTGGATGATCATAAAGGCATCTAAATATAAACATGGACATAAGCTTGAAAAGCTGAAGGATGAAGCACTACTACTAAGTTTATACTTTTGAGTGGTTGAGTCAGTCTGATAGTCCTCAGAAGCTATCCTTTCAACTACCTCAGTATTACCAAAATAGTTTGTGAAGGATAATAAAACACACAAAATATGACTCAAACTTTTTTTGTTTCTTTGAAGTTATCATATTGAGATCACAAGAATAAAGGAAGATTCTCTTAGGAAAAAAAGTCAGGTACTTAAACAGATCAAGAGGGTGGACTTTGTAGAATTGCTCTTGTGTGTACTTCAGCTTTTACTGAAGGGCTCTTATTTACTTAGCAGATCTGACTGCTTCTAGAGGAGCAATTTCAGTCTATCACGAAATTATCTGTTTAGAGTATTTTATACATTCCTTACAAAAAAGATTTATCATTTAGCCTGTAAAGAATATACAGCTAACATTAGTAATTCTGGTTTTTATGTTCAAACAGCAGTAATGATAATCGTACTTTGCTCTTTCTAGAGCAGTCTTTACCCTCCAATTTCAATGCTCAGTAACAAGAAAGGTCAACATTATTAACCTCATTTCAAAGATGAACAGAGGGATGAAGCAACTACCCTGGTACCACACAATATGTCACCAACAGAGTGGGAAACAGAATGAAGGTTCTTTATTCCAGTTCAGTGCTTCAGCCACAAAAATGTACAGCTTTTCTCAACTGAATTATTTTGAGGGAAAAACTATCAACCATTTACTGCACTGAAAAATTAGTGGAGTGAAGAGGACAACATACTTCTCCATTCCCTTCAGCCCAAATCGTAGGTTGCTATTTGTTCCTTTAGTCTTTCCTAGTGATGCCTAAAGAGCCTGCCCCTACCACAGGATTAAAGGGATAGAGAAAAAGAGTCTCTGTCATCCTCTGTTTCTTCCTCAGTCACCCTTTAGATGTGAACAGCAGAAAAAAGTTGGTCCTTTAATTCAGCAGCCTTCCAGCGTTGTCTCACTACTTGATGGGGACAGGAAGGATGACATCATTGGACAACATGGTCTGCTAATGCCTTTCTCAGTTTACACTCAGGAAACAACTGCCTTCATATTGAAATATCAGAGGAAGTCTAAATGCTCCTGGGAAACAGATGATCTGAAGTAGTTTACAAAAGCCAACAAACACTCCAGAACCGCCACAGAGGAAAGGGAAATAATCCCTGGATACAGAACTGGCTTTGTGCCTGGTGAACCATGGAACCGCTATCAATTGCCGCATGATTGTCCTGTATATCAGGGCTCCATTGTGCTACACCGGCAAATCAGACTGGTCACAAAAGCATTTACCACTTTTATACCATGCTACCTGCAGGCACCTGCTGGAGGAACTGTTAGGGTTGCTGGCTATGCAGCAACTCTAACTTTGAGGAGGCTTTTATCAATTCTGACTGACTTTAGTTACCTAGAATTAACAATAAGCTGGCACTAAATACAACTTTGGATGGTTCAGACAAAGCTGATCATACTGGTCCCAGCACAGCCTGCATGAATATAAAACCTATCTCATTCCTTCTCCCACCAAAACCACAAGAAATCTCTTCATTGCAATGCTGCAGTATGTGCTGTGTTTTGCACACAGAATCATTGAATTATTTAGGTTGGACAAAACCTTTAAGATCACTGAGTTAAAAAAAAAAAAGTAAAAGAGGGTGAAATTAAAGTTTAAAAATTCATTTCTTTGCAAATGGATTAAAACCTTTCAATCAATTTTTCTGCAGATCTTGAAAAGAGAAATGTTTTTCTTCTATGAAAATGCATGTTTTTATTAAACGTTAGTAGCTTAGAGAAGCACCACTGAAACCTTTCACCACTGTATGTCAGCCAGAGTATTTATTACAAGCCTAGTGAATGTGAAGTAGAACTGTAGTAAAAAGAAAAGTTTACCTGAAGCTGCTGATCTAGTTCTGGAAATGCCAAAGGGAAGGTTTCAGAGGAAGCATCATCTACAAAGTAAACATGATGTTAAAAGTCAACATCTACCAATAATAGCAAGTTGTCAATAATAAAATCTTTAGGTGCTGGAAAGACAGCCTAATTTGTAACGCTGTGATTAAGGAACAAAGCCAAGCCTGTTAGCATGGTAGAACATGTGATAATTTAACAAAAACAATAAATCTAAACTATCTTTCTTCCTGAGTCCTGTTTACACTGCAAAGTAAAGTATCTTTCAAGGACAGCATCCTTATTACCAACAAGCTCATTACCTGAATGAGGCTATTTTCCCCATCACCATACAGTGCCTTAATGCTAAGCCAATGATAATAGAAACCTTTTCTTCTACCACCCAAAGGCAACCATGAGAACAAACAAACAAGACTGTTAGCTACATGGCTGTGATAAGAAAGGGGAAGACACCACAAATATCTCCATATTGCAAAGAAATATCTCTAAGCTGGAGATAGCAGTCCTTACAGGCTAGGTTTAGTTCATTCACAACAACAAGCCAACGTATGTTTTCATTTGTTTTTTATTTTTAGTACAGGCTTCCAGAAAAGGTGGGACACACTGTGCCAGTTACATCAGTGTTGTGATGTGGACACCTGCCCACTAGTAGCTGGACAGAGATCAGAAATATGAATCATACTTGGTAGCGTCACAGCTAGCCACTGCAATACTTCTTTCTCAGCGACTTTCACACTATTGCTTTTGCACTGGATTGTGATGACTGTTTATGCATCTTACTACAGGTTATGGGAGGTGAAGAGAAGGCTACTATTAGCTCTCTTACAGAGTCAGTTATTTGTAACGCGTCAAAATTAAAAAAGGATGTTTCTCATAGGAGAAAATTGCTAACATAGGTCAGATCCTGCAACCTGCTCTATGCTGGCCGACTTACACACTACAACAAAACACCAACAAGATTAAGAGGACCACATATCAAAGCATGATTCTGAATATTAAGGAGCACTTTTAAATTATTTCTCAAATATTTACCCTTCCCCCGGTAGTCATACTGAAAATAGATTAGAGACAAAAAGGAAAACAAGACACCTTATCCTATGAAGAACAGGTACATTGGCTAACACATGGTCCGAGCCTTTAACTAACAGAGCTAGAACTGAGCACCTCTAGGTGCCCAGAGAAGGGGGAAAAAAAGTGACACAAGGCAAAAGCAAAAGCAATTCAACTTCCTCAGGAAAAGAAGTGGATTACATATTTTCATGGAGTAGGAGTTTTGCTAGTATTACTGAAAAAATCATACCTGCCACCTCTCACCCAATTTCACTTTTCACATGATGTCCCAAACATGTCAATTCTGGAAAATACTTCTCTTTAAGTGAATAGAGTTGTACCATGCTGATATGCAAGTGTTTACCTTTAATTTGCTGTTGCTTTCTTGGACAACATTTAAAAATAGACCAATAGTCTAAAAGAAGAAAGATGAATCATATGGCAAGGCTAAAAGGAAGGATGGAATAGGACTCAGTCTGACTAGGGGTACAGCTGCTCTACAAATATTTGGCTGAATAGCTGTTAAATATTCTGACAGAGATACTGGACCAGAGTAGTGGACAGCAGCTAAGCTGCTATTTGTTTTGACAATTCCAACAGCACAATCTTGGGTACAGTAGCTTTAAGGAGGGTCCCAGAACATTTAACTTAACACAAACAAACCAAAAGCAACCCTAAGAATTTTAAAGGAATATCAGTCAATAATTCATTTTTCACTGCACTAGATATTAACAGGAAACCAAAATTAATGCAGTGCCAGAGTATTAGAAAATATGTTTAATTCTCTTCAGAAAAAAAGCTCAACAAGCAGTAAAAAAAAAAGTTTGGAAATACTTTAAAGAGGATGGACTAGAGAAAATACTACAGAAGAAATACTTCAGTAAACAGATGTTCCTTGCTTATTTTTTGAATTCAAGTGACTGAGTCAATGGTACTAAAAATATAACATATTGGTATCCTAACCATTATGGCATACCATAATACATTTTATAATGGGCCTGCCCTAGCATCTATTGAACAGCTGCTAGGGTTTTTTTTTAGGTTATGCTAGTTTAAGACTTGTTAAAATCATCATCTGATGTACAGAACATAATCAGGAAAAGCTGAATGCTTCAGTGGTTTGAAATTTTTCAGAGTTCTTAATTTTTTTAGACTCCTCTGAAATTTTCAGCTGAAATATTTAGTTAAGAGAAGTACTCACAGCCAACTGCAATCTTGTTTTCCACAAAATACTTTCCTTACAGATTCCAATGAAATAAACTGCATCAGGTCAGTCTGTATTTAACTGTTGTCAAAGTAACAACCACAACAGTAACAACAAAAATGGCTTGTTAAGAACTAAACATGCTTAGATTTCACAGAAGAGGAAAGCAAATGACTGCAGTCACTCACCTCCTAAATTTTTTCTAAGGATGAGAAAGTCAAGAGGAAAAATATAAACCCTTGCATTTTCTTCTACAAGAAACAATATTGCACTTAAAAGCTTAAATACTAAGTATTATGCTAGAGATCTGACAAAAATCACATTGACTTCCAGACTTAACAATCGGTGATTATGAAAATCAGTAATACTGAAAAAGTCTGAAATATCAGAGAAAATATTCTGAAGACCAAAGTTCAGAACTCCTTAATATTCTGTATTTGTTCTTTTCTATTCTACATCTCCTTTACTAGAAAACAGAATGCAGAAATACTTCTTTTTCTCTTGTTTTCAATTTATGATCAATATTTCAAGAGGGCCCAGATAGTTATAAGGAATCACTGACATCATCAACTTTGCAGCTTCTCTGTACCACAAAATCCTGAAAATTCACTGTAATGATTCTTCACCAGTTGCAAACAGTATCTCAGCCCTGTAGTCACTATTTTACTCTTCGCTGTCACTTGTAAAGAAAAAGAATTGATCATTCAAGATGGTTACTGAAAATATATTTTTGTTTAAAAATAATAAAAAAAACCCAACCACCAAAGACTGCAACTTGCTACACCTGAAAATAAGTCAAGATTCTTGTGAAAAGAAAACAAGAAAGGAGGAAAATTATACACATAAATGTTACAGGTATCCCAGCAATCTCAACAGCACTAACCTGTCATGTGAAAAAGTCAAATCAGTAATTTCATCACAACCACCTAAGTTCAATTATCTGTTGCATGATTTCTAATAGTGCTTCCTGATTTCCCATAGATCCCCAAAATAATTCTGAAGATCTTTATGTGAAGTCCACTAAAGGTGAAGACTGGTACCCTGATCACAAAATGAACTCTCTGCACATATGGTTGATATTTCTTTCACCAAATACTTCGTTGATATGTATGGAATAGTTTGACTTTCACAACTGTTTCATCAGATTCATACATTCACTTTGCTTACTGATGAAAACCAGCATCATAATATCTGAGGAAGGGTTCCCAGGGAAATCACTTCCTCCTCTTGCTTTTCATCAGTCAGGCTGAAACAAAGTACCCTTCTATGTCAGAACCAGCTCTCTGACCATTTCTACAGGAAAACTAACACATCAAAGGAACAAGCAGCTCCCTAAGCATGCTGCCCAGCCAATGCATCTTCATGCTGAAATGGCAGGATGGAAGCTTTGTGTAAGGACAGCAAGGCTAAGCTGCTTGAGCTTCATTGCCCAGGTGAGCTCTTGTCTCTGTGTTGATAGCACCTATTAATACAAATGTGAGATGGGCTTCTGAAGCATGGTACAGAGATCCCAGACATCTGATTTAGAAGGCTGAACTGTATTAAGGCATTGTCTTCATGCAAAAGGCTTACTACTTATCAGTGATATCCTGTAGCATTTGATCCTCTGATAAATGCTAATGTTGCACATTGCAGAATGAGTTGTGCTTTCTGGAAGCCTTCACTTATTTAATCAAGTTCTGACTTTCCAGAGATTCACATAGTGCAGACCTCCATTATGTAGATGAACAAGTGAAATCCCTCACACTTTGCCTTCTGACTGACACAAAGTCTGGTTCGATGAAGTGTAACACCGTAGTCCCTTCCTATACAGCTGCTCTATTTAGTTGAACTGTGGGCTAGAGTCAGTAGTTAATGAATGAATACTTTAAGAACAACACCTGACTCACTTGGAATACACACTCACAAATTACAGTTTCTCTAGGATCTTCATAAAGTTAACTAGAAATAGAACATAAAAATATATGTGTTGAAAGCACATTAAGGTTGCTAAATCAAGCACTCAGAATTTAGGAAATGCCAATCACAGCTCTGCTTCCTTGAGTAACTGAGTTATGATCCAGCCTTTAATTATAAAATCAGGTACTATTTTTTTCTCCTACAAGCGTGGGCAAGTGTAGCCAGATCTCTTCCTCTTAAAGCATTAAATTGGTAACACAAGTAGGCTGCTATCCTGTAAGTGGATCAACCCTTTCACAGGAAAAGGGCTCAAACTCAAAGCACCCACTGCAACTCGCAGTAGGACAAAACTGGCAAACTGTGTTTTGGGGTTCCATCTTGGCCTTAGGAGGGCAATGAAATCTAGCAGTACTAGCCCTGGTTACTGACAGACAAGCATAGACTCATCAAATTCGTCCTGGAAGGCTATGTGGCTAAGTGACTGTGACTTGGCACTGATGCTTGAAGCTTCCAGGCTTCTATTCACAGCCTTGCCTGATGTGACCTTACACAACCTCACAGTTACCTCACTTGTAAAACAGTGGGGAATGGTCACTGCCTGACCTAGGAATAGGCTATGAAGGCTTGCTCAATAATAAGAGTTGTGGATTTCCTAAAAATAGAAACAGTCCATAACAGAAGAGATAAGAGCAAAACCCTCCTACTCCTACCTTCACCATTCATCCTCTGATGAATGCACAGCCACTATCCCTTTGAGGATATCTCCCCTAAGCTCCTCTCAAGCCTTTTACTTGTGGGTTGGGTGTAGTTTTAGGAAATGAGCTTTGTAAATGTTAGCCATATATTTTAACAATCCCCATTGGTTTTTTGCCAATACATTGTCTGCTGGAAAGCCTCCGTTACCATCACAATCAAAATGAAGATTGAATAGGGTTGTGAAGGTTGCTATTGAAGCAGCAGGCATGTGCAAAAGAAACTTGCATGATCAGCTACAGGAGGAGTGATTTTTTTTCTGTTGGGTGTTATCAGATGACTAAGTTCAAACAAAATAAATTACTATTAACTTCAAAACCAGTCAGTTACCATCACATGTCACTAGCAGGACTTTTCAGTCAGATTCAAGGTTTTATTCTGGGAGGGAAGGTGAAGAGAATTTTACCTATAAGCCTTGCCTTGGTGCTATTACACCAAAGAAATCACTTGTTGACATTTAATAACAGTAGTCATGATAAATAAGAGTTGTTTAGGACATACTGAATTTCATTTGTTTTATTAAATTAATGAATCTATGAAATTAGTGTTGATAAACTACAATGAACTTTCTACTTGGGAACTCTTATTTAAATTTTGGAACACTATATTCAGTTTTAACTTGCATTAGTTTCCAAGCAATATAAGATAAGCTGAAATAGTATGTTAAAATGGTACCTTAAGTCAAACTGGCACAATACGGTGTGCAGACACACCCTAGAAAACCTATGTTTGGTGCCTGTTTCATGAGCTTGAGTAAAACAGACAAACATAGATATCTATATATACAGGAATAAGCCATACACAATAGAAGTATCTTCTTATATAGCATTCACCGATGGGGCTTTTAAGGAACTGGTTAGCCTAAGCTCACACTAAAAGTACTGCACAAAGATGGTCAGAATTTCAGTCACCAGGTGCTGAGTGACAATACAACAAAATGAAATTATTTCTTGCACACTCAGGATAAGGCAGCTCCAGTCTTACAGGTCAGTTAATACAAAGTAATCTCAAGAGTTGAGAGCAGTTTCTCCTTTCACTGCTCCTCACACCCAGTGCTTCGTTACAATCCTAGCCAGTGAGATAATCACCGCCCAGAAGAAACATTCCATTTCCCCTTTTTATATCTAGTTATGCTGCCAGTTCCTCCTAGCAAGCAGTTGTACAGCTCCCGGAAGGAGAATGCAGCCTTTATTTGTGAAATCTGTCACTGTACCTTTCAAGTGAGACAGAATTGAAGGACACTTAAGTCAGACAGATTCCCTCACCAGCTGGTCCTGGTGAAGAAGTTTTGTATATATCTTAGCAGTAGATGAGCCTCACCTGATGGTTTACTCTCATGCTTACAGCAGGTAACTCCTTTTTGATATGAAAAATATCCTGATCAAAAATATTGGAGAAAAAAAGATTAAAGAAATCTAAAAAGTACAGAGTGAGAAAAAGCCAAGTATGCAATACCTGTGAAATGTTTTTGCAGCTCATCTTAATAGTAAACACTTATTTGCACACTCTTCAACTGTGGTTTTTCAAACCTGATAGTTTATTTCCTCTGCCTTCTTTAAGTATATCAAATATAATAACCATGCTCAGGCTTACCACTGAGAGCAAGAGCAGCTGTTTTAGACACACTGGTAGCCCTCCAGAGAAACCATGTCGAGGAGAACATGGCACTCACTTGTCTGGTTGCTATTTAGTTTTAGTAGTATTCATAGAGATTCTGGATTGCATACTGCACGAACACTTGTACGCATACAACAGAGGACTCAAAACTATGGAAAAATTTAACAAAATGAATCGGAAAATTATTACCTTTCTGCAATAGGGAATATTTACCTCAATGCTAAGAGAGACGCTGGACTATTTAACAGGATAGAAAAGTAAAAATAAAATATGATGTAATGTTAAGGAAGCTGGGCTTCCTGCCTTTCATGTCCTCTTCTTCCAAGCTATTCACAACCTTGTCATTTCCTACTGCCGTCTCTTGTCACAAACCGTTCTACCCACTTTGATTTTTCCATGGCCTCAGCTTTCCCCAACTTGTTTTCTGTGTCTCACGTAAGCTTTCTTCTTCCACAATTTGTAAGAGCACTCCCCTTTCTTTTACATCCTTCTTCAAGACCCATCTTTTCTGTAATTTCTGTAACAAATTTACCATGTTACTGTATCTTGACAGATGAGAATGACCCCTGTTATTTTCTGTAATAAAAATGTAATTACCAGATTAGTTTAAATTATGAAAAAGGGGCATGATAGCCAAATGTGCTTCTTGTATTCCTTGTCTTTGTGACCTGAAAATCATGTGCAATAATATACAAAGATGTTTCTTTTGAAATTCCCTTGCATAGGGAATAAGATTCTATTCTAGATTTGTTGCTGCAAATTAATATCACACAACAATTAGTTAGGAAAGATAATGAGCATTCTAAAAGATCTTTTACATAAGAAGATCATACTCAAGCTGAGACTGTTGAATACAGACAAAGTTCAGGAAGTGGCCTTACGCATTATCCTACAATGCACACCTTCCCATAAAGCACTCCTGAGCAGTGGCTTTGGTTACCATTATCAGAGATCCTTATATTTCAATCCCAATCCTGACTCCAGACACTCACCTTCAGCAACAGCACAGCAACACGTTTTGGAATGCTTAACAGCTTCACAATTACTGTATTTCATTTTGACTTTTACTGTTTGGCAACAGCTCTCTTGACCTTAATAATGTCTAAGGTGCAAACTAATTATAGTTGTTTATTCTGAAGTCCAAAAGGTCCTCAAGGACCAAACACAGCATGTTTGGGGAAATTAATGCTCAATTAGCACTGACAGGATAACCATCAATGAAATTTCTGCTGCTTTCTCAGGGAACATGTCATGTGGAGCATCCGTTTCCCGAAACCTTTCAGCAAGCTAGCCATGTGTGGCACTTTTCGGTCTTCCTACTGAAAGGAAAGTCTCTTCCTGCTTCAGTCACATCTTCAGAGTAAAATGTCTTTTTACTTGCCTTATAATTCCTTACAGTTAGATACATACTGTCTGTACAGGTAAGTTCAATAGTTAATTACAATCCTGCTATATTCCACAAACCACTGAAAGCAAGGCAAGATCTAAACTGTCAACCAGTGGTTTTAGTTTAATGAAATTGTTAATGGAAATATTAAAACTTATCAGACAGGAAAACTGATCACTCAGGAAAAAAAAATCTATGCATAACACTGGATACTGTAAACACTAGTAAGAACATATAAAAATAATTATTTCACTGTGGTTTACTCCATAAATGAAACTATACCTGGGGAGTCATTCAGGCTGAAGGCAATGCGTACTGGTTTATCAGCAGGTACCCTGGCGGTGGTGATCATGTGGGCACTTGAGTCAATGCTTTTACTTGTTTGTTCCAGCTGCAATAATACAAATAATATATTTATTACAGAGCATGTGGCACCATTCAACAAATGAGTTTTAATGCTTCTCATGCATTCACAGCTACCTTTCTCATTCCAAATAAGCAAAATTTAGAATCAAAGTCAAGGGAGCGCCATTTCACTTTTCCATTTTAAAAGTATCTAAGTTAAATTCAATGCAGAGACTGCCTTTCTTTTGCTATTTAGAGATTAGAAAGAACGATGGCAAAGGAAGCTTCCCCTTTCCTCACCTGCTTGCTCCCCGCCATTGCCCCTTCTGCAAGCCTTGACTCGTGGCAATGCTGCCTGGTTCTGAAGGTGAAGAAGGAAGAAGGGGTGGGGACTTGAGAGTAACATGACCCCAACCTTGCCATGTGATTGGAAATGTGCACACCACTCCATATGGTGTCAATGAAGATGCACCCACCCTCCTACCTTCCACCCATACTCTCCCAGTCAAACTCTGCCCAATAGTCATACACTTCATGGTCGGAAAGTTACTGGGTCTCCAAACCTTGGTGGTGATTCTTCAGTGGAGCTCTGTTCAGGTGTAACACTCTGCCTGCATGGGTCTAACAGTCTGTTTGAAACCTTATTCAGTCCTCGCTCCTTCTTCTGAGACCAACAACTCCAAAAAGTGGTTTCACTGAGATGAAACCCTGTCCATTAAGAAAATTGCTAGTTCATTTCAAGCAATATACTGAAGAACCGTTGAGCAGCAAAATAATTAGCTACTAATGATCTATAATGGTATAAATGAAGCATCTCTGATCACTCAAAAGTTGTACTCAGAGATCTACCACATATATTTAACCTTTTGAATGAACAGTTTTGGTTAAACTTTCTTGAGCAGCTGAACGCAAACTTAATCTCTTTGTATACCTAACACAAAGCTGTTAAAATTCACAGATATTAATCTTCTGATTAGCTCCATGAGTGCAGACCATGAAGTCAGTTGGACTTTTATGCATGCAAAGGAAATTATTTTAGGACTGAAGACTATGCTATGCAGAGTGTACTGTACCCATACCAACCCTGTGGACAATTATGAGAGGAGCTTTTAAATTACCATATAAACTCCTCATTCAATTAGAAATCAAATTCTTCAGGAAAATATAATTCATCTACTATAAGTTTTACTGCACATCAGTAGACAACACAGCATGTTGATAGTGAACAAAAAAAACAGTTTCCTAAGTCAGTACTCTTAGAGTTTTTCAGAAAAGTAGCTATGGTATGGTATACAAATCCCAGTAACCCATGCTCATTTACTATTAATTATTTGTCGGTCTCAGAAAGCAAATGGAATAGAACAGTATTTCAAGATTATAATCTTCCCTGGTGATGCACAAGTGAATTAGACACTCTCTTGGCATCTCTGCCTTGCAGTCAGTGGAAGAGTATCAAATTTGCATTTGGTCCATTAATCTGAGTATTTCTTTTTTATTTGCTTTTCCTGCCTAATATTTAGCTAACAGAGTCATTCTGTAGCAATGCTACACCAGAAATTATTTGAAATGCACCATCTTTTCTTAAAATAACAACAAATATTCTAAAATCATAGATTTTTTTTAATAATATTTAAAGATGTAAGTTCCTTGTTCTACCAAAACATTAAGGTCAGTGAGGATCATTCATTATTACCCCTTGGGCTCAGGAAAAGATCCCTAGTTTCAAACAAAATTGTCTGTATTTTAAGAGTATTTCACTAGACTAGATAACTTTCACCTTCTGAGCATTATTGATATATTTATTTCCCCCAGACTCTCACTTTATAAGAAACATTTGAGATAGCTCATTGTTTTTAAAAAAAATAACAGAACCACTAATCCAAAACTCTTTATCATATTTTCTTTCCTCCTTTCTTTTCATGTCTCTTAATACAAGGCAAAGCAGGAAAGAAAAAGATTTTAAGTTATAAGCACATCCTTGAAAGAAGGCTGTTCATCATTCTGCGTTACTAGTGCACATTCCACTGGCATCTGCTTACTATCTCGAGTGGTCTTCCACATACAAGTATACTTAACGTTTTATATTATAGCCTAAGAAATTAAAGCAGTGCATTCTACTAGAGAATTTAAACTTGCCATAACAATATAGCTAGGAGTAAATCCATTGCCTTATCCCAATCATATGCTCTATGGTCTGTGATGTCTTTAAATTACCTTGTTTGCTATGTGGGAGCAAAAATCAATACCTCTTCAGTAAGCAATAGTGAATTCTATCATAACACTAAAGACTGTTTTCATTTTATTCCAACCCACAAAATGAAATTTCATCTTTATACACAGCAATTACCCTGCTACTCTTTTTTTTTTTATATTAGATTTTTCCCTTAACTCCCTTTTGTGCAGAATCCTCAAGCTCTTCATCACAAAAAGCAACCAAAGGGAAAAGAGAGGGATGGAAGCAGCCTGTGTGCAGACAAGGTGATACAGGAAACACACAGACTGACTGCCCCCAATTCCCACCTGCTTTCTCCACGCATGAAGAATGATATCTCCGTAGACAGAGATGAGGGTGAGTGGGCAATCTGGAATTTAATGAGATTTAATGAGCAGTTCCCTTCTTCATGACAATCACATATGAAACTGACTGCTGTTTCTCTGTAAAAAAATCAGCATCAGAATTCAGATTAAGTGCTGTTATATCTCTATCAATTTAGTTCAGTTTTCACACCTGTTGCCTTACCTCACTTAGCAGAGTGTCTGCACTTGTATAATCCAGGGCCAGCCACTGCCTTGGCTTGTTGTTGCCTTTATGGAGTAAAGCTTCAATAAAAGAAAAGGCTGCACCTGCTGCATAGCAACAAACTGACACGGGCTGAGAAGCTGAGACAGCTGTCAGGGCAACATGCTGCTACCTGCACTTCCCATAGGCTTTGCTGTCCCAAAAGATCACCCTTTTCAGCTTTTCTCCACAATTCGGCTTCTTCTTCCTCTCCTTGCCAGTAACGATGGATTATGATGCTGTCACGCTTCAAGGAGAGAAAAATCCCTCTGTCACAGGCATTATTAAGCTGCAAACTGTAGCGAGCCCAAGATTTTTAATTCATTAGTCCTGGCAAACTTAAAATACAAACAGACTTGCTTCATAGGACAGGAATGTTTTCAGCATGACCCAATCAGTGTCTGTGTCTATTCCAGCAAACTGGCAAAGATAGCATGACTCTAGTCAGCAAAAATGTCTGCAGCTCCAATCAGCTTGAGCTGACACTGCCAACTTGGACAGGCTACAAGTGAACTATCAAATGATAGCAGCGACTATCAAAGCTAACAACAGGGGATGGGCCTGGCATGTTAAGCTACGTTCATGTTGGCTTTGGCCAAGCCAGGCTTGTCTAATAGCAGACAATAGCCCTTCACTTCTGAGGATGCAACAGGCAAATTTGAGAATGTGCGTGCTGTGAAAGAGATGTATTTATGATGAGCTAGGGATGGCAGTGGTGGCTAAAGCTGACTAAATCAGAGATTTGACTAAACTCCGAGGATTTTCTAGTGCAATATGGGATAGCTTTTCTCAGTTTTGAAACCACAGGCAAGCAGTTAACAGACAAATCTTGAAGTATTGCAAAAGAGATTAATTTATTCAGCTTAAACTTATATGTCATGTACAAGTACTCACTACATGGCTTTGACTAACTGCTATCACACACATTAGGACACATGGTGAAACATGGAGAACAATTATGGAATGACTGTGCAGAATATCTGTTCGTTTATTGTTCTGCACTTGAAAAGGGGCTTATCCTTCTTTAATATTGAAAAATATATTTTAAAGGTATATTTTATATTTTCAGTTTCCAAATAGAAAAGTTTTATCTAGCTGAAATCTTCTGCATGTAAGCAACTTAATAATTCAGCTATCTTGGCCCACCTCAAATACAGAGAAGTGGCAAGACAAATAGAGATGTGAAGGTCCAAAGCCAAATTTTCATCCTTCCTCTCATCTCCCAGCCCGATCCTAGGATTGATCAGTACCAATCTCAGTAATGCAGCAGTTGCCCTTCTGGCCTCAAAAGACCTCTTTCGTAGTTTGAAATTACTAAACGCCAAAGATATTCTATCCACACTGCCTTTCTCCAGCAGGGTATAGACAGCTACACCATTAGTGAGGTATCTGGTGAGGCTATCCTTTTAACTGTGACACAATTTCAGAGCAGACTATGGACTCTTACCCCAAGAGTTAGTGAAAAGTGGGACTGAGCCTCTGACTATGCTGACCATTTTATCATCTCTTCATGTATTTCCAAAAAAGATTGAGCGATCCTTCCTATAAGTCTTCTATGAAGGAAAAGGGTTTGTCTCTACTCATAACCATTATTGCAAATAATATTCTGTAGCTCAATACTGTCAGCAGTTGATATCGATCTCCAGCTCCATGTCCAATTACCATGCAAGAATTTGTTTGAAGATAAAGAAAAACCTACTTCCACTGAAGTCACTGAAAACAAGTCTGCACTAGTTTCCATAGAGTCAGAGTTTCCACTAAATTGTAAGCTCCTCTTCTGCTTTGTATGGACAGAGGGTACCATCTAGGTACAGTGCCTTCATTACATGCCAATCTTCAGTAGCCATGACAGCAAGGATCTTGGACGGAAATGATGGCTGACGAGCACAGGGGTGATTTTTCCAGATGGCTCTGACACTTTACATTTCCATACTGACACTTCAGTTGTACTGAGTTTAAATAGTGAGCACATTTGCAAACTGAGTTCACAGTCATTCTGACTTTGTACCCATTGTATAGATGTTTTCCAACTGTCAGTGTTTCTAGTTGTCATGGGTTGGTCAGTTAATGAAGTCCAAGACAAGAGAAACCAATTAGTTTAATTAACATGCTAATGGGTCAAAGCAACAAAAAAACAAAACCAAGGAGGGTTCAAAACTATTTATAAAGTTGCAGGCAAAACCAAAGACTAGCTTGATTTAGTGAAAAAACAAGGCGACATATTTAATTCACTCCATGTAAAAAGCAACACAAAGGCATACAGAGATTATTAATCCCATGTTCTTACGTATGTGGGCCCCTCTGGATGAAGAAGCCTCTAGCAAATCTCTTCCTTGTGGGAATATTATGTCCTTTTAGTCCATATATGTTTCTCAGCACCAATGGGTCTTTACAGGATAAGTTCCAAGCCTCCAGCAAATCTCTTCCTCGTGGGAATATTATGTCCTTTCAGTCCATATATGTTTCTCAGCACCAATGGGTCTTTACAGGATAAGTACCCTGTACAATGTGCCTCCAAGCCAGTCTTCCATTTCTAGCACATTAATTCCTAAGGACCAGAAATGAGCAAATTCTCCATTTAGCAAACAGTGCATTTCCTCTGCTACCTCTGAGATTCCAAAACGCCCATGCTCTCCATTCACCGTCTTCCAAGCACAAGACGGCTGTTGTTTCCAGTGACACGTGCTCCTCACTGAACAAAGACCAAGAGAAAAGTGAATCGCTTTCCCCAAAAAGTAGGGAACAGGAAACAGGAAGCTCCAAACTAGGAACAGTTTTGCAGAGTTGCACGTTCCGCTTGCAATTCCAAGCTGCTGATCACAAGTTGCCATAGTAACTGCCCAAGAAACCCACCAAATTCAAACCACAACACTATTTAAATATGCATCATTATATACACCTCACGAAAGTAGGTGGAACCATCTGTATTTCACTTAATATGCACTCTACTCTTTAAAGGGTGTGATGCTTCCCAAAGCTATGAATCACATGCTAAGATAGTAAAACTGCACAAACCAAAGGGCCACCAAACTGGATGTAATATCAGTTCCATACTTTACACAGTATTTTCAAAATGCGAGGAAATGATAGCATCCCATACCTAGAACATTAAATTTTATTATCTATTTATTATTGGGGCTAAGACCCCCAACAATACAGATCTAAACAGCTAATTTTAAAAGGTTATCTGAATTATTTTGTAATAATAAATTAGAGAAGGTCTCATATTTAAACAACAGGGAAATTCAAGTCCTGGGTGTTTCACTTCACAGAATCACAAAATCACATAATGGGGTTATGTCCCTCACAGTAAAAAGTTCTGTGACTTTCTCAATATAATACTCAATGCCAGTGGAAATTTTAGGTAGAGAGAAATCCCACTTCTGTTATTCACTACGTAGGTGACTAAACCCTGTACACCTAAGAAAATTGCTGTCCCGTTTATTGCAACAAATAAAAATACTTCTTTATAACAGGCTGCACAAACACCTTATAGTCCTGCCTGTGAAAATTACAGAATGCTGATAATGCCAGGTTTTTTGTGTAGAAGCTCAACTGACCCAGTTTCATTTTTGGCATACTATTAGTCATCATATGCCTGGTACCCAAGCAGAATTCTTTCAATCCTGTATAACATTATGAAACTGGTGATATGCTAGAAGAGGATACCATGTTTCATTCATCAAAAACACCTTAAGGGAACATACTCTAAATTAGGATCAGAGATTTACTGATATTGAGAATATAAAACCATGCAATTTTGTGACAATTTTTAGGATGAAGTATCAGTTATTCTACAGATGCAAAAAAAGCTAATATCTGCTATCTAATAAAACACCTGTTGCCACCCCTTTTTTAGCTGTGCTACTTTCAATTCATCTCAGTTTCCCAGTCTAAGTAGTATTTTAGTAGCCCATGACCTCATTCATGCTAAAATGGTGTTTCACAGATTGCCAGTCACTATTTAAAAATACACTTTAAATATTCTAGCATATGAAAGATGTTCCAGGAAGAAATTAAAATTAAAAAAAAAACAACACCTTTTGCCTAAAACCACACGAAGAGCAAAATTTTCATTTCATAGATTCTTCGAGTACAAACAGAATCCCATTTTGGAAGATTTCTAATGTATTTATTTCTGCAGCAAAATTTTTTAAAATTCCCACTGTGGGAGGGATTTGATCCCCTTTAGTGACATTGGGACTGCTCAGGGTAAAGTTGTTCCATGAGCAGAGAACTGATTTGGAAAACACAAACATCGGTGATTCACATCCTTTAACTTCACATTACCTGTGATATTTCTAACACCACTTGCATTTCATTCCTCAGAATTTGCTAGATACTAAAAACCAGCTGTTAATAGAGGATATTTTCTACCTGGTCTACCATGATAGTTGAATAGGTGTTCTTACAACAGGCACACAAACTTTTTGGTTGACCTGAGCTCTTCTTGCAATTCATAGGGGGAAAATATAGAAGTGGTTCTTTCTATGGCAGCAGTTATTCTAGGTGAGAACAGAACATCCAATATGACATAATCAAATCACAATTTTCCCATCCAGAACTCCAGGACCAAAGAAGATGCTTCTTCCCTGTCTTTTGGATAATGGAAAGGTATAGATCAAATATGCATTATTTAGTCTTGCTGCACCTCATTCATATGCCAAGGCTTGACAACTGGAGCAGCCAGAGCAGTTCAGCACTTCATTACTGTTCTTAGAACCTACCTCTGGTCTCCTTGTCTAGGTACCATTTTAACACATATAATGTACTTTCCCCCAAGCTCTACACTCATAAAAAGCTAAACCTTACCAGATTAAATTATGTCATTAAAACCAGCACAAAACCAGCACTGACTTAAAAATGGCACACAAGAAACGTTATCATTAATGGCAAATTGATATGTAACAGCTGAATTTTATTATATAGGATCATACAATTCTAATGAAAGAGACCATTGCAGAGAAATTAAAAAATTATCTCAATCAGGCAAATGTGGAAGTACAGGAGATGACCCAATAAATTTTACACCTGCCTTAAGATCATCTGGGAATAACTGCATATGGATTCAGTTGAAAACCTGATGCTTCCTAAAATCTTTGCATACGTTTTGCATGGAAAGCAAGCCGAGAGCTGAATTTAGAAATATTACTGGAACAGCCTCACTATTGTCAGGAACCAACAGGTGCAAAGTTGCACATTTCATTTGCATTAGCATAAAAATGGAAATAACCTTTAAAAACTAATTATAGGAAGAGTGATAGTGGGTCATCCCAACAGGAAGAAGCACATGGTAGATCGTGTGCAGCAGTTCACTGGGCGATCAGCAGCTGAATGTTCAGAGCTAGCATGGGCTAACACTAACTGGAAACACCAGCACTTCCTTGCAGGCACTTAAACACAAATGCATTAATTTTGCTTATCGGTTGTGCCACTAGAACACATTCAAATGTCCTGGGATAGAAAGAGAATTCTCTCATACCCATGTAAATGCAGAGTAATTGCTCCATTTCCATTGGGCTTGCTGTTCCTTAAAGTAATGCTTACCTTACCTTACTCAACTTACCTGAGAAGATACTACAGGACATTACAGCTTCACTTGCTGAGGATGGCTAAGATCATCATGTTCCCATGGATATGAGTGAAAGACTTTCAAGTCAACACACTCTTTTGAGCTTTACTGGTCTTATGAAGAAATCAGCATCCAGAAGAATGTGGCAAAATCCCCAGCGGCAGCTGCACTCTGCCCAAACATGAAATCCCACTGCTGATTCAGCACCAAAACAGTGCCAGCTGCCAACAAAGAGAAGTTTAGAAACTTCAAACGCTCACGTATTTATTAGCAAAAAAAAAAAATTTATAAAAAAATTAGTAAATCAGCTTATAATAGTCAAGGAAATTCCCACACCTCCTCTAGATACTGATCTTCTTTCCCTTCCTGAAATTATGGTAATATAACCAGCAAGAGCAGAGCAGACAGCACAGCAGTGTGGTAGATGTATCAGGCACATGACTGTCACACAATGACAGGATGTGTGTACATGAATTTATCTTGTTCTGTAGAACAGATTACATTAAACAAGAAATCATTATGGTTGCAAAGTCAAAAGCTGTCAGCTCTATGACCTGCCTCCCTATTTAAAGTTGTTTTGGAGCCCTTGTGCATCTCTGATACAGATCTTAAGGACAGATGCTCACACCACTTTCCCCGTCAATCCAAAATCACCCAAAATTGCTTGTGCCAGTGAAATATATTATCTTTCTATAAACCCAAAGATATATTTGTATGAAGGCACACTAGAAAAGAACATACTGTGCTTTGCCAGGTGAGTTATACAAGACAGTTTCAAAGGTGGTCTTACCCAGAGACAGCCCTTGACCAGAACAAAAGGATCCACCAATTTTCTCTTGGGACACTGACAAGACAAAGAAAGTAGGAAGAGCACTTGAACTTTGTTCTTCCTATATGAACCACGATTTTGTCATTAATGCTACACTCTTCCTTTTGTCTCAGGACTTTAATAAAGAATAAATAGATATTCATATGATCGAACAGACAGGACTAGGCCAGTGATATTAATACTCCAAAATTTTCCTATATGATCCTGCTGTGGCAGGGGGATTGGACTGGATGATCTTTTGAGGTCCCTTCCGATCCGTAGTGATTCTATGAATCTATATTAAATCACCCACATGACACTGTTTAAGTGCAATACAAGGAAAGACCTGATTTTATCTGATTAGCATTATTCAACATGATATATCCCTTCTAGAGAACACATAATAGTGATACTTCTCACAAGGAAGGTCCGCCATCAGTTTCCCCACTGAAAAAACATAGCAAAATGCCCAACTTTTGTGTGTGATTTTGAGGACTCCACAGAGGAGCGTTCCAATGCTTGATCACGAAAACTGAAGTGCCTTAGCTACAGGAGTTTTGTCAGAATGGCAGTGATGACTCTCAAACACATTACCTTTGAAAATCCATAATTCCAGAGAACAGAGTAAGCATTCATTTGTTAGCCACTTAACTTAGCCCTACTCCTAGAAGCAGCAGTTTAGAGAGATCTGCTCTTCAATGCTGCCCCCTAGAGCACACATTCCAGAAATTAATTCATCTCGGGTCAAAGAACCCGTGAAAACAGTACAAGAAGAACTGGACCAGGACAGTACAATCTTGTTTGAAATCTATTAACTGTCTTAATATCGACTGCTCAGCAGTATGGCATATTAATGTACAACACCTTAATCATTTTAAGAAATCACATTTGCTACAGCGATTTTTGTCAAAACCCAGCCTTGATTCCCTACACCATATTCAAGTGAGCCCCCAGTCACATCCTGGATTTGGTTTTATGTCATGTAGTCATCCACAATAGTCCAAGAACTAAATGAAATCTCCACTAAACCCATACAGACTCTTTTATTATTTGTTTCCCTTTTTCCTTTGGTGTATTTTTTTTTGTGTTTGGTTTTTGGTTTTTTGTTTTTCGGGTTTTGTGTGTGTGTGTGTGTGTGTGTGTGTGTGTGTGTTTTGGGGTGGGTTTGCGTTTTTGTTTGTTTGGGGTTTTTTTGGTTCATTAGTTTTCAAGTTCTTTCAGTAATACCACGCTGATGTAGCTCCTGCTTGAGCTCTCTAAATCCTGATTATCATATGACAGTGTCAGGAAATTCATCTTCACAGAGAGGCAAGAAGTACTGATCTTTAAACTATCTGAATTACAGGCTCCTGATAAAAATGTTTAAGATTTTCATATTCTTCTCACAAGGAAGGTCCTGTGCTCCATCATATCCTAAATGTGTGAAGCTCCATCATATCCTAAATGCCTTTCCTATAGATGAGCAGTTAGTATCTGTTTGCTAACTGTTCATCACAGAAGAAACACAAGACTGCAATCTCAAGTAGCTGTCAATAGCATCATAAGAAAAGCTGTAAAATATACTCACATGTTTGGGGGTAACTTGTACCTTCCAGATTACAGTTTAGATTATCAACTTGTCTGCCACTGAGTATTACAAGTCTTCAAAAATGATGCTATATCAGAAATATACTATTGAAATACAGAAATTAAAAATAGTCCCATTCCATTCACTTAGTTTCTACAGTTGTACAGCCATTTTGACAGTGGTTTAAAATGAACACAGGTTAGCAGTCAATGGCATTTTTGCTTTCAAAAGTCACAACAAGCTTGACATATAAACATGACTAACTGCTTTTGAGTTTTAAAATTAAAAAAAAAGTAAGAAAAATCCCGTTTCAAATTTTAGCTTTCTTAAAACTTTTTTGCAAGACATTATTTTCCAGAACACTTACAGAATAGTGAGAAATGAGAAACATTCTCTAATGTCACTGTGTGTTGAAACCCCTATTTTAAAGCTTTGAATATCCAAACATTACAAGTATTTTTCTATTCATTTACACATTACTAGTCACCGATTTCACCATAACCTCAATTAAGCCTCCCAAAACCAAGATATAGAGACAAAAAAATTAACACAGTCTGTTCCTATGAGACCGTAAGATGTTATGCAGATCATGTATTCTTTTCTCTGTGATTTCAGGGAGAATCATTGCAAGTTCATAGCTGGAAACAGGCAACTCTTTAGATGCACAACTGAAAACAAAACAATCTTTTCTATAGAGCTGCTGAGAAGTCTGCATGTGGTCTCCTGGGGCATTTGGAACCTTTTGGAACCTGATATACAGGAATAAATATCTCCCTACCCTATTTCTAAATGTTCTAAGGGTTTCTTTATTTTTATACTGTTGGCAGTCCCGGGATGATCCATTACTCAGTCTGACCATAGACTGACAGACTAAGCCACACCATTACTAAAAGCTTAACTGACTGTTACGGGTTTGGCAAAACTCCATTTGTCTATAGAATTCCTGCATTAGTCCTGGTGGGGACCAACCCACATAAAATCATAAAACAGATTTTTGTTTGTTTTACAGTAAAAATAATGTACCTGATAGCCTTAAAAGCATATGCTCTGTATTTCACTATTTCAGCTTGGACTGTGATTCTAGTATGATAAATCATTTATTACCTCTCAAATGCATAATCCTACATCAGTCTAATCAAAACAGAGCATTTTCTCAGGCACCAAGCTGCTGATGAGAGCAAAGGGAATTCCATTTCTATTCTCAAAATCATCATGAGTGGAATCACACACTGCTAAATGATTGCTTTGGATTTCCCATCTTTGCCAAAGGTATCTTTCTGGATCCTACTCCACTGCAATTTTGTGACTTCATGCACAAAGCAAGTCTAACTGTCAAATGTCGTCTTCTCTTAATAAATCAAATTAAGTTCAAATGAATTAAAAACATAGTAGTATGGTTTTGAATTCTGGCACTCTGACTTCCACCACTCCTTTCCATGAAGGTGGTGTTTCTTCTAGGCCTTTGTAAGTGATGAATCAAGACAATTGCTCTCTGAGTGTCTTGAGGTATTGTGAAGAAACCTAAACCCATGACAGGCTGATGTTCAAAGTGAGAAAGTGGTGGTATGGCTTCCTGGCACATTGTCACAATTCAAGCACTGGATTAATGTGTTCTGCCGCCTCTTTGCCAGCTGGCTGACAACAAGGACATCTGTAAGGGGATTAAAATAACCAATGTGATACTGTAGTATATGCTTTGGACCATTTTCACACAAGAGAGTGATTTGCTGAAAATCTATTGTGAATCTCCTATACGGCTTCCTGATGCCAATATTTTAAATCAATAGAACTTGGAACCTGGACCATAAAGACATGCAATAAACATTTAGACATTCACTCCACTGTACTCTGTTGAAACAAATAATAGAAACGAAGAAGCTCAAATCTATTCTTAGCTAAGCAATGAACACCTAGCCTGCAGAGTTGGTAAAATAAGCTGTACCATTGATAAAAAGCAAGAGATCCTGATGATTAGATGTAAATTAGGGTGATATTTTTATTAAATAAACCTCCAAGACAATAACTTCTGTTTTGTTGTATGCATTACAATACCAGGATGTCCAAAATTGCATGTTTTGAAGTTGTTTATTAGGAAGTGTTCTCTGCTTATTCTCTATGTAAACAGTGCTCCACTATTTAAATGGTACTTTGGTAACTGCCCATAATTATTTTATTCCTATGTATCCAGGTTATTCAAGATTTCTGAACTGTGGAATTTAAAAAGCAACAGTATAGTCTTGAACTTTGGGGATTTTTACACAGCAGGCAATGTGTCTGCTGTTCAGACTAGATCACACTTCCGACATTTAGCTATACTGTGAACAAGCCCTGCGTGACAACCTCAGCTTTTGGAATGAATCCATTCCAAAAGTCCTTTGACCCTCACTACGTTGTGTTATGTTTCCCTTAGTTGTTGAACACAGTATAGTATCTCCTGCTTTGCATAAGTGCAAAGTCATTAGCATTTCTCTAAACACTTCAAGAATCATGTAGGAAAGACCAGGCATTACTGCTCGAGGTAAGATTCTTAGTTACAGCCAGGAAGGTTATGTAGTGAGGGTTGCAAACATATCTTTGGAATTCTTTCGATTCACAACCGAGCAGAGATTCAGGCCAGTTTCCGAGGTGCTGCCAAATATATGGGACTGACAGAGTAGCCAGGAAATACTGGGACACACAGATGTTGCAGATAATGCCTTTTTATTCCTTAAATAAACCAAAATGTGCCCTGAGGAAATCCAGTTCTGATATTGTCCATACACGGACTTATTTTCTGTATTTATTTTTTTATGGTGTCTCTAACCTTGCTGTCCTCACAGCATGTCTCACCTTGGCTTTTGCTTTATGAGAGTCATACAACTCGATAGTGTACAGTGGCAAAAGCATTTGCATATTTGTCTGGTATCAAGTTTTGATTTAAAACCATGTAGGAAGCCTCAGTGTCAGCCAAAACATTTACTTCCTTTCCCTGGGTCCCTGGCTTTAATTTAACCAGGGGGTCCACCTTAAAACTTGTTTTACTGCTTACAAGGCTGACTGATTTATTGCTTTTAGAGCAGGACTTTTTGAACCTCATAAGCAGTGATAGGACAGAGTCTTCCTGCAGTTCTTTTAACTTTCTCCATCTTTAACTGTACTGTCCGGCTTCTTTCCTTCCCCCTCCTTTCCTTCCCCTTCACAAAGGCACAACTTCAAACGGGGGAGAGGGTGGGGGGCAGGGGTAGCGAAACCTGCTTTTAAAGCACAGCAGTTAGAGGCACACATCACTCAGCATAGCTAGATAGTAGGCTATGGGAACGTTATGAAAACTATGTAAACCAACAGTTTCTTCCTCCTAAGCATACAAAAATCTTTACAATATGTTAACACACACCCTAGAGGGATATTTTTTATATTCATCCACTTTAAAACTTCTGTTAT
>VZRI01012218.1:242864-270731 GCA_013397515.1 Upupa epops | reverse complement strand
TAGCAAGCTCATATGTCAGCTCTATTATCACTCTGCGTGAGGAGAGATGGCATTTAGACAATGAAAAGTTAGAAACTGTGTCATGGTGAGTGTCTAAAACTTTCATGACAAAGCATTAGTTCTTTGTGGATAATGGAACAACTTTAATTAAAATAAATGTTTCTTCATTGCAATTTCCAGTTTTCTCTCATAAAATGGAGTGTTTTGTTACACTCACAGAATCACAGAATGGTTGGAAAGGACCATCTCAATCACCGAGTCCAACCATACCCCCTACCAACAAAAAAATCTAAATACCTGAGAGATTGAAAAGCGCAGAATAATATATAAAAGCACAAAATAACCCCCTCCATGCCTGCTGCTATAGCCTGTCATGAAGCACCATGCCTACAGGCTTCTTAAATACCTCCAGGGATGGTGACTCAGCCACCTCCCTGGGAAGGCCATTCCAGTGCCTCCCCACTCTTTCTGGAAAGAATTTCTTCCTAAGGTCTAATCTAAACCTCCCCTGCCTCAACTTCAAACCATTGCCCCTGGTTCTGTCAACAGTCACCAAGGAGAAGAGGCCAACACCCACCTCTACAACCTCCTTCTCCCTTCAAGTAGTTGTAGAGGGCAGTGAGGTCCCTGTCAGTGTCCTCTTTTTCACNTCATCCCCAAGCTTTTAGCATTGTCTGGGGTTGTTGTTCCTGAAATGCAGGACCTGGCACTTGGCCTTACTGTACCTCACACCACTGGCCTCAGCCCATTGATTCTTCCTGTCCAGGTCCCTCTGTAGAGCTTTCCTGCCCTTGAGCAGATCAACACTCCCACACAATTTGTGTTGTCTGCAAACTGACTGAGGGTGCTCTCAATTCCCACATACAGGTGAACAATAGTAAACAAGACTGGCTCCGAAACTGAGCCCTGGGGAGACACTGCTTGTGACTGGCTGCCAGCTAGATTTCACCCTATGAATCACAGCTATCTGGGAATGGCCAGCCAGCCTGTTTTTAACCCAGTGAAGGGTACATTTATTTCTACCATGATTTGCCAGTTTCTCCAGAAGAATGTTGTGGGAGACTGTGTCAAAAGCCTTCCCAAAGTCTAAGTAGACAACATTCACAGCCTTCCCCCCATGCAAAAGGTGAGTCGCATGATGGTAGAAAGAGATCAGCACCTTCCCTCATCTTTGGAGCATCAGATACTATGATTTTACTGAAAAAGAGTTCAAACCCCATGTTACACTGGTTAATCACTCTGTCAGACACTGCTTGTGTCTTTCAGAGCCAGGGCTGTCTCAGTCTGCCACAAAAGGCATTGCCTGTATGTGCCATCCAGCAAGATTGGAAGACTGTGGTAGAAAAAGGATGGTAGGGTTTCACTAGATACGCACAGATGATGATGATGATGGTGCAAACTTCATTTCTTGCTTTTCTTTCAGGCTTTAATGAGACTTACAGTTCTGTTGTCTGTATTTATTATTTGTTCCCGTTTGTGGAGCACAATAACATGGACATTCAAGGTCAGGCTTGATGGGGCTCTGAATAATCTGTTCCAGTTAGGGATAGCCCTTCTTATTGTTGGGGGGTTGGACTAGATTACCTTCAGAGGTCCATTCCAACCCAGTTCATTCTGTGATTCTAAGATTCTAGGGGCAGTGGGCTGGGCTGTGCACAGAGTGGGCCATGTCACAGAGCCAGCACCTGGCAATGCAGCAGTCACTGTGGCCAGGGATGATGTGAAAGGGAGCAGTACCCTGTGCCCTGGGGGAATTGCAGGCACAGCACAGCTGAAAAGCTTGAGGAGCCACAGGAATTTGGGGGGGATATGGGAGGAAGATGTGAGATTCAATGGTGTTGCTGCACCTGAGAAGAACCACTAGTCCCTGGAGGTGCATGATGCTTTCAGGCTTTTCCAACTGAAAAGCAGTGATGAGACCAAGGGAGAGCATCGCTGGCACGAGAGGAGCCTTGCAGAGCTCACCATCCTCATCCTCTGTGAAGCCCATGGCAGCACCCATAAGAAACAGGGTGCATAAATATCCCAGAACCTTCCCCAGTGTTTTGGAGCACTCTCTCAGGTTCAGGAAGGGTTCTTTCTCCCACCTTGGGGTTGATTAGGCCAGGGGCATTTGGCTGCTCTGGGAAGCCCCTAGGTGTGATGCAGTAACACAGCAACTGAAACGGATTCTTTGCTATGTAGTTTTTCACTCTGAAAAAAACCAGTAACGTAAAAAAATACTATGATTTTATAGAAAAATAGTTCAAACCCCATGTTACACATGTGAATTACTCTGGGAGACACTGTGTGTGTCTTTCTATTTCAGAGCCAGGGCTGACTAAGTCTGGCACTAAAGGTGTGGCAAGCGTTTGCCATCCAACACTCTCAGATGATTGTGGTAGATAAAGGATGGTAGGGCTTCACTGTATAGGCACAGATGATGGTGATGATGCAAACTTCATTTCTTGCATTGCTTTCAAGATGGAAGTTGCCCATGGCTTCCAGGGTGCAGCTTCATTTAAGGGTTGCTGACTGAAATTCCTTATTCCTGAAAGGGAAGGTCACTGTGAGGTCCTCCTATTAAATACCCTCATGGACATTATTCATGTGCCCAGGATGATGGTTTATTTCTTTAGTAACTGCAGTATTTAGAAGAAAATTTGGATTAGTTTGGGTTTCAGCCCAATTTAGCAACTAAAAATTAGGGTGTCATCCAGTTTACTAAAATAAGCTAGATTTTTTTACACCTTTATTGGATAAATTACCAAACTTTGTTCTAAAGATGGTGTCAGTTCTTACAGACTTTCCATACCCTTCTCCTGTCACCTGAGGATCTGAAATGTCATCAAGTAGAATTAGAGGAACAATAAATGCAATTTAATGGCATTAAGTGAATTCCTAAGTGATTGGGGGAGCCGTAGTACTTTCAAAGGTTAACAAGGAATTCTTAATATCCTGTTGGATGTTGTCTTTCGATAATGCTTTGTGAGTGTTATCAGACACGTGCAGTAGCTTCTGTTCCATATAAAGAAGAATTTGTACCACGTGTTCAAGGTGCATCCTCAGCAGATTTCCTCCTTTGTGTGACCTGAAATTTCCATTAGCTTGCACTGCTCTTTACTGACTTCTTCCCCACACCACTTTTTTCCCAACATGGAAATCTGAACTGTATTGCAGAAGTCTTAGCAGCACTTACAACAGGCAGTTTTATTCTTCTTTTAAACAGTTCTTCACTGCTTTGGAAAAGAACTATGAAAACATAATCAACTTTTGAATATAGCTTCTTGTTTCAGAAATGAGCGTTTCCTAGGGTTGTTGGTTTGTTTTTCTGTTCTCTTGGCTCAGAAGAAGTTGGGTATGCAGGAGTTTCTAAATGACAGCAGTAATTAAAGAGGGGGAAGGAGGAAAGAAGGAAAAAACAAAAATGCTGGAAAACATGAGTCTGAAAATATCCTTACTTCAAAGCACAATACATGAAGCCAAGTGTTGTGGAAGTTTTCTTGTCTCCACTTCTTCAGTATAATGTTCACATTTCTGAAGTTTTTCCAATAGTTCTGTTCTCAGTAAATTCTTCAATGAGTGAGGAGGCATGTCTTTGTACAAACATTTGCATCATAAGGATTTTTCTGCATTCGAAAGTTACTTGAGATTAACATATAATGCAGGTTTATAATGCAATGCTGAGTAAGTCCATGTGGCTCTAATCAGGCTGAAGTACATTCATTCAGCTTACTCAACTTTCAGACTATAGTACAGGAATTTACCATTTCTGTTTTCGAGCACTGGTATTTTAGAGTGTCATCTTTTTGAAATGTGAAGCGTTAAAGACTAAACAAACTTATGTCTTAGTAGTGGCTCAAGTTTTCAGATTCCCTGAGTAGGTAGTGCTTATGACACTTTCTGTAGATGAGCTTTGATGGTGAGCTTGGCTTAATTTGAGGTAGTGCTGGTATTGGAAGGAAGAAATGCCAGCTTTATCTTCAGGTTACTGATCTAAGACAGAGTTTGCAGGCAGAATAAGTGTATCTGTGCCATGCAGTGTTAAGGGTGGTTCAAATGTTTTGAGAAAAAACTTGGAGAAAATCACAAATTTATGAATATTTGTGAAGAAAGACGGTATTTCTTTAGGAAGAGAACTTACCTTGTTTTATGCTGATGCTAAATATTCAGCATTGTATTTTAAAGTTATAGTCCATGTAATGTGTATCTTATGTACTTTCCTTTAAATGCGGGACTGAAGCACTGCATGTTGTTCCTGTCTTCTGGATGAAGGAGTACAACCACTGTTTCACAATATGACCTTATGTTGCCATTTCACATTCCTGGTGCTAGAGCCTGAAGTTGATTTTTATGAAAAGGGAAGTCACAGCCGCATTTGTCTCTCAGGGCATGCATACAACTGAATCTAGGCTCTTAGATTAATAAATCACCCTTTGGCTAGTAATGCAGTAAACTCAAGAATGCATAAATTAATTAGATTATTAAAAATGAGTTCCCAGGCTTGTTACTTAGTGACAATTCTTGCATAGCCCCGAGGACAACTTTGACATAAAGTAGGTCATTTCATAAGCAGCAGAACTTGGAAGTAGTTGAATAGAGCACAGGTTTTTTTCAAGTGTGTTTTCACAGCTCTTATGCTAGTGCTTAGGCAAGTTTTGTACTGGAATCCACTCAACAAATACAACTAACAACTCAGTTACAGTCACCTGTGTTCCTGTTTAACAGAATAGTGGGAAGTTTCTTTAGATGAAGCTTATGAAACTAGTTCAGGTAGCTACATGATTTATTTAAAATAGGTGCTATAACCCATTCATACTGATGATTCCTTTCAAAACCTTGGGGAGACAGAAATTGTCACTTTGCACAGACAGTCAATTTCACAAAGCCATTAAATTACTTAATTTCAGAACAGTCCCCCATATTTGGTTAGAAATTGTGGGCACAAGATCTAATTATTCCCTGTGTAACCTTTTTGAAACTCAAATGCAGTGTTTGATCCTCATAATGGTAATACAATAAAAAGAAAAGAAAGATCAGACTTGGTTTTTTTTTCTTTTAATGTTTGTTTTTTCAGAAATAATAGTCCTACTGAGTATTGTTCATGGACATCCATCCACATCAGTCCACTGAGCCTTTGTTGCTGTCCTTTGGATGATAATACTGTAGTCAACCCAGTTTTGTTTAACATCCTCCTGAGTATTCTTTATCTTATATAGGCCACCGACATTTCATGTATTGATGTGATGAAGGAAGGATCTGCTGCCTGGAGACTGCTATGTCTCGCCTTTCTCTTCACCTGTGCTGTTGGAGATGCTTACACTCACCTACCTGCCTTGGTATGGTGACACAGTAACAGGAAGAGATCTTTCTGGTTGGGTGGGTTTTTTTTGGAAGCACTTCTGGCTGACTGTTTCCTTCTCTCCTGGGAGGACAACAGTACTTACATTCCTTATCCTTTGTACACGATAGGCTTCTTTGAGATGACAATACCCTGTTAATTTTAGGTATTATTCCATCTCACTGCTCTGATACTTGACCTTATTCCAGAATAAATGTAATTAAGAAACCTCAAAGACACAAACAAACAAAAATAGCAAACCTAGCACTGCCAGCCCCACTGCTGCCCCCAACCCAAACCTGTTCATTTATTCTAGTGATGTTGTAATCTCATTTTGTTTGCACTCTTAAATCACTGTGGCTTATGGTGGCCTGAAAAAATTGACTTACCTCTGTGAATAAAAATTTCTACCCTCAGAGAAATAAATGTGCTTGTTGCATTTAAACCAGTGGTGCTTAAGGTCCACAGGGAATCTTAGAAGAGACTGTAAGTCCAGCCCTGTGTACACTGAGGTTTTACAGTATTAACCATAATTACACTAGAGAGACTTGATGTGAAATTTGTCTTATGGAATGCTTACATATTTGTGCTGTGAAGTCAAGGACTTGGAAGGCAGTGAGGAGAATGTGGTTGATCATACAGTCTTATTTCTGCTTCCATGGGTTTCTGCCTTTCCTGTGTGCAGGGGAAAGCACTCAAAACCCACGTGAGAGCATTCAATTAATTCTGTGTTAATACACAGAGTCCTGTGCATGAATTAGGGTTGAGCTACCTCAAGTCTGTCAGTTTTTTTGAGTGCTTTAATTACAGGGTAAGTAGCAATCTTATATGAAATTCCAGGTAAAAGCACTTTAGGGATTTTGAGAAGAGATGGTTCATGTGAAGTTTGTGGGGATGAACCAACACAGCAGGCCACTGTACTAATCCCAGCTCATGTTTCTACCACTCTTAATGTCATAAGCACTTGAAATACCTTACCAGCATCTGTGTGTACCCTTCTCACAGAGAAGAGCAGCAAGTGGATGTTCTCATGTCCAAGTGTGGAACCACAGCAATAGCTTGAACTCTTGTCCCTGTCTGCCCCCATTTCCTCCTTCCATTTGTGAATAATGCCAAGAAGGTTCAGCATCTGCTCACACATACGTTTGTTTGGGGTTTTGGTGGGGTTTTTGTTTGGGTTCTTTTTTTCTTTTCCATAGGATAGAATCAGTAATGAAGGAAACTAGTCTGAGTTTGAAGAGGTTTGTTCAATGCTTAGGAGAAGAGGACAGAATACTTGGCTCTTAGCATGAGTCTTAAGAGTTGCAGGGTGGGCAGGGGGGATTGGAAACAAGAACTAATGATGCCAGGATAATTGGATTGACGAGGCAAGAGTTGAGGTGAAAGGAGTGGAAATATGGGATAGAATTCCATGTCAGGAAACTCTTGAACAGCAGCTGTGCAATAGTGAAGCAGATGGATGTTGGAAGGGAGGAGGATGGTTTGTCATATGGGTCCTAAAAATTTAAAAGCAATAGGTGAAGCTCATAGATAAGACAGAGGGCTGACTCAGATAGCTAGTGAGGCTGCATCAGTGTATTAAAAACTGAAGGATGTTATGCATGGATGCTGGGTGACTGGCTGAAGCTAAGAAGTGTGTGTTACATCTTTGGAAATTTGTTCTTGAGGTGAATTAAAAGAAATAATTATCTGGCTAGTTTGAAAAACGCTCAGCATGGGATCATTTATGTACTATAAGTATTTGGGTGTGGTTTGCTTTTAAGAACGGATTCTTCATGTTTTCTTTTAAAATGCAGGGTTAAAGGTGTTCTCTCTTCCTAAGTGGCAGCTGGAAACTAGTGCAAATAGGTGTTAGGCTGATTAAGCTGCAGCAGCAATCTCTGACTTGTGGTTCAGGGGCAGAGCCCTTCTTGATTGCCCTTGCTCTTTTTCAGATTGGTCTGTGATAGTAAATTTGGAACCTGCTCTGGTGCTGGCTTTGACTTAGCGTTTCATAATTCTGCAAGAACAAATGAAGGAGCTGCTAGGGTTATGAACAGTTGGGATGCCCACTAACCCTGTAGGTTTGCTTCCTCTGCAGTTGAGAAAACCAGTGACTGACCAGGGGTGAATAAATGACCTTGTTCAGGCATGACACTCAGCGGGAGTGTGCTGGATTGGAGAGGTGATGGTTCCCAGCCAGGGGGCTGCCACAGGGAGAGCTGCAGGCCTGTGTTAGATTGCATGGATTGTAAACACCCAAGAAGAAGAGTGGAGTAGATGAGAATGAGGTGGTGCTTGGGATGTAGCCTGCGAGGCAATATTTGGTTTGTCTCTTGTGAAATGCAGCAGCAGTTGTCTACAGATTTTGAACCTGTGAACAATCAGCTTGGCCACATGTTGCATGTTTTGTGTTGGTCTGTTCCATTCTTTCCAGATCTTCAGTGGCTTCTCTTCTCTTCCTCTCTTGGTGAACTGGCACAGGGCTTACACCCATGTCTGTGACAACCCTATGTTCATGCAAGAGGACTGCAGAGCTGACACACCAGAGGTTTACTGTGCTTCATGGTTACAGTGGATGGTGTTTCACCAAGAGTTACAGCTAGAGCAGTTGCATGGAAAGCAAGGTTAAAAGTCATAACTTGGGCCAGCAGTTGCTGAAGAAAAAAGGCAAAAAATTAGGATAGCTGTTTGGAGTGAGTGAGAACACAAAAATGTTATAAGCATCCATAGTTGCATGTGTTAGGTGTCAGATTTTTCCTTGTTTGTAAATAAAGGTATTCAGGAGGGGGGTGTTTCCACAAGAGTTGGTTAGGCTCGTGTTTTTTTCTGGATATTTTTGGTTTCACATAATCTTTAGCCTTTAGTTTACATGACTTTGCAACAGTAAGAAAAAAACAAAGCCCAACAAAACCAAATAAAGAGGAAAAAAACACCAACTAGACTAACGTTTCCTGCTTCTCAAGTCCCACTTCTGAGTTTAAATCTTAATCGATGAAGATTCAAAATTAGCTAATACCAAGAGCCTCTACTGTGATGTAGAAAAGTAGTTGTGAAAAACAGTAATAAACTGGAATATTTTGACATGACACATGTATAATTTCCAGATACAGACTGCAGGACTGAGAACAGAGCATTATTTCCTTCGGTGTTGGCTGTGTCTGTGTCACTGCTGCTCATGTAATGCCACTGCTACTGCAGCTGATCTCAGACAGCTAAGACTGCAGAATCACTGCTTCAGAAGTGTTAGATTGGAAAGCTTGTAGAGATGCTGAACATGGACACACAGGAATGATACGGTGTACCTGCTCTACGTGGACACATCACATGCTTCAAAACGAGTGCAGTGTGTCTGCTTTTACTGCTTTTCAGTAACAAGGCTGTATCTAACAGATTGTGCTGAGGCCCCCGGCATTGAGATAGACATGGATTTGGTTGAGCAGGTTTCAATATGGTGAGTTGAGAATATTCAGAGTACAGTGTTACATAGTCCCTTTGGAAGAATTCTCTATGGTTGTGGGGAAGGTGGGGGGAGAGCAGGGGGAAGAATCTGTATGCAGTCAAGCTGTATCCTAGTTAAATAAATCAAAGCATTGAAATTATTCAAGTTGCTAAAGATGCAGCTGCTAAAACCATCCTGATTTCTTATTAGCAGCAGTTGACTTATTAATGTTTTTGATTTGTATGAATAGTCCTTTGTAGTGTTTCTACAGTCAGTCTTGCATTTAGCTTTTAATAGAGATACTGACATGGACTGCCTGAGATGGCAGAATTCCAGCTCATAAATACCTGTCAGACCTGGGATGCATTAGCCCTCAGTTCTTCAGTGCCACACTGCAGAGACTGGGCAGTGTGCTTTCAGAGGGTCTGTGCAGCCTTTTCTCATTATGAGAGTAGAGAGCTGAGCAATTATATTTGATTTCAGGCTGGCTTCAAAGTCTTGCAGTTATAGATGCTGAAGCTTCAGGTAAAAGGAAGGTCTGGAAACCAAACGTGATCTAATTTAAGCCAAGATACGAGTAGGTACAGCAAACAACCGAAGGAATAAAGAACAGAAGGAAATTATAAAATGTGTCCAGAGTGATACAGCATTTGGTGTTAGTTGAACTAATACACATCTCTGATTTGGAACAGGCAGAATTCAGACTCATGTGGGGTGTACTTTGGAGAAAAATACTGTGGTGTTTAAATAAAAATAGCAACTGATTCTATACTACATTAGCATTTTAGTTTTAAACTTTCTTTTTGCCTCTTGCTCATTTTTCTGCCAGATCTGCAGAATTGTTGATGAAAACTGATGCTAATTCCTGATTATTTTAGACTAAACAATATAAAGCATACTAAAAAAAATCATATTAAAAATCATATTAATACACTACCCTGTATTTTACAAGGGGTGCATAGACATGTCTGTATGTGCAAGTGCATGCACGTGTGGGTTCCATTTAATGGTCTACATGGATGGAACATTCACCATTAGTAACTCAGACCATTTGTTAATCTGAAACTGAATCTTGTCCTCTACCTTATGGTGGCTCTGCTTTTGGAATATACAGGAAAAAAATCCTTACGTTCAAGCAGAAGCAAGAATAAATCTGTTCCACTAGTTCTAATCATATGCATTACAGTAGTACTTCAAGTACTACATATACTTACTTCTGGTTTTATTTTAATTATTAAAAGATGCAGATATAAATTGAAATAGCTCCACCAACCTCCTAATTGTAAGCTAACTTTGTAAACCCTTCAAAAATTTATTTGAAAATACAATAAAAGAAGTATTTTGAATGGTCGTGTTACTCAAGAAGACAAGGAATGTAATGATTAATATCAAGAGGTGAAATGCTATGCTTCTGTATGTAAATGTATTTTACTGTCAGAGACTGCTGTATCTCATGATTGAGCTCATATGATTAAGCTTATTTCTTTAAGATTGCACCAGCTTCTACAGAGTTAATTTGCTTCTGCTGAACATGATGACTGAGTGGATAAACCTATTTATAGAATCCTGTATCAGGGACTGAATTTTTAAATGTATTTTTAAAATGAAAATATATTTGAGATCTTTATATAATGCTGGTTGCTGGTATTTAATGCTGGCAGAGATTACCAGAGGCAGTGGAGTCTACATCCTTGAGATACTCAAAAGCTGTTTGAACACAGTTCTGGACAGTCAGCTCTGGGACATGTTTCCAAGTATCACTGCAGTAGTTGAGGAGGAGTGTCTGTTAGGTAGACATTTTCCATATTAACAGAGAAACCTCTAGCCATAGATAGGCTATGTGAAGAATCATCCTTGGGGTCCTAATTGTTCATTCTTAACACTCAGCAATTCTTGTTAGCTTTTTGTATGGTAAATTAAGATGTCCACCAACCTTGAATTTATGAAGGTGGTTGTAAACTGCAGCTTGGCTTGGCCCTACTAAACAGACTGTTCTGGATTTATGCAATTTCTCTATGCAGGATATGGGATCTCATCATTGCTCTTTGACTCTATTTCGATTTTTTTGTAATTTATTCAAGGCCTTCTGTACTACTGAGCCTGATGTTCCAGAAAAAGCTTTGCCTCCTCTCTCTTGCTGCATGTTGCCCTGGAAAGTTTGTGCTGGCCTGTGGATGTCATCCAGTGCTCCAGCTGGCCCTTCCCAAAATGTTTTGTTCCCAAAATGCCTTTGCTAGCTGTGCTGGAAGGCCTGTTGGCTGATACTCCTTCTGCTAGCAGGAGGGGTGGCTGTGGTGGAGCTGGCACATCTACTTCTCTGCTTTAATATTTTCCTCTGTAGTATCTTTTTATGCAGATTTGCTTCATGGTAATCCATACACCCCTGTTAAGTTACATGTGTTTGACTAGTTTGCTGTAGCACTGTCATCATTGTATCAGCAACACCTGTGTATGTAGAGAGATCAAAATACCTTTTTTCTTAATAAGCACATAGCCTGAGTGCAGAGGCTTTTTAGATATTTTCAGAAGTTGGGATTTAAGGAAACTTAGTAATGAAACTGGAAGTAAATGATCTAGCTGTAACTTGAGTAACAGTCAACATTTTTAGATACCCTTGACCTCTGTCTCTTCTAAGACATACTAAAAGAATTGTTCTAAAGCAGGGTAGGATAATGTTGAAAACTTGGTTCTCTTGTGATTTTCTAGAGCTGCTCCCTCTGACTCTCTAGAAGGAGTGGTTGCTCATTAGGGACACTATAAATAAATATGCGACTCATTTTTCTGTGCCACTAAGTAGGTCCCACTTCAATTCAGAGCAAATACCTTATGTAAGCATTGTGAGGGGAACTTTCCTCAGTTCATACACATTGCTAGCATTAACCTATTGATAATCAAATTCAAAGCCTGTTTTCTCTTGTTCAGGGTGGACAGAGCTTTGTGTGAAGTGTCAAAGGAAATTAGGAGTTTAGTAACCGATGTAGAAATAGAAGAGGAGGCCCCTTTGTATTTCTTCATCCTTGTGTGCTTTTGACAAATACTGTTAACTACTTAAAATATGGTCCAATGTGCTAACCAGAAGCTAAAATGGTGGGTTTGAGAAATTGTAAAAATAGAAATAACATACTAATTTCACACCCCCCTCCCCCAATCTTACTGTTTCAGTAAGTTCCTATAATAATAATTTGCTCATTTTAAAGTCACCTCAGGAAAGTCTGTCTTTGTTCTCATGGATCAGGATCCTATTTTCTTTCAAAGCCACACATTTATTTCTGTGGATGAATAAATTGCTTCAAGGTTTTTTTTTAATTTTGTATTTCAACATCCCAGTCCAACTATTGTGAAAGTAGTGGGGAGGGTTTTTTGTTATCTTCGCTAAAGGCATCTATGTTCTCTGTACGTGACGAATGACACTTAACCCTGGGGAATATTGAAGTGTTGCAAATGAGAACATGTTGGTGATGCATCAAGCTGCATGGTTCTGGCAGCACCCAGTATTATGTAATTATTTAGCCGTGGTGTTTGTGGACATAGGAACTTGGAAGAGTGCATGATGACAGTGCTAAAGGCAGTGTCCCAGTGAAATAAAATCTTTCTCTTTTATCTTGCTTGTTAGCTCTCAAGGCAGCTATGGTGTCTTGTGGTGTAAGATTTACACAGCAGTTGAGGTGTAAAATTTCCCACCATAGACCACACTGAAATCCTAATCCTCTTTGGCAGTGCTGTGACAACAAGATCATAAGCATGTGCAGACCTGTTTGGTGGCACTGAGGGGACCCAAGGGAAAAGAAAATGAGGTTAAGAGGAAAGGAGAGCCTTCCTTGAATTTGCAACCTTGACTTGTTCCATAATGCAAGCCAAGGTCAATGAATGTTCAGTCTCTTTAGCATAAAGTGCATTGTTTAAGTAATGCTTCTTGCTGTAGTTGTTTCCTTGGCATTGTTACCGTACCCGGCCTTGTTTTGTGCATTAAGCTATTTATGTAGGTCGGTTTTACAATTATCCTATTCCCTTCCCGTCTCTTAATGGAAGTAAGTTTCCAATTACGCTTTGATTACTTTCTGTTGTTACCATGGCTGTGGAACAGGCCACATTTGAAGACTACTGATTTCAAATCTGAAAAGGCTTGCTGTTGATTATTAGTGTCTTTCCAAGTTTGAAACTTTTACTCGAGGTGCAGTTAGAGTAGCTTTCTTGCTACCTCTCTAGATCAAAGGTTTCAAAAACACTAGGAAATACTTGCCTCCTGGAATGCAATAGGTTCTTCATTGGTCATTTTCCAGGCATCAGTTTTGGACTCCCAGGATTCACCCAATCTCAAACAAGCTTTGTTTATTGTGGATTATATTTTGCTTCTGCAGGTTTTTTGGGGGCCATCTGCATTTATTTATTTATTTTTCCACAGACTTGTTCCTATTTATAGTTTAGCACTGCTAGGTATGAGTAGACTAATTTTCAGTCCATCTCGATCCTCAGATCTGGCATATTCAGAAATGCAAAGTAGCACCTCCTGAGTTGATGTTAAGGCTGTGTTGGCAGCTACTCTGGTGCAGTGGGAGTTGGAAGTGCAGAGTGAAGCTGCAGGGACTGAGCATCCATGCTGGGCATGCTTTGCAGGCCATGCCTTGATTGGCTGTGGCCCTAGTGGTGTGGGCTGTCTGCTCATTAGGCTTGTTGCAGGAGCACGTATTCCTGTTAAGCTTTATCCGTAAGGAATGTGTTTTGCTTGCTCTGGAATCCTTTCACAGCATGAACTGTAGTGTAGTGTGAGGCTTATAATATGTGCGGGGTGGGGGGGGGAGGCAGAGGTTGGTGGCTATGATCTGTCCTTGGTGAAAGTCCACGTAAGGTATTACTGACAGTAAAATTAAAAGAAGGGAGGTGAAGGGGCTGTGGGAGATGAAAAGCTGAATATGTTACTTGAAGTTGTAGCTTGCCAGTAAATTAATCTGCTGCTTGGCATGGCTGTGGGTGTAGAATTTGATTGCAGTACTAAAGGCAGATAGGATTCTGATCTTGGCAACAGTTGGAAGTAGGCTTATGTTGGTGATGTAAACCTTAACATGAATAACTTTCAGTGGAGTGCTAATACTGTGTAGACTGTGGTGGGAAAGATCTGTCATTGTTAAAATGTTTGAGACTAACATAAAGGCATGCTATTAATGGATGTCTGGAAGTTAGGCCCAGTGTATGCAGGTGTGCAAGGGGAGTGATAGCCTAGACATGGAAGACAAGGTATGTTAGTCAACAGTCAAACATTTGGTTAACTGCTCTTTTAGCATAAGCAAATATAACAGCCATATATTTTGACAGCCAGCTGTTAGCCTGTCATATTCCGAGTTGGCAGACACATGTTCTCATTTATGAACAAACACAGCAGCTTTCCAGGTAAGGGTGTGTACTCATACCGTGAAGTAAATACATTACACAGCAGAAGACGGAGAAGGTAGGGAAGTGAATATTGTGTTGTGATATCCATGTTACAGACACATGTAACAGTATGACCCAGAGTGTGCTTTTGAAAACATTTGTCTTTTTGTATATTTTAATGCCAGGTCTACCCTGAATTACAAATCACCAATGTTGTTGAAGCCAACCAGCCTGTTACGATCCAGAACTGGTGCAAGAAGGGGTGGAAGCAGTGCAATGGTCATCCGCATATTGTGGTTCCCTACAGGTGTCTGGGTGAGTGTCTTGAGTTTCAGTCAGATTTTTCCTGCTCTTTTCTTTTGCAGTCTCTTAATGAAAAAGATGAAGAGTCTACACAGACATCTTTTACATCTGTGTTACCATCATCTTGGGGGTGGGTTTCATCCAGTTGTTCATTCCTTTGGAGCTGTATTGAGAAAAATTACTCTTGTTCTTCCTGATATTTTAATGAGTGACTGTAAACCAGACTTTGGATTACTGCCCCATTTTTTGTCATTCTATCCTCTCCCTTCTTTCCCCCCATGTAAATATGCATATGGCTGACAGTTTACAGTTCTTTTAGGATTATTGTCAATTTTTTTCCCTAAGGAAATACATTTTTTTCTGCCCATTATTTTTTACATACCTAGTACTTGGTCTCTTATAGTAAAAGACAATGGGAATGTACTTTTACTGAAAGCAAGCAAAAGCTGCATAATAATTTCCCTTGTTTCTTTACACAACTTTATTTTTGTAGCAGTTGCTTGCACTTCTCTCCTGTGTCCTTGGTGCTTAGCATTGATTCACTGATTTAGAGGAGAGATTCAGCTCTTCTTTTTTTTTTCTTAACCTTTACTTCTGTTTGCATTCGGAAAACAGAATCATAATAACTTGTTTTCATTAACATTCTAGGCACAACATTTTCTTGAGATTATTCCACAAGATACTTATATGTGTTGCTTTGCCACTGCCATTTGAATTGTGATAAATTGACTGCCTGGTTTCTTGTTTAAATGCTGGAGCTTAGAACTGGAGCTTGCTTTTCTACTAGGCTAGAACAGCTAGAATGTGTGGAAAGCATCTCAGGCCAGTTATTCCATTAAGTATGTAATGAAAGAAATCCAGAAAATATTCAGTCTCCTGGTATTTGTGTTTATATGTGTAGAGTGGGTAAAACACATTCTATGCTCAGCCTAATGCCAAATTAGGCTGATTTAACAGCAAATTTAACAAGATGGGATTGCAGAGTAACTATCAAACAGCAGAGGTATAAAACCTGTACTAGGAAGTATGAGGGAAATGCTGCTGTCCAGTGTAGTTTCTAGGTCTGGTGTTTATATGGGTATGAAATACGTGTTTCCAGACCTGCAGCAAAAGTGTTCAAGGAGAAAACAAATTCCAGACTTGGTAGGGAGGTGGGGCCTCCACTCTCTAGTCAGTATGAATCCTGACTGAAGGAAGGAGTCTGCTGCTTTTTGTGTGTTTTCCAGACTTTGTGAATTGACTTGTCCACTTTCACCAAATGTTTTATTGCGAACAGGGACATGCTCTTCTGACCATTTGTTGCTCCTCAGTTTTCCCTGGTCAAGATAAAAACATGGGCTGGTAGTATTGATGCACTTTTGGAGCCACATAAGCAGCCAGTTAGAGATTGGGTAGAACTGCAATCTTTCCTAGCTTCATCATCATGTATTTGATCAGATTCCATGCAAGGGCATGTGAACTAATTGGAAATGTGGCAGAAGAAGATCAGACTAGTAGAAGTATAAAAACTAATTTTTTTTTATTTGCCATGTTGTCTTCATAAGCAAAGCTCTGAATTACGATCAGGGAACTATTATACCGAGAACAGTCTGAGCTCATGTAGATTTGGTCAGTGGCCTGGAGAACTTACATCCTCGTTTAAGATAAAAGACAATGTCATCAGAAGAGCAAATGAATATAAATTGGGCATGAATAAATTTAATCTGGAAATTATAAGGAAGTTTCTGCAAGGGTAAGAAGCTCCAAGAGCTTTTGGTAAAAGGAATAAGAGGTCTAATAGTTTAGAAGGAAGTTCATAAATTTATGTACGTGACTCTATGCAGTTCCCTGCAGGAGTGAGGAACTGGACTTGAACTTTTAAGGACCCTTTTAAGGAGCCTAAGGTTTTAAATGAAAAAATCTTGGGAGTTGAGTGTCAGCTATCTTAGGTAGCTAAGGATTTTCTTGCTGGAGACAAACATTTTGAAGGTGTTTAAGCACCACATGCCCTTTAATGCTGTGCCCGTAGCTCCAATGTATTTGTTTTTCAATTCCCCCACGTGCTGCTTTTTGTCAATTTCCTTGGAGTTGAGGCTTATATAGTTCTGTTTGCCATCTTTCGTCTATGCTGCCATTCATCTGTCATTGCGGATGACACCAAGCTTGTAGCCCATGTTGATCTGTTGGAGGGTAGGAGGGCCCTGCAGAGGGAATTGGACTGGCTGGAGAGATGGGTAGACTCCACTAGGATGAGTTTTAACAAGTCTAAGTGTCGAATTCTGCATTTTGGTTATAACAACTCCAGGCAGAACTATAGGCTGGGAATGGAGTTCTTAGAGAGTACTCAGGTAGGAAGAGACTTGGGGGTACTGGTGGACAGTAAAACTTAGCATGAGTCAGCAATGTGCCCAGGCGGCCAAGAGGGTTAATGGCATCCTGGCCTGTACCAGGAATGGTGTGGCCAGCAGGGAGAGGGAGGTTATCCTCCCCCTGTATTCGGCACTGGTTAGACCACACCTGGAGTATTGTGTTCAGTTCTGGGCCCCTCAATTTAGGAAGGATGTCGAGGTGCTAGAATGAGACCAGAGAAGAGCAACTAAAATGGTAAAGGGGATGGAAGGTAAGCCCTGTGAGGAGAGGCTGATGGAGCTGGGTCTGTTTAGCCTGGAAAAGAGGAGGCTCAGGGGTGACCTTATCGCTGTCTGTAACTACCTAAAAGGTGGTTATGGTCATGCGGGGTCTTTTCTCCCTGGACACTGGAGACAGGACAAAAGATCACAGTCTTAAACTCCATTGGGGGAGGTTTAGACTTGACATTAGGAAAAGGTTTTTCACTGAAAGAGTGATCGGGTTTTGGAATGGGCTGCCCACGGAAGTGGTCAAGTCGCCATCTCTGGAGGTGTTCAAGGTTAGTCTGGATGAAGTGCTGAGTGGCATGATCTAGATGTTTAGGTTTACTTGGTTGGTTTTAGGTTGGACTGGATGATCTTTAAGGTCTTTGCCAGCCTTATCATTACTGTGATTACTGTGATCTTTTGACCCTGACTCCACGGTAAACGAATATAAACAAATGCCTTAGATACTGATGCTCCCAAGAGTTTACAGGGGGAAAGAGCAGTCACTGGAGTTAAAATAGTGAATGTGGCCATTATCTGTCATGATTATTCCATCAACCATCCCTTCACTTTAGGTATCTTTTTATGGATGGACTTATCACATTATTGCTGAAAGTGCATTAGAGAAGGAGGCTGGAGAAGTGGGTCACTTTTCCTCCACATGAAGTTTGGAGTACAGCCGCATCATGAGAAGCTGGTCTTAGTATGCAGCAGCAGGGTGTACTGTCCACTGCTAGCAGTAGACATTGTTGCTGTCCTTGGTTTGCTGCTGTCATAGCTGGTCATGAGAGGAACTGGTCCTCTGAAAAGAGCAGATGTCTTGGAGAGGAAACAAAGTGTTTAGGGTTTCTGATGAAGACTGTTAATTTACTTTTTCTGTTGCACAGTTTCTCTTTCAGTTTATTACTTTGATTTTTCTGTTGTCTGAATTGTGTGGTCAAATACCTTGAATACTCTTGCTGCCTTGTACATCACGGTGGAGGTGGAACCAGGAATCAGGGAGTTGGTTGAATTCAGTCTGCCAGTGTCTCATGGCTTTTCATAACAAATTCTCTCTCCTGATTATTTTATGTATTATCATGTTGGGTTTTTGTATTTATTTTGCTAATTAATCTTGTTGCCTGCATAAACAGCTTAGTGAAGAAAACTGATCGTATTAGTTACCACCATAAGAAGTGCTTGTGTTGGAATACTTTTTTCTGAATTTCGTTTTCTTTCTGCCCTGCTAATACTACTCATATGTTAAAAGTTTTTAAAGTTGGATCTTGCATGTCAGCTCTGTCCTCGTCTGTCCTTGGTATGGTAGCTGCTAGTAGGCAGTTCAGAAGCTGTGTACTGACAGTGCCTGTTGCTCAGTAATTTTAGTACAAATAGACCTTTGATGCAGAGTACTTCTAAATCCATTGACTCTGGTAGAAATTAAGGTGCCAAAAGAAACGTTTGGCAGTGGGCAGCTGATTGCAGGGTTGAGTCATATAAATTTTATTTTACTGGAAGAATCACCTGCAGTATCTGTAGTCAGCTTACCGTTTCTTCCATCTTGACATTTGTTTTCTAAGGAGGTGAGAAACTGGGAGTGACAGAAATGTGTCTGCTTTCAGGCCAGAGTGTCTTCACAGTCCATTTGCATCCCAGTCTGCAGCCAAGGCTTTCTGAGATGTGTAGAGAACATATCACTACAGCACTTGGCTGCTCCATAATTTTTTTCTCTCTTTGAGACTATTTCTAGCAGAATACATCAGTGATTAGTGATCAGATTTATTAGATTACTCACCTTCATCTTTTCTTAAGTGTGTACAACTAAACCATAAAAACAATAATTTAAAACAAAATGCAAGCCTCTTATTTGAATCAGCAATGCATCTTTGCAGTGACCACATAAATATGACACCTGAAAATATTCTAATTGAATCCAAAGAAGAAAAGCACCACTAATGTTTAAAGAAGGCTAAAGGTTTATCAAGACATTTCAGTTGAAACGTGGTTGAGGCATCACTAAAGTTGTGATGTCTCAAGGTGACACTCTAATTTTGAGTAGGGTGTAAAAGAAAGTGATATGTTTCATGTTCCCTTACTCTTGCTGACTTAGACATAAGATAATATAAGATAACATGTGGACTAAAGAGACAAAAGTGCATCTAGTTGGCCTGGAGAAAAGGAGGTCGAGGAGGGAGGACCTTGTTGTTCTTTACAACTACCTCTTTATAACTACCTGGGTTGATGGCTTGGCTTGATGATCTTGCCCAAGGAGGTTGTGAATTCCCCCTCCCTGGAAGTGTTCAAGCCCAGATTGGATGAAGTCTAGTGGGGGGTGTCCCTGCTCATAGCAAGGGTGTTGGAAGTAGATGATCTTTTAGGTCCCTTCTAACCTGAACCATTCAATGAATCTGTGAACTGTGGAGGGCTCTTCTAGCCATAAGGATTCTATGAATCTGTTATTTTAAAGTAACCGAATAGTTAACAATACTAAAATACTCACGCCTAAGGTAAAAATGCACGTAATTAGGGAATCTCCTTGAAAATCCCTACAAAACAGCATATGCATGCTGTAGGATGGACAGGGAAATAGAACTAATGAATCAGAAGTCTTGTGTTACTATGAACAGTGTGGATGTACAGGGTCCTGTGAGGTGCCCAGTGCTGGGACATTTGTTCGGCATAATAAATACAGACAAATATTTCAACTCTGTGCTTTTTGCATACTGAGTAAAGAATCCTGATTAGGGACAACATTACTAGTTTAATTTAGTTTTAAGATGCAGATCTGTGCTTGTGTGCAGTGCTTTGCACTGTTCTTAAAATGGCATGTTCTTGTGCAATAAATCTTATTTACCAATGTATTAATTGTATTCCTCCAGGGACACAGGGGGCTGCTGTACAGCTCCAGCTCGCTGAAGAATGGGAAACTTCTGAAAATTGAATAAATTGTAGTTACCTCAACACTCTGAGGCATTTGCTTTAAAGCTATCTTTATTTTTATCTTCCTGCTTTTAGTAAATGATGTCTTTCAGTGTGTGCTCAAAACTCTGTTTAGCCACGTTATGATAGCAATAGGAATCTAGATGAATATTTAGGACTTTAAGTGATGGTGTCACATTGCTGTCATCAAAGGAAAAAATATCTGGGATTTGAGGGATAAATTATGTATTTGGGAATATGAAGATTAAAAGGTTAAATGATGCTGTTTTAGTGAGGGATGTAGTGCTTGACAGAGAGCCGTGAATGTGTTTTGGTGCTCAGACAGTGGTGATGTGCATCAGAGATGATCTGCAGCACTTCTTGGTGTGGTATGTGCCGCTATCCTCGCACTGGCAGCATGCAAGGAGCAGGTGCTTTTAAGAACAAGCCCTCCAAAGTGGTGATGGCAAGTTTGGTGTCGGGCACAGCTGCAGGGTTTCATCAAGCAGTGTCAGTAAGCCTGTGATTTCCTCTTAATTTTATGGAAGCTGTTCTTGGAAAATATCCTGGCTGCAAACCTGGCCTTGCTAATGTTGGAGGGAGACCTGCCACCAGCTTCAGGTGGGGAGGACATGATTTCTTCCTGCACTGGGGTAGTGTGGGCAATAAACCATTCTGGTCTGCTCTCTCCTCCCTTCACTTCTTGCCTGAGGAAAAGCAGCTGGTGAATTTGTGCAGCGTGGGTTGTGGAGTGAGGTGATTCACTCTGTTCCTGACTGGCAGCAGGAGCTGGCATTCTCTTACACCGATTGGTAAATGTATGGCTCTTCTTTTCCCAACAGATGGCATTTCATTTACCATTGGTGAAGCAGATCCCAGCCTTGCTGCTCATTGTGCGCAGTGGCCCTGGAGATGGATTATGCAGATGTCTGAATCAATAGGTGGTCATGGCAGACAAAAAACTGTCAGGCTGGGGTAAAGGGGAATTATCTTGCTTATCTGTGCACTGCACACTCACATATGACTGTTTCATTTTCCTGTTAACATGTGTTGTGGAGTGCTGTACTCAGTCAGTGCTTAAAGGATTCTGAGGTATTAGAATATCATCGTGTACATAGCCCATGTCAGTCACAATGTGATTGCTCACAGTTATTCATAAGCAAGTGGGCTAGGTTCTGTGACAAGTAAATTTTGCTGTTTGGTTATGTAGTGAAAAGCTACTTCTGTTTTTAACAAAAACACCTTTGAAAATATTTATTAGCTTGTCATGCTTTATTACTCTAACAGCTTGTAAAGTTAACCACTCGTTGGTGTCAGGAGAAAATGTATACTCAAGTTTTGATGCTCAGACCTAGTCAATTATACCAAAGAATACACCATGGTTATGCCTGAAATGAGTCATTTAAGTGGAGATACACATAATTCACATTTCTTTGGTTCATCTGGTAGCTTGCTTGCAATTTCATCTCTGGGGTTTTCTCCTCACAAGCATGTGAAATGCCTGTTTACTTCTGCTACATGGCAGTACTTGTTTGTTTTTTTATTTCCTGACAGCTCACTGTCCGTGCAACTGTTTCTGGTTGCAATGATAAAGCTGCTTTTCCTGGATATTTTGGAAGCACTTTCCACTTCTGTGAGTGATGCACACAAGCCTTACACTGCATTTGTGGGCTACTAAAATGAAGAAATGCAATTAGTTTCACCTACACAACTACATCATGTTTAGTTTTCCTGACGGCACTAACTGACATGGAGGAGGAGATCTTCAAAAACACTGACAATCTGAATTCCTTAGCGAGGAGACCATGGGTGCAGAAATTCTAGGTGCAATGTAAGGCACAGCTATTCATCAGGAGAAATGTTTAGTATCTGTTTTTGCTGCCTCACAGACAGTATTTCTGCCTACCAGTGGTATTTTTGGTATAGAGCTGGTAGGTGGCTGAGAAAGCCCTGTCTGCACAGGCTAGGCACATTGGGGTTTTTTGGTGAAATTATGAGCACTGCAGGGATAATGTCCCTACACACTGGCGTCCTTCCACTGCAGCTAAGCATTGGCAGGTGCTCCATAACCAGGTCCCTGCCCAGGACAAAAACTGCACTTGGATGTGCACTGGAAGGTCCTCAGCATTGTGCCAACAGTCAGTTTTCTCCTGCTTCTGTGTCCTTGGAGCGAGTTTTTAGGGCCTCCATGCTTGAACTGTGTTCTTAAATGGGCTTCCATGCCGCACTGTAGTTGGGAGCATGCCTGCATGCTTCACTGAGTAGAAATGGTTTTCTGTTACACCTGAACTCTGTTGACCTGAATCGTATGGTAAGGTTTTGTAATAGAGAAGAAAGTGACTTAAGCATTTCTTGGGTTACTGATTGTTCATACAAACAGTAACAAGTTTATTTTTTGTTATAATTCTAAGCAGCTGTATTGCCTTGTGGTCTTTTCAAGTGTGTTCATCAGCAGGACTGTATAAGCTGTTGAAGTGGCCTTTGTCATATTTCAGTATGATCAGCTGCTGCAAGAATCGAGGGGGAGTGGGCAGAGAAATCCTGAATGAGATCGCCCACCGGTAGCACAAAAACTTCCTCAGGCAGTCACGAATGTATTTCTGGAGGCTTCCACCTCCTCACTTGAGCCCAACACTGGTTCAGCTGTTGGTAAGCTAAATCCTGGCTGAAGGCATGGAAACCTTGAAGTGAAGAGATAAGAATTAACATTCTGGCTGTGACCAGAATGCACGTTTATTTATGGCTAAGAGTAAATGTAAAACATCTTACACCTGTTTATTAAACTTGGAAGAGGAAATGCATCTGAACTTGTGTATTTCTGTGTAGTTTTAGGCTGTACATATGTTTTACTAGTTCGTTCATAGCAGTGGATTTTAATAAGAAAAGGATTTATGGAACAGGTCACAACACAAAGACACTTTAACACCTTGAACCTAAGAGCTCTGCAAATCTATTCCTAAAGTAATAACATAAGTCCTTGTAGGTACACATTGAAAAATTAGGTTTATTTGGCTTTTGCAGTGGACAAAGGAAAACAGAGCAAGTGTTGTATACGCTTCGGGGAGTGGTTGCTGATACATGCAAGTCTTCCTCATTTATTAAAGACTACGTTATAACTTAGAGTAAGTATTTTTTATTGTTTACGTTTAGGAGCTTGAGAAGATAAATCCATTGTCTCCTTGAATGACCAATAGTAGGACTAAGTTTTCTGTCTCTCGTCTCTTGTGCCAGGGATTGAAAACAGCATGTTGCTGCTCTTTCTTCGGTGCTTTATGTAAAATCAGTTAACCACACAAGTATTCCTGCAGTAGCATCAGTAATGTTAAAAGGAGCTCAAAAGCTCCTTATTATCCTTCCTCCTTTATTAGAAAAGGAGGAAGCTAAGGTGGCCTCCTGACCAGAGTTTGACCCTTTCTGTACAAAGGGTACTAGGAAGGCTGCAATTATAGGGCAGTCCCATCTGCCTGCTCTGTGCTGCTGTCTGTGCTCAAATAGGCAGTTTGGTGTTCTCTTAATGACTTCCTGGCTCAGCTTTTCCCACAGCCTTAGTTACAGCTCACCACTCAAATCCTGCCTGAAGACAAAACTAGTTTTCCTCTCAGGAGTTTCTCTGACCTTACCCAAACACTTTAGAGGCACAGGCTTAGTTTCATAACAGTCACAAGGGTGAGGAGTGTAATTCCTCATTTGTAGTTGGAAGGCTGGACAAAGGCTGAGGAATCTCTGATTGGAAGAAACCTTTAATAAGATCATCAAGTTCAGCTGTTAACCTAGCACTGCCACACCACCAAACTGGGCCACAGGTTAGTTGAATTCCTCCAGGGATGGTGACTCCACCAGATTCAACCCCAAAAGTTTGAATCTACCGGAGAAGATTATGGAGCAGTTTATCCTGAGCACACTCACACAGCAAGTGCAGGACAGCCAGGGTATCAGGCGCAGTCAACATGATTTTATGATGGGCAGATCTCCTTCCATGACCTGGGGACCCACCTAGTAGATGAGGAAAAAACTGTGGATGTTGTTTAGCTAGACTTCAGTAAAGTATTTGACAGTCTCCCACAGCATTCTCCTAGAGAAGCTGGTGGCTCATGGCTTACACAGGTGGACTCTTTGATGGGTGAAAAACTGACTGCATGACCAAGTCAGCGAGTTGTGTTGAATGGAACTAAATTGAGTTGGCGTCTGGTCAGAAGCAGTGGTCTCCAGGGCTCAGTATTGAGGCCAGTCTTGTTTAAGACCTTTACTAGTGATCTGGATGAGGGGATTGAGGGCACCTTATGCAAGTTAGCAGACAACACCAGCTTCGGTGGGTGTGTCAATCTACTTGAAGGTAGGAACACTCTACAGAGGGACCTGAACAGGCTGGAGCAATGGGCTGATACCAGTTGTGTGAGGTTTAACAAGACAAAGTGCTGTGCCTGACACTTTGTTCACAACAACCCCATGCAACACTACAGGCTTGGGGAACAGCTTTGTGGAAAAAAACCTGGGGATGCTGACTGACAGCTGTCTGAACTCGAGCCAGCAGTGTGCCTAGGTGATGAAGCAGGCCAATGGCATCCTGGTCTGCATCAAAAATGCTGTGGCCAGCAGGTCTAGAGAAGTTGTCATCCCCCTGCACTCAACATTAATGAAGCCTCACCTGGGATATTGTGTTCAGTTTTGAGCACCTCAGTACAAGAAAGACATTGGGGTGCTGGAGTCCAAAGAAGGGCAACAAGATTGGTGAAGAGTCTGGAGGACAGGTCTTTTGAGGAGCATCTGAGGGAACAGGTGATGTTTACTCTGGGGAACAGAAGCCTGAAGGAGAGCTTTGTGCTCTTTACAGCTGCCTCTGAATGGAGATTTTAGAGAGTTGGGGGTCAGTCTCTTCTTTCAAGTCACTAACAACAAGATAAGAGGAAATGGACTCAAGTTCTGCCAGGGAAGATTTAGATTGGACATTAGGAAAAGTTTCTTCACTGAAAGAGTGGTCAGGTATTGGAACAGGTTGTCCTGGAGGTGCTCAAAAAAAGTGTAGATCTGGTGCTTGAAAATGAGGTTTACTGGGCATGATGGCATTGGGTTGACATTTGGATTTAATTGATCTTGGAGGTCTCTTCCAACTTTAATGATTCTATGACTTCTAAGTGTCATGCTTCTAGTTGGGCTCCAAATTGCAAAGCACTTGAAACTGTTTATGTGCATGTTGCATGCGTACAGTTTGACACAAGAGTTCTTTTCAAGGGATGTATGGTTTTGATAGATGTATGTATTTACACACACACACACGTGTGTAAAGCATGAAACAACTGCATGAGTCTTGTAGTTTACGCGTTGCAGGCATCCAGCTTTTTGAACAGACAAATCACTAACTTTTCACCCAAGCATCTTAGTGGTGCCACAGAGCTGATTTATGTCTCTTATTTTTTTACTGTTTCCTTCAATGTATGGTACTTTAATTAGAATTCCCCCATTACAAAATTAAGTGTGTTTTAGCCTTTAAGGCTTTGCTTAGCCTTTTAAGAAGGAAAGATGGCAAGATGGAGAGAAAGGAAGTGTACCTCTTTGCATATGTTGTTAAAGTGATTTGCATATGAAGCTTCTTCCCACAGATTTCTGTCACCTAACTGAAAGCAGTGATAAGTTCTCATTCTAAATACATCTGGAGGAGGATGGAGTGCTGCCAACACATTTGATTCCTTTGCAGGAAAAGTCAATGATGGGGATCACTGGATATTTCTAAATGGTGCTAGGAAAGGGCTAGGCATTTCACTAAGCCTGTTTTTGGGGGGTGGGATGGGGAGGGGGGTTTGTCCTGTTTTGAAGTGTTGAACACTTAAAGAGTATTGGACTTTTCAGTGAGAATGATACTGAGCAAAAGGTTCTCAGTATTTATAAAGGAAAATGGTAGGCAAATGGACAGTGTGTCTAGTTTGATCTTTCAAGGGAAATTCAACAAGGTCTGTTGGCAGAAGCTATTAAAGTAATTAATCTACCATGGAATAGAAGAGAAAACTCTTGTGTAGCTCAATAAGAAGAAAGATGAAAAAGGCAGGAATTAATGGTCCATACTCAAGGTGGAGAAAGGTCACCCGTACAGTCCTGAGGGATTAGTTTTTGTGTCTGTGATATTCAAAATATTTGTGACTTGGAAAAGACAGTAAATTGTGAGTGGACCCATTTAATGAAGACACTGAGTTACTCAAGGTAGAATTAATAAAGGCAGACTATGAAAAATTTCAGATGGATCTTTGATACTGATAGACTGGAGGTAAAATGGTTGGAAAAGTGATATGGTAAAGGCTACACTGGAGAAGCACCAGTTAATCTTATTTGGTGTGTTACTGTGAATAGACTCTTCTGAGGACTGAGTATTAGTATGAGTATTAGTTCTGTGGAAATGTGGGCTCAGTAGTGCCAGAAAAGAGGTGCTAGTGCCTATTAGGAGAGGAGTGGGAAACAGATGTAGAATATATATCTATACCAGTGTGTCAGTTATGGACTTAACTGCACTTGTCAACACTGCAGTTCTGATCTTCTTTATAAAATGTGCATGCAGTAGAAACTGCAGAGTGATGGTGAGTGGCTGAAGTATGGCATTGCTCCCACAGAAGATACGACACAGTAGGTTAGAACTTTTCAGCATAGAAAGGAAGATGCGTGGAGGCTCTGACTGTTCTGTGACATTATGAGTAGCTTGGAGAGGATGATGATTCACCTTACCTTTCACAGTGAGACTTTGGATTATCCACTGAGATAGAAGCCTTCAGGCTCTAAGCAAACAGAAGTCATTACATTTTTGTGTACTCCTGTTGCACAGAATGTATACGAGCTTCTCATTACTCTGACACAGTGTCTTTTGGATGCAGATAGCCTACAGAATTCAGATCCCAATAGGACAGTTTACTACAGGGTAACTTGTAAAGTATTAGGGACCTTTCTTGTCTCATATCTGTGGATGTGGTGGTGAAACCTCTTGGAGAAGTACAGCCATATGAACTTCTGCACTTTATACCCTTTTTTTGATTCTGTGCTGTAGATACCTGCTCTTCATTACTTGAGCTAAATATTTTTATTGGACTAAGATAGGCATTCTTGTGCTTAAGTGGTTTCCTTTCCTATGTGTAAGAGTGTTTGTCATCAGACACCTTAGTCTGTCTCTTCTAACCTGTTGCTCTCCTGCTTTTCTGTGTCTCTCTGGTCTGCTGCTCCTGTCTTGCTCTTCTTAACTGCGTTTCTCTCTTCACCATAGGTTTTCCAGCCTCAGTTCATTCTTTGGCTTGCCAAGCACTACCATCTTGTCTAACACCATTCCACTCAAGTCTCCTTGCCCTCAGCCACTTAGGTTTCTTCATTTCTCCTTTCCTCTAGTCCTCTTCCAAGCTTGGCATCCATCTCCTCCTCCCAGCACATCCTATTCTGCCTTCTTTCAGAATCTGCTATGCAAGCCAGCGTTGTGTATGCTTCCCAGCAGTTTGTCTGATCTGTCATGCACCTCCTGTCATCTCATTTCACATCTTGCTTGATGCTACCTGAGCCAGGCACATAGAGACCCACCCTGTGATCCTTCCTGGGAACACTGAGATCAGTCTGTTCTAGTACAAAGGCAAGGTAGCACTTCAGAAGGGAAAAAATTACCCTTCTGTCAAAGTGAAAAAACAAGCTCTGGTTTCTGAGTTTTTTGACAGGTGGTTGTGCACACCTGCCAGTGCTCCGTCAGATGTAAAGAAAGGTGTAATTGCCTCACATTAGCTTATATTTTTTATTTTATTTTTCAGCACATTCCAATATGATTTGTTTTATTAAAGCATTCTTGACAGTGCTAGGCACAATCTGAAGGTTGTTTCTGATGTTGCCTTGGTTTTGTTGAAGGAAGATTCTGTTGCTCTGTTTGTCAGATGACCTGAGTCGCAGATCTGTGATTCTGTGTTTCCTTACAGCTTCATTTCTTTTTTTATTAAAGAAACATCCCCTCAACA
>VZRI01012218.1:215678-228667 GCA_013397515.1 Upupa epops | reverse complement strand
TGATGATATTGATGATGGGTTGGAATCCATCTTGAGCAAATTTGAGGATGACACCAAGAGTACTCAGGTAGAAAGAGACTTGGGGGTACTGGTAGAGAGTAAACTTAGCATGAGTCAGCAATGTGCCCAGGCAGCCAAAAGGGCTAATGGCATCCTGGCCTGTATCAGGAATGGTGTGGCCAGCAGGGAGAGGGAGGTTATCCTCCCCCTGTATCCAGCACTGGTTAGACCACACCTGGAGTATTGTGTTTATTCTGGGCCCCTCAGTTTAGGAAGGATGTCGAGGTGCTAGAACGAGTCCAGAGAAGAGCAACTAGAATGGTAAAGGGCCTGGAAGTTAAGCCCTATGAGGAGAGGCTGATGGAGCTGGGTCTGTTTAGCCTGGAAAAGAGAAGGCTCAGGGGTGACCTTATTGCTGTCTATAACTACCTAAAAGGTGATTATAGTCATGCAGGGGTCAGTCTTTTCTCCCTGGACACTGGAGACAGCCCACGAATTGTATTTCACTCTAAGTGCTTGACAGGGATGTGTACACTTCAGTGGGAAAGAAAAGCAATCCAACTCTTTTAAAGGAAAAGAAGCATTTGAGTTTTGTGGCTTTGTTTTCCATGACAACTCTTTGGGGCACAGAACATCAAGATACCCTGATCTCTTGCTCCTTGTATGTACTTTCTGGACTGAGATGTCTTGCGTGTTTCATGTCTTGAAGCAGCTGTGCTAAAGAGCTGCACAGGAGGAACAGGATGCTTTAAGAACAGAATGGCAGCAGGTGTGTGATGGCAGGTGTGTGAACTGCATCTTCCTCACAGTGCTGTGCAAACGGACCGAGTACATATACAAGGGATTTTTATGGAGTAAAAGTGCTGTTATCTTTGAAGGTAACAGTGTCCTCCTTCCCTCCTGATTTTTCTGCTAGCTTGGTTGTAGCTCAGAATACTTCAGATCATTTTCACAGTTCAGAATTCGGCTTGGGGACTTCTGACAAAAATCCTACTGAATCATCACTAAATGGTCTTACTAAGCCTTTCACATTTCAGATCCGTTACCTTAGGGTTTTCTAGTGCTGAGGGGGTTTTTTTTCCAGATTTTTTTCTTTCTGTGAAATTTACTGGCTGTTTTCTGTAGATTGAGCATTTTTTATGATTTCCTGGGTTATTCTGTCCACCTGTTTAAGGAACACAGCATTTCCTTCTAGTATGCTGTAAGCAGAATCAGGCAGTCTTTTTTAACTTGCTTTGGCTTCCAGCACCTTCCAGTTCTTCACTGGCTGTTGTTTTTATAGCACTGTGGAAGGTCTGTTTTAGCTAAATTTATTGCTGTCAGTTTAGGATGGGACCTGGCCTACCCAAATCCCCACACACCTTGCTTCAAGAGCCACCAAAAAACCCCAAACAGGTGATCCTGCAGCAAGTACCCACAAGTCTCATACTCTTTTTTTATATTGTAAGCAGGTAGGCTTCAGTCCTCACTGTGTTCACCAGCCCTTCAGTGCAGCTGACCATGTCCTGTTTCAGATAGGTCAAACAGGTTTACTGCAGGGATGGAGTGAAGAGCAAAAACTCGATCTGCAAATCCTGTTGGGGCTGCAGAGAAGAGAGGGGTAGGAAGGCTTAAGCTGTTAAGCATGGTGTGGGTGGGAGGAGGAGAAAAGTTTTTAACTTGGGAGCTTTGTGGTGAAAAAGGATGGAGTCTCACTATCCAGAGTGACATTTCTAGACTTTATTATTCACTATCTCCGGGAAATTTGTCAGGATTGTGTAATTGGGAGGGAGGGGACTGCCTCTGCAATAAGCACTCTCTTGTGAAGCTCTGCAGATGTAATCACTCCACTGAGGAACTGATAGGTAATGCAGCTCAGTGCTGGAACCTTGCAACTTCCCAAGCTGGACTTTGCAGCCTGCCTTTGGGCATTTTCTCAATAAGTCATGCTTGAGAAGACAGCATTTTGATTTGTGGTGAGAAGGTTTGCTAACTTGGGCCTAGAGAAAGCAAATTGATGAGGAAATGCTTCAAATAGCCTTTTGGGAGGTAACCTTTGCTGTTGGTCACATTGATGACAAGTTCTAGGAGACCATAGGCCTTCTAGGAACATAGGACAGGAGGAGGAATCCCAACATGTAACATAATCTATTATGCTGAGGTAAGGGCAACTGGAGCATAGTTCTGGTATGTTGCATTAATGAGCCAGAGAGGGACAGAAAAGGCATCTGACTGTGCTCCCAGCAAGATTTTTCCTTGCAGATGGAGAAGACAAGTAGAAAAAAAAAGTAAATGAACTTAATGCTTCAATGAACCGTTGAGCTGCTGCAGACTTCTGAAGGATGTTTATAAGCATTATCTGTAAAGATGCCAGAGCATGTGATGATGTGTTTTTTATTCTTCTTACATGTAAACAGATGTAGCCATCTTTGGCATAACGTATCAAATCACCATGAAGCTTGTGCTCTGTCTGGCAAAGAAGCCAGTCTTATCAGAAAATGCAGTCAGGCAAAAAAAGCAGCAGCAAAGTGAGCAGAAATTCCATTTAAGTCTATGATCAAAGAACTACAAAGGAAGGAGGAAGAAGGTTTGAGAATAATCCTAGTTCATATGTGGTCCCTTATGAAAACATACTAAGACATATTGGTAGGTAGTTCACTATTTTCATCCTGACAAAGGTACTGTGATGGATTGTACCTAAAGGAGTTTAGCATTTTGACTCCCAAATTTTGCATGAGATATTTGGACTTTACAAAAATCACAGTAGAACGCATTGGTGTATCAAGACTGGAACTCCTTGTTATGGTCCATGTGTGGATATTTATATGTCAGTTAGGTCTTTACAGTGGATTTTATTTTACCTTGATCTTGTGTGGTTGTATGTTATGTGCCATTGCAGTTTGTGTAAAGTTCCTTGGTTCATGTGATTTCTCAAAATCGTTTTAAGCACATCAAGGCAATTTGTAGTACAGTTAGAATTACAGGTCTCTTTTTAATCTAATCTAAGAGCTTTGCTTACTGCAAAACGTTGCCTTTTGTAGCCTAAGAAATGGATAAACGTGAATAGCGAAGGTGAATAGTGAAACGTAGGAGTTGTTGCATCAGGGTGTATGCTAAGGAACAAAACAACTGTGGGTGTATTCTCTTTTTCAAGTTTGGTTAAAAGCAGGAATACAGAAGCATTCAAGGACTTCTTTGAAACAGAAAAACAAACCCTAAAGCAATAGGCACTTGCTTTTATGCTGTGAAAACATCTGTTGGAGAACCATCGGTCTTGCTTTTAGATTCTTAAAACTTAGTGGACGACTTTGTTTAAAAAAATAATAAAACCCCTCAGCTATAGCTATGGAAAATAACTTCTTGGAACTTCATGAGAATGAAAAGGTCGATGCAGAGACACATTAGTGGGGTCAATGTTGGCCAAGTCTCTGGGAAATGGAAGAGCTGCAGCTGTTCCTACCACATGCCCTAAATGTGGCTGTGCAGGTCCTGCTGTTACTTAGGCTCCTGTCCTTCAAAATCAGCACTGCTGTCTGGCTGTCATGCTGTGGGTCTCTTACTGAAATTCATGCCTTAGGTTACAGATAAAATGATGGAGTGAGGACAGGTTTTTTTTAGAGAGCTGTATTTGGTCCAGCTTTATGAACAGGAGGGAAGCCTGTTCCTCATCAAAAAGTAGCAGATGTTCCAAACGGCTGAAGCACAGGTGTCATGCTTTACCAGTACTACCTTGCCTTTCTAATAGCTGACAAATAGGTTTTAGGGAGAGGTCTTTAGTTTTGGCATTTGCAATGGGGTTGAGAGAAGGTGGCTTCAAGCTTTTAAAACAAGTAGTGTGTTGGAGCTCCTTCACAGCCTGACCTCCCCTAACCACTGCCCTGTGGGGTTTCGTGTTCAAAGCTGCTCTCAGTGCTTGCAAGTTACTAGGGCAGGAGATACAGTAGGGTGTTTGATATGTAACTGGATTCTGATATTAATATTGGTGGACCTTCATATGGCTTGGTAGGGGTAGAAATTATATTTTATGTGGGATTTTACATACTTGTTCACACCAGATTTTGATAGGCATGGCCTCTCCTCATGTGTAGACACCAAGTCTAAAGCAGTGAGGTACACTGTGACTGGTTCAGTATGTCCCTTACTGGGTCATTTTACTGAAAAATTAAATGCATTTTTAAAGTATCCAGATGCCTAGCATCTGCATTTCTGGACTGCTGAAGAAAAGGAAAAGTATTTCAGTAAATTGTTGGTTTTGTATAGTTGAGGCTATGTGTTCAGCTTGTGCTTGTGTTCAGTGTGTTCAGCTTGTGCTCTGATGCAGACTGCAGCTAGCTTTTCATTACCCACATTACGAATAAGGTAAAGTATCACACAAAGACTCATTAAACATAACCCTTGATAAAAGCACCTAAAGTTATATGGTTGCTTAATTAAGTGTATGTGTACCGTAATGTGTAATAAATAAATGCGCCTGGGTAGGCAAAAGATCCTGCAGAGATGTTGTGCCCTGGGGAACAGGGCAGAGACAAGCCTCGCCTCACCGCAGCGATAATGGGGCAAGTGTAAAGTTGATCTGCTTCTTGCTGTACTGTGACAAGCAAGTGATGGCCCCGGATAAGCTATGCAAAGTCACAAGGAAAAGACACATTTGTCTCAGTGTTCTCAAATATCTACAGTGCAAGCACTTGAGCTTGTAAATTCATTTTAGCAAGGCTCTTGTTCTCAGCAGCGAGATGGAAAACGAAGCCTCAGGTCCTAGAGACTCAGCATGCATGCTGCCTCCTCATGCAAAATTTAGTACAGGCTTTGTCTGAAAGTACTCATCTGAACATCAGTGGAACATTCATATTTTTTGTTGGAATTACAACCTGCTTTATGCAGTGGATGGGAAATCTGCTGGTCAGGACTGTGTCTCTCACAGGGTGTAGTATTTTCGTTTTGAATTCCTTTGCCGTGATACCATACCTACCATGAAACAGATAAGGACATACATTCTTATGAGCAGGCTCACTTGCTGATCCTTTTTTTCCTTAGGAAGATTTAAAGGAGTATATGATCAGTTGCCTTCGTTATAATCCTAATTCCTTTATTGAAGTTTAATTCTTAATGCTCTTAATCTTGACTGTTGGAAAATGAAATTTCTTAAGTGAGACTGCTGGCCTCACAGCACAATATCTGTTGTTGTTGTTCCAGAAGTATTTTTCAAATAATAGGATGTGCTTGACCAGAGTAAAATTATTCAGTAGTAAACTGTGGCATTGTTTCCTTCAGCAAAACTGGCTTTGAAAAATGCAAACCCATACCCTATTGTGATACCCCAATATGGGGTAATATGAAGAAGGCTACTAAAAGCATAATGGAGAATGGATGTCAGGAACGTGATTGCTGATTAGGAGGGGGAAACATCTGTAAATGAAACAAAACTGATTTGCTAGGTTGACACAATCTGTGTCCAGTGGTGTATGTTTAAACAGTGTTGGCTTCAGACAGTAACAAGCAACTTACTTTTTGAAAGGATGAGCAGCAAATTGCCAGACTTGAGCTAAATGAATGTAGACACAGGGCAGTGGTTTTTAACATGGTAGCATGTTCTCTACCAGGGTTTCCCTTTGGGGCTGTTTTCTCTGGACGGTTGGAAACCTTCAAGCCAGAGTTCTGTCTAGCCCTGCCCTGCAAAAGTAGGTAAGCAGCTACTGGAAAACAAGTAGTTGTGACACTTATGTGTTGAATTGCTTGAGGGAATTTAGTGATTTATAAGCTCGTCAGAAGACAAAATTGTGCCTCTGTGATTTATTGTTACGGTACCTCAGCAGAGTACAGATGTACAGGAACAATCAAAGTACTGATGAGGATGAGGACAAGAAAAAATGATAAGTACAAGCCTGACCACTGGTGGTGCCAGCAGTGGTAATAATACAACACTTCACGTTGTAGACGTGGTACAAATTTTGCAAGCCCTGTTGCTGTATTTGAAGGAAAAATCACTATTGTAATTGAATTATGTGTTTTGATCCTTCATCTGACATTGAAATTACAACCAGTGTTAGACTGGGATGTTGGATCGGTCAAAAATGAGTATACTAATACACAGCTACCTCCGTTATGGCTGGCTTTGGCAAACAGAATTGACATCAAAGTTTTTCTTTGTTTTTAAACCCATGCACATTGCCCCCCCTCTCCGAAGAGGCACAGAATGGTTATCTTCACACAATCTTGTTTCCTGTGCTACTTAATTGTGCAAAAAAAGCAAAGAATTCTCAGTCTTGTGATTCAGCAGCTTTGAAAATCTGACATGTGCTGGAGCGACACAGGTAGAAGCTTGTCTGTAAGCCAGAAGTGTTTAAAAGGCTTCTTTCTAACAGATTTGTGTTTCTCTTAGAGCAGCCCAAGTGAAATAAACATTGCAGTGGTCAGGTGATTTCAGTGTGGCTCATCGAACTGCCACTTGAGTACTAGCTCATTTAAAACAGTAGCAAAAATAGAAGAAAAGTTCAAAGCTTTGCATTTAAAATTCAGTAATATGTAAAAGAAAATGACAGAAAAACATTTCCAGGTCATGAGCTCTATCTGTGTGCACATAATAGAACAGTGAAGTGAAAGCAATAAGAATCACATGCAAAGTTGCACGTGATTGCTATTGCCCAGATTTTCTTAACCCTCAATAGTTTATTATAATTTATATAATGAAATAGTAGTACAATAAACAACCACCCATCTCCCAGATAGCTGCTTCTTTCTTTCTGAAAAACAGAGGGGAGCTTGTTCCAACAGATTGTTAATTTCTGTGAAATTCAGCAGTTGCTTACAAAATGGAGCCTTGCTTGAAATGAGAATTAGTGCTACTGTAAGGATGCCACTACCTTAAAACAATCAGATTTTTTGAAACAGAGGCATATTTTGTGTTTAAAAGTAAAATTTAATACTCCCTCAATAGTTTATTATAAATATCCAGATATTTGTTTAATATATTTGTTTATGTTTGTTTAATATATTGATATAAGTTGCTTGACATAATCAGATGCTCAAAACATAACTGTTTTATAAAGTTACATAATTACACACCCATACCTAGTGATGCTGCAGCCCAAGGCTGCATTCATCTTTCCATCTTAGATTGGGGGCTGCACACCAGTGGTACGTCTGGATGCGTTGCCTTTGCCAAAATGATTGTAGGCTTCATTTTTAGCAGTGAGGTACAGCACTGATTGCCTTGTAACTTTGCATACACAATGTTCTGATGAAAATACAGCATGTTAAGGTGGCTGGAATAGCTTTGTGCACTGGTTATCAGCAGTGTTTGGGCTCATGGCCTGTGCATGTCACAAGGTGGACAGATGACCCAGGCTTGCATACATGCTTTTGTGCATAGCTTCTGAAGTTGGATCTAGCTTGCCAAGTAAAAGGCACCCTGGGATTTTTGTTTGAGTTGGTTTGTTTGTTTGGAATGTGTTGTTGTGGCAGTGTTTACCACAAAGACTGCTCTAGATGAGATGTTTTGCATGCTTGAACAGCCAGATATGTGCAACTGTTGTTCTGTGTGAAGTTGTGTAGTAGGAGAGCTTGCCTAGTGCTCAGGTACTTGACTTAATTGAAGCATTAGCAATTACCCTTTTTTGTGTACTGAGTGACTCTAGTTATGTGCAGGGTAGTCCCTACAAAGACAAGTACAGCTAAAAATGGTGCAAATTTATTCAGTGTACTAGAAAGTGGTTTACCTCATTATTTTTACAGGTATATTTTGGACACCTCTAGGATGCTGTTAATAGTTTGCACACATTATCACTGAAGTGCCACTGAAGGATAAAGCAAATTCCTTTTTAGTCCTAGTAAACCAACTGACTGGAGTTCGAAGGCTTTTTTTTTTTTTTTTAAGAGCACTGAAATATAACAAGGCATTTCATGTGAAATACACATCTTGCTGATTAGCAAAGGTGCACATATATGGGCACTGAACTCTGTTTTCTCCCAACACAATGGGTGTTATTTTTAAAACTTTATAAGCCTCAAGGGCCACTTAATCAGCTCCCTGAGATGACCCTCTACTGAAGAGTATACTTGTAGTCACCTCATTCTGATTAGCTCGTTATTACACCCATGCAGCCTCTGGGCTACCTTGGTTCATTTATTTAACATATACAGACTGTAGGTTTTTTGGAAGTTACAGGTAAATGTCCTTCAGGGAGCTGATGATTTATGTCAGTGGAACTTCTTGAAAGTACTCTTTAATATTTCCTACTTAAAAAATGCTTTTCAGGAGTGTGTGTTATTTAGTTGCAATGCCAGATTTGTATAGAATTGGAGTGATGTTAGGCCAATAAATCATGTTACTTACCAGCTGAGCTTCTTCATATTCATCAGTACTGAAACTGTGAGCTCTGTTTTTTTTCATTATTGTTCTGCTGCTCAAGAGAGCACAATGATTGGTCAGTTATGTCCTTTGTAAAGAGCCTTCCCACCCACCCCCATTTAAATCTGACCAGATACTCAAGCAATCATCTTGTTCCCTGGTTGATGAGCTCCACTTGCTCATCAGCCTTCTGGGCTAACCTGAATTTATCTATCTGATGAAATGGAGTTGCAATAAGAGGCTGCATTAACAAAAGTAACTAAGTGGACTGTGTCTTTGTTAGCACTGTAATTAAGTATAAATAGTCTTGAATTGTTTTGAACTACATGTTGGTGTCAGACATTTTTTATGTGGAAAACTTAAGTTTTTAAAAGCACTTTCAAACCCCTCTGTACAACTGATCAGATGCAAATGTAATTGTTTCTCCCCATCCTTGTACTCCTCTTCCAGGAGCTGGGTGCACTAAATCCTGACTTAATATTGCACCACACGTCTTCAGTTGCTCCCCCAAATTTCACACTGGGCATATGGAAGTTAGAATAGTACACTGAAGTTTTCATAATACAGTCTGTGAGATCAAAGGCAGGAGCTACTTTGAAATGGAAAGTTTTGAAGAAGGTGATAATGTAAGAACCATTTACAAACTACTCAGTTCTGTGAGAACAGACCCTCTTGCTCATTCACAAAGCTGCTTTATGCCTAGATGAAGAGCTAGCAGTTGCAGAATTAAAATTGTTGTCATTTTTATTTTTCCTTTCAGTGGGTGAGTTTGTGAGTGATGCCCTTCTGGTACCGGACAAGTGCAAATTCCTTCACCAGGAAAGGATGGATGTGTGTGAAACTCACCTGCACTGGCATACTGTTGCTAAAGAGGTAAAGCCATCTGTCTTAAAATTTCCTATCTTCTTTAGACCTGTGCCTCTTTTCTGAGGATAAGTTTAAATAGAGCAGTGATATGGAAAGCAAAAAGCATTGCTTAAGAATATTTGAATGAATGGCTTTTTGTTCTGCTTTACCTGGTAGGAAAGGGAAATCATGCACACATGAGCACATGGGAGTCCACTATTGGATACTTAATGTTGACCTTTGAGCATAGATCCTGTTTTGTAGCATTGCATATCCTCACATCCACTAACACACCCACCACACTTTATATTTGATCCTGTAGTACCACATCATCCCACTTCCTATGCTAGTGCTGCTCTGGAATTAGTACCTAAGCTTTGCCTTTATCATGATCTTCAGTATGAATATTGGTATGCCAGATGCTTCACAGAGATCAAAGAGACCTCGAAGAATGCAGTCTATGAGATGTAGCATAAAAAGGTAGATAAGACACAGGACTAGCTAGCCAAAGGCATTTTGCAATCATAGAATCATCAGGGGTCAGAAGGGACTCCTGTCAGGAAGAAAAGATCATCTAGTCCAATCCCCCTGCAACAGCAGGATCACCTAGACCAAGTCACAAAACTGAACATTACAGATTGGAAGTGACCTGGAAAGATCATCCAGTTCAGTCCCCCTGCCACAGCAGGATCACTCAGACCAAGTCCAGGCAGNCATCTCCAGGGACAGGGCCCCAACGATCTTCCTGGGCAACCCATTTCAGGCTCTCACCACTCTCACGGTGAAGAACTTCCTCCTCACATCAAGTCTAAATCTACCCATCTCCAGCTTTGCTCCATTCCCCCTGGTCCTGTTGCTACTTGATATCCTAAAAAAGCCCCTCCCCAGCTTTTTTCTAGGCCCCCTTCAGATACTGGAAGGCCACAATAAGGTCACCTTGGAGCCTCCTCTTCCCCAGACTGAACAGACCCAACTCTCTGGACTGGACTCATAGGAGAAGTGCTCCAGCTCATTGATCATCCCTGTGGCCTTCCTCTGGACTTGTCTCAGCATATCCACATCCTTCTTGTAATAAGGGTTCCAGACCTGGACACAGTACTCCAGGTGGAGTCTCACCATATTGGAGTAGAGGGGAAGAATCGCCTCTCTCAACCTGCTGGCCACAGTTCAAGCACAGAATTTTTAACAATTTACCAGTGTCTTACTGAAAAATAAGTCTGATGTTATACTTGCTAATGCATTTTGGACATTTTTGTCCTTGTGTAGAAAGGTTGTAGAAATAAAAGCTGATATAAGGTTCAAGGTTTCTTGATGCTTTTTTATTTGAAAGCTCCTGGTTTGTGTATTACCCCACCTTCTGCAGATAAAAATTGAAATGTGCAGCAGCTTTTCAAATGTGCAATTCTTGCTGTAAACACACTGTTATCCCTGAAATGAAGCATTTAAGGCACCACCCTTCATTCAGGCAAATTCTAGTGCATTTGAAGTACTTGCTGACTTAGAATGGGATGGGCGAGAAGAACAGCATGAACCACTGAACCATTTTCCTTTTCTCACCTATCCTCATCATTGTACCTTCAAGCTACAGTTAAGCATAGCTGACTTGTGTTCCAAACAAGGCTAGGAGATGCTGTACTGCCAGAAGTGTCAGACCAGATGCAGTGTGTTTCCAGTAGAGCAGGTTTTTTAAATGTTAAGCTATCTTATAGTTATCTCTTCAATAGTATTAATACATCAGGATCAGCATTAATACATTATTACGCATTATTGCTCAGCCTTCAAGTTTCCTATTTATGCGGCAGAGGCTGTGAAGATTTTATGCAAGAGGATATGGAATTGTCACATCCTATGAGAGTGGACAGGTCTTTCTATATTGGGAAAGACTGAAGGGCAGGGGAAAGTGGCTCTTGTTGCTTACAATGATAATATGGGTACAGGTTGGCAGGTGCCTGCAGTGCAGGTAGTGAATACACGTGACCATTGTAAATGGTCTTTGAAAATTCAGAGATCATGTAGTTCACCAGGTTCAACATCCTAAGATAGTACACAGGTCCTTGCATTTTCTCAGGGTCTGTGGAATTTTTTCCAGCTTCCTCTGTGACAATATTGTTGCTATCCTGTATTTTCTGTAGTCTTGTAGTGAGAAGAGCATGAATCTGCATGACTATGGCATGCTGCTGCCCTGTGGAATTGACAAGTTTCGTGGTGTGGAGTTTGTTTGCTGCCCGTTAGCAGAGGAAAGTGACAATCTTGATTCAGCTGATGCTGAAGATGATGATTCAGATGTCTGGTGGGGAGGTGCAGATGCAGACTATGCAGATGGAAGGTAAGAGTGACTTTGTACCATTCAACATGACGTTATCAGCTTATTAAAGATGCCAAAAATCTGTTGTAAAGACCTTAGTGGAAGAGTCACTGCTTCTTATAAACAAACTTGCACCTACAGTGGCTGAAAGCATCAGTGATCTACTAACATACGTTTTTTTCACTTTCTACAGCAAAGCTTTTTTTAATATAATTATTGTACTTTTGATGTGCTTCTTTTTTTCAGTGGGAAGTATTCCAGTATTACAACAAAAATGCTTAAGCATGTATTTCTTGACAACTAAATGATAAATTCTGTACTATTAAGATGCTTCATGTGCAGCCTGAGGTACTGTGGCAGATACTCAGCTGAAGTAACCACTGGAGAGTTTGAAATGTCTTTATTCATAATAGGCATTAGCTGTGTGCTGTTATTACTGTAAGAATATTTTCTGCTGACAATTACTTTCTAAATGGGATCTAAGAGAAAATCTGTTTTAATATCTAGCCTTTGGCAGATTCATTAATACGCTGCTATTAAGATAGAGTATGGAGGTTTCTTTTGCAAGACAGTGGTGGATGGGGAAATGCCATACTGTCTTTACCCTTTCGTGTCCCTTGTGCACATAGGCTAATTTTGAGCCAAATAAGGGTTATGACTGTGTTGTAACTGAGTGCTTTCGTGCTGTCAAAGCGTTTTCATATCACTCTCTGGAGCACTTTAGACAGTAGTCATGAGAACAGAGTACAGTGTTGTGTCCTTGTAACAGAATTTAAACAACACATTAAGATGGCTTTCTTCATAAAGCTAAGACCTACATTCAAATTCTGTTGTACTCCCTAGACTTCTGTCACTTGACCCTGTGCTGATGCATTCTTTCTACTTCTTAGGTGATGCTACTGCATCTTTCACAAATAACATACAACATCCAAAATTGGAAGCCTGAAAATACATAAGAACCAAATTAAGTGAATAATGTTGAAAGTTAATACTTCTGAGTTAAGTTACATTTGAACTTCTTAATAATCCAGGTGGGAACATGTTCAGGAACAGTGTAGGGATGGGGAATAGTGATTGAATTGCTGTAATTTGGTGAAGAGAAATGGCATTAAGACAGTGAAAAGTTAGAAACCATGTCATGGTGAGTATCTAAATCTTTCATGACAAAGCATTAGTTCGTTGTGAATAATGGAACAACTTTAATTAAAATAAATATTTCTTCATTGCAATTTCCAGTTTTCTCTCATAAAACGGAGTAAGTGTTATGTTAGACTCACAGAATTACAGAATGGTTGGAAAGGTCCACCTCAATCATTGAGTCCAACCATACCCTCTTACCAACAAAAAAATCTAAATACCTGAGAGATTGAAAAACACAAAATAACCCTCTCCATGCCTGCCGCTATAGCCTGTCATGAAGCACCATGCCTACAGGCTTCTTAAATACCTCCAGGGATGGTGACTCAGCCACCTCCCTGGGAAGGCCATTCCAGTGCCTCCCCACTCTTTCTG
>VZRI01012218.1:192386-214552 GCA_013397515.1 Upupa epops | reverse complement strand
AAAACCCATGCTGGCTGCCCCTGATCCCTTGGCTTCCCTGCAGTTGCAGAGTGCGCTCACTCAAATTATGCTCTCCATGATCTTTCCTGGTACCGAAGTCAGACTCAAGAAACGTGTATCAAGTAACATTGCATCTTTCAACTTTACACCTTTGAACTTTTTGTGCCTTTTACTCCCAGCAGCTGTCAAACTGTCACAGTTCATAACCCTTTGTGTGGGATTTGTAAACCAGACTATGTCAACTTCTGTGTACTGTGGTTAAATTTTTACTGATGTATGTTTTCTTAGAGAAGAAAGGAGTGCAGACTGTTTTCTAATTGAGATGTATTTGGGTTTTTTTCACCACATATATATACACACACACACACAAAAGACAAAAATTTACTTATATATTTTACATTTATTTATATAACTATGTGTGAAATACATAGTTATAAATCTTTTATTTCATCTATCTAATCACAGTGTGCTCCAGATGCCAATATACAATGGTGAATACCATTGTAGAGTGCATTAAGTATGTGGCCAGTAAGTCCAGAGAGGTTGTCCTCCCCCTCTAGCCTGCACTGGTGAAGTTACATCTGGAGTACTGTGTCTAGTTCTGGGCTACCCAGTTCAAGAGAGACAGAGAACTACTGGAGGGAGTCCACTGGAGAGCAACGAAGATAAATGGGGGCATGGAGCATCTCCCTTACCCCAAGAGGTTGAGAAAGCTGGGGCTGTTTAGCCTTGAGAAGAACGAGGAGAGACCTCATCCACACCTTTAAGCATCTGGAGAGTGGCTGTAGGGAAGATGGTACCAGACTGTTTTCAGTTGTGCCCAGTGACATGACAAGGAGCACTGGGAACAAGCTGGCATACAAGAAGTTTCATTTAGAAATAAGGAAAGATTTCTTAACCATGTGAGTCACAAAGTCCTGAAACAGACTGACTAGAGAGGTTATGGAGTCTCCTCTGAATGATTCAGTCCTGTGCTTTAGGCAGCCTTGCTTTGGCAGGGGGTTTGGACTTGATCTCTTGAGATCCCTTCTGACTTTAATGATTCTATGATTTTGCAATGAAAGGTTCCTAAAATATATTACAAGATATAGCTTAGTGGGGGTTTGTATTGAGTAGTACTGTTTGTAAGACAGATATCCCATTTAATTTTGTCTTTTTCGTGTTTGTCACTAAACATTTAATTTACTATTCTAGTCTGGTTTGTTCCTCATAAAGCAGTTCAATATACAAAGAGATGAGTTGAAGAATAACTTCATAAATTTTGTATCCTGTAGAAGATGGAACTGTAATTGCATTTGAATCCATTTCTGAAGTTACAAGCAAATACTGCTTTATTTTTTCCTCCCATCCCATAGAAGTGCAAAAGAAAAATGAAAGGATCCTTTTATGGAGCACTTGTACGTCAACTGCAGAGGAAGCCAAGCCATTTGTAGTTCTTTTATACTGAGTTACTCATATTACTTTCTGCCTCTTTAGCTTCTCAATTGTATTTAAACTCTGTGTCCAGGAGACAGAAATACTCTATAAAAACAGAATAATTACTCCATTGTTATGCAGCAGTAGATGGTAGTTCAAATGTTGTGTGCATGTATAAGCGTATTTTTGTGTGAATATCACAGTAATGATGAGGCTGGAAAAGACCTTAAAAGATCATCCAGTCCAACCTAAAACCAACCAAGTAAACCTAAACATCTAACATCTAGATCGTGCCACTCAGCACTTCATCCAGCCTAACCTTAAACACTTCCAGAGACAGCAACTCGACAACCTCCGTGGTCAGCCCATTCCAAAATTGGATCACTCTTTCAGTGAAAAACCTTTTCCTAATGTCAAGTCTAAACCTCTCCCGATGGAGCTTAAGACTATGAGCCCTTGTCCTGTCTCCAGTGTCCAGGGAGAGAGGACNGCTGCCTGGGCACATTGCTGACTCATGCTAAGTTTACTGTCCACCAGTACCCCCAAGTCTCTTTCTACCTGAGTACTCTCTAAGAACTCCATTCCCAGCCTACAGTTCTGCCTGGGTTGTTATAACTAAAATTGCAGAACCCTAGTGGAGTCTGCCCATCACTCCAGTCTGTCCAAGTCCCTCTGCAGGGCCCTCCTACCCTCCAACAGATCAACACGTCTTCCTTCTAAGTCAGTTGTAAAGGGCAAAGGATGAGAAAGGAAGTAAAAAGTAGGGAAGCACTTTCCTAAATGCTAGACTCCACATATTCTCTGTTATTAGAACACCTGCTTGAAATGTTCACTTAAAGTCTGGTTTTCACCTTACGTGGGTAGTCTCGCACCAAAAATGTTTGCTTCATCGTGAAGCCTTCCAAAGAATTGAATGCCCCTTGTGTCTGCAAACATCCTTGGTGTGACACTGCACAAAGGGAAGAGAAGATGCTGGTGGCTTGTGTATCAGCTGATGACAACCCCGCTGCTCACCAGCTCTGAAGCAAGGAGGAGGTATGCCATTGGCACACCTGTTAGGCGAAGAATCTGTCACAGTTTTTTACTCTTTAATTTAACACAGGCTTAAACTATGGCCAGGTCAACTGAGTACAAGTTAATGCTGTCTTCCAGTCTGTGGCTTGTAACACACACAGGATACACTCCAAATCATGAGGTGCTTGCTGTGTGTTTCAAGGCAGGGAACTCACTCATTCCGGGGCATTCCTGTGTTTGATTTGTCATTCATTCCTGTGGATGTGGCTACAAGTATTGAAAGACACTTTTGTACTTGCTAAGATACAAAAATTAGAAGATAGCAGCTGGTCCTTTAGGGGATTTTTGTGCTGTTACTCTACCACAGATTTTTGGCAAGAATTTCACAGCATTTCTGTTACAGCACTTACTGGATCTTTTTGCCCATTCCTACACAGAAATCACAATTTCTGGCTAAAATTAGCTGCCACCTGAGTACTACTTACATCAGTAACTACTCTTTTAATTTATTTGTTTCATTAAGATCTGAATTTGGTTCTACTGTACAAGTAAAGCCTTTAAGATCCTTTTCCATGCATATATCAGTGTCTTCAGTATTTAGAGTCACCATTGGTCTAGCTAGAACATAAGCAGAAATCAGTCAGCTGTGAATGACCCTGGCTGCAGGATTTCGTATCTTCTTTTTCTCACGTCTGGCTGTGAAGCCTTCTGCTCCATAGCTGTCACTCAGCCTGCCAGTGCCCAGTACTTATTATGGGGAGGCCTCCAGGCTGGGGAAACTCCCATCTCTGGAAAACAACACTGGAAAATGTTGGACACACCCCCACCCCTGCTCAGCCAACAGTGAGGGGCTGCATGGTGGCTGCAGTGTGCCTCAAAAGGGCCATGGCTGCTTTAAGATGCTGAAGTCAAAGTGAAAGTGACACATTAGAGGGAGAGGTGTCAATGTGGAAAACAGATTACTGTAATCCTCATTCCTCAGCACTCCTGTCATGAAAAGGAGACTCCAACAAATATAAGTGTTGGATTTTGAAGTAACTTCTATCTCAATCTATTCAGAACTAAAGTGAAAAATACTTGTTTTATTATTCTGAACAAATAGAGGAAGCCACACAGCAGCTGTTAATTTTGTAAATGTCCTTTTTCAGACTGTGTTGTGTTTTTACTCTCAGCAGTAGTCTTTGGAAGTGTCAATTTTCTTTTTTTGTTGCTGGGTGTTTTGTTCTGCACAGGAGGAAGCAAAGGCCAGCAGCATGTTGTATCCACACCATCAAGGATACGTATAGACACATTGTTCTGTGGTGCCATCACAGATGGAGGTTCGTCCTACCTGCCATGTAACCACCACCTGGGTCTGGGTGTGAAAGGATGTGGCTTGCCTTGTGGTGTGGTTTCTTGGCAAAACTTGGGGAAATGAGGGAGAGTTGGTTTTATACCCTTTTTGTGTTGCTAAGGCCAAAAGAATCTGCCTCTGCTTTTGAAATTGTGTCATGTCATGCTTGTCCTGAAATAGCATATAATGGACTAAGAGGTCATAAGTGTTTTTCAGCAGTGGCATTCCTTGCTCTTATCCACACCTTTAATTAAAATTTACCTTGAGGACGGCCTGAGGGACAGCCAGATGCAGGTGCTGGCTTTCAATATAGCTGCATAGCTCCAATGCAGTCAAAGTGACCTACAAGCTCTGGCTGCCCTTGAGACTTAGCCTCGTGACCCTCCTGCCTGTACCTGGGCACTTGATGGAAGCTGTGATGTCCTTGATGACTAAGGTTGAACATTTTTAGGAGTGCTGGCCAAACTGGAAACTTCCAGCCTTTCTCTGTCCATGTTTGTATCATTTAAGCTTCTCCTTATCTTCCTGTTTTTGTGTGTGAGACCTCCTAGGCTTCTCTTCACAGCAGAGAAAGGGGCTGCTGTCATTTTCCTTCGTTCACAGCAAGGGAACAGAGGCATAATAATTCACTGTTGAGAGCACTACAGAAGGCTTTTATTTTTAAGTCTGTGGCTCAGGAGCAGAAGATAGAGCCTTCAATCAACTCTGATTTTGTAAACAATATGAATATATTTTCAAGGTCCAAAACCTTGAAAACCAGTGAGAAATTTAACTGATTGTTTTTTTCCTCAGCTGATTAGGCCATATTAGTTTTGTCTGTTTGGTGTATAAAACATATTTTCAGACTAATGCAATGATTGGGTAGCATTGTAAATGTCTCATTGCATGGAGTAGTGTATCTTATAAAGGTTTGGTTTGCAGTTTCGCATAAACTTCTGCCAAGAAAAGTTTTATGGTTTGTTTAGACTTGCCATTAGGATAGTTAATATGGTAGATTTTTACTACAATAAGTAATCTGAAAGGGTGAGATTCACTTGGTGCTGATAACGAGGTGACTGTGAAGTAGAACTAAAACAGATTTGTGTTGTGTAGCTTGGTAATCATGTTGTTCTCTGGTTTTGCAGCCCTGGTCCACACTGAGCTTAAAGATGCATGCTCATCTCCGAAATGCTTCAAAAAAAATGATGTGTTGCGTTCTTTTTGACTCCATAAAAACCCTTTATTTGTCAAAGGTATCTGGAAGAACAGAACAACTTAATTGCCTTCTCCTTGTCAGACTCTATAATGGTGAAAGCAATAAGTGTATGTACCTGTAAAACTGAATTATTCCAGGCAAGACCTTGTGATTTTAATTAACAGTTCTGCTGTAAGAAGAAGAGTCTTAGCAGTTTGGCCGAATTGCTTAGTGAGAGAACCTCACTTGACTTGGTGGAAGCATACATTTAATTTCTTTCACTTTCAGGCCCTTTTTATCCCTTTCTGAGTTAAGTGATACAAAGATGTCATTACATGTTCCACCCTGAGTCTTCCCTTCAGAAATGTCTGTGAGTTAACTCAGCATCAAATTAGCTAGAATGGAAATTCACAGTGCTGTCTTTAAATCAGGCTGGCACAAGGTGTGTTGAAATTGACTGTGGTCATACAGTGCCCTGGCCTGATAACACCCTGAGTCCTCTTGGTATGTTAGGTGTCTGCCTTGACACAAAGTGGACAGACAGGCACTTGGGATGTCTGCCTGTGACACATGTTTATGGAAAATGCTCAAGTCTAAATGGTGACTCATAGGCATGTGAATTCAGAGGACGGAAGAGTCAGTACAAAAATTTGAAGTCAAATTTAATGGAGTGTAGTCATTTTAGGCTTGGGAAATTCTTTCTCCTTTTGCAAGTGTAGCTTTGACTGGCTACTGCTTAACTCCCATTGTCTGGGTCACCACGTGCTGGAACAGTGGGACAGTTCATGCAGGGATGTCAGGAAGTTGTTGGTGTCTTAATTGTGAATGCAGTTGAAAGCAGGTCAGTGACACAAACAGCATGGCTGTTCTTCAGTCTTCGCTCACAATGTTCATCAACAAGACTAGGACAAAACACAAAATACCATTCCCCTTTTCTACCTTTTACATCTCCCTATGTTCCTCTCACCCTTCTTTTTCCACTACTTACCACTTTATTTGCCCCCACAAATTGAATTTAGAAATACGGTGTGAAAGAAGAGCGTTCAGATGGATTGTTTGACCCAGGTTGAGGAAGAGTCAGGCCCTGTACTGTGTCTGGATATAAAGCCCTGTTGATGCAGACATTTCTGTAGTACTAGTATCTAGTGAATTTGTGTTTCTTGAAAATTTGTTCCTTTTTCTGTCGTTATTCTTGGTGTTGTCTTGACTTCAAAAGTCTGAGCTCTGACTGTGTTCTTGTCTGAAGAACATGGACAAAGGATATCCGGAATCCTTTTAAAGTTTCTGGTGTTCTAAAGCTAGAAAGGTGTTATTGATCAAGAAAAGGAAAGGTGCTGAGGCTGAATTCTTGTCAGTGGATGATAAAGAAAATGAGCATTTTGTCTCTGTTAAATATTCATCTGTTTTCAACCCATCTTGTTCCTCCCTCATGCTAAAACAAGCAACATGTTCTTGATATAAGTTTTCTACAGATTAAATTGGAAAGTGAACGACTAAAATTCCAGTGAGAAATGCTCCAGTGGGGATCTCTCTAATGATTCTTTAAAAAAACAAAGCATAATTAAAAAATAAAGTAATAATCCACCTCCTGCTCTCCAAGCACTTGATCTGAACCAGATGTGAAGCTGGACAAAGGATCTGTACTGCAGGTTCTGATGAGAAGCAGGAAATTAGTTGTATTTGGATGGATAAAGAGATTTCCCTTTCTGTACTGTGCAGACTAAGCTCTAGGGTGTTTCTGGGGTACAAACTCAAAAAAAACCTGTACCTTGTGCCAGTGGTATGCAGGATGTGCTTGGTGGGGAGCGTTTGTCCTCTGTGACACAGGAGCAGGGAGGGGCTCAGCCAGAGGCAGTATTTCTCATCAGCTGTCCTAATACAAATTATTCCTAATTGGAAGGCAATGCCATAAAATCAACACCAGGAATCACAGACTTGCTTAGTTTTTCTTGCTTTTTGTCTCCTCTTTTGAGTTTGCCATTGGCATAGGTTAACACAGTCATTGAAACAGATTAATTTTGCGCTGCATGGATAATCCATCACTAAATTGGTATTTTAGAGAAATGAAAGGTGTTTGCAGAGATAGGGTAGAAGTTGTTCTGATTTGTGCAGTATAGTATATCAGCTAATTGGTCAGAAGTTCATATCCTTAATTTTCATAAATAGAACTATGAGAAACTGAAATAAAGTGCTTCAACCCTGTTCTAAAATGTTCTTAATGGCACACCTTATCTAAGAATTAGTGTTTTTATTAGTATTTCAATGATAAAAAATAATTGCTTTTCTTTATAAATGAAACCAAAGCATCGCAAAAGGGTAGGCGTAATGTTACTGCCTATGTTGAATAACTCAACATAGTTTGTCCTGTTTGCTCATTTTACATGGTATTCGCCTATTTAGAATTTCACATTCTTACATTAATTGGATTTTTCTTTCCTGTTTCTGTTTCTTAATGTTTGAGTAGCTCATGAGATGTTTTTCATAACTGTTTTTCCTTTTAACATTGTAAAAAAAAAGATGTTAAATTTCAGAAAGCATGGGAACATGAGAGCAGTGATGACTCTGGAAAGACTGAAAAGTATTGGATTTCTTTTTAGGACAAGTAAAGTTGGAATAAACTGATGAAATGGCGCATTGCTTTGAGAGATAATTACAGCAATGCTGAGTTGGCAAATTCAATCATCATTTGAGTATAAAGCATTAACTGAAGTGATGGATGAGGCTGTGGGTGGAGAGAATTAATCTAATTGAGGAAGTGATGAGTAGAAAGTAGCCAGTCTTTCATGACCCCTGATGAAAGCAATTTACTAGCTTTGCAGGCTACTGGTATGACTTAAGTGAACTGTGAGCTCATTTCACGCTTGTAAGGGCATCAAACCTGTACATTTAGTAGTTTGACTTGCAGAAAAGGCATACCTTTTTTTTTTTACCTCAGGAAACTGGGCCAAAAATCTGTAAGCAGGTAGTTTCAATTGTCAGTTTTAATGACTTTTCATAACTGAAATGTGGGAAAGGTTCTCTCTCTATATGTTCATAGAGTAGTGAACTCAAGAAACCCTTATGATATGTTTGTGAGATGTTCTAAGTTCTTATGACATCTTGATGCATTCCACGCCATTTCAAGTGCTGTGCTATTTATAATGCATGAAAAAAAATGGGAAGTGTGAAGATTACAGATGGGTTTTCCAACATGTACTGCCTTACCAGCATGACTGTGTGCCAGTGGATGCATAGCTGGATATCCTTCCATGAAGTTACCCAGCAGTTCCTGCTCTGTATTACCTTCCAGTGATACACGTATCACAGCAGGTTTTTGTGCCTTGTACTATGAATAAGAACTCAGCATTAGTGTTATTTGTGGAAATTTAAGAATTCCTTCTCTTGTGTTACTGTACTACTAACAGACCAGTCTAGTAAAACATTTTATGTAGTAAGTATTTTTTTTGTATTTTAACAAAGGTGTTTCTCTGCCTTCCGGCTGCATGAGTGAAGACAATCTGCGCTGCAGAAGTCCTGGCCTCTTGCAGTTGCTGCAAGAGTGGCACTTGTATTTGAAAAGTTTAAGACGGCACATTGGCTCAAAAATATTATTCAGAGTTCTAAATAACATCCAGAGTTATTACATGCTTACAGTATTTATTTATTTATACTTGCTTTCCCAAAGATATTCTTACAGTTTTACCATGGTGTTGATGTGACGATGAATTCCAGGTAATTGGCAAGTGCTTCATTTGGTGCAGTGCTCAGACACCCTGTCTCAGATGAAAGGTTGTAAAAAAAAGACACTGTACAGGCCATTCGGAGTATGGCAGCAGTTTTGTGAAAATAAATGTGTAGTAACAGGTCCATATCTTTTTGCTGATCCACAGACTGGCTGAAATAGGTGCAGGTGTCTGGTCACAAGAGATAGGCTCCAAGGCTCAGCAGTGGGACTGGGTCTCTTGAATTTCTTTATGAACCATCTGAACAAGGGGGTCAAATGCACCCTCAGTTTGCAAACAATATCACTGTGAAAGTAGGGAGGCTCTGCAGAGGGATCTGTAAAGGCTGCACTGATGGCCCAATAGTACGAGATTCAACAAGACCAAGTGCTAGGTCCTACACTTGAATCTACTCCATGGTAAGCTAGAGGCTTGGGGAAGAGTGGTTGAAAAATGCACATTGGAAAAGGACCTGGGCATGTTAGTCAACAGCCAGCTGTTGTGAGCCAGCAGTGTGTCCCAGTGACCAAGAAAGCCAGTGGCATCCTGGCTTGTATTATTAATAGTGTGGCCAGCAGGAGTGGGCCAGGAGTGATCATCACCCTGTACTTAGCACTGGTGAGGCTTCACCTCAAGTATTGTGTTCAGCTTTGGGCAAGAAGGACATTGAGGTTCTGGAGAATGCCTAAAGAAGGATAACAAGGCTAGTGAAGAGCCTGGAGGACAGGTCTTACAAGGAGTGTCTGAGAGAACTGGGGTTGTTTAACCTGGACAAAATAGGTCTGAGAGGAGGCCTTATTGCTCTCTGCAACTACCTGAAAGGAGGTTGCAGTGAGGTGGGGGTTGGTCTCTTCTCCCAGGAAGCAAAAAATAGAACAAGAGGAAATAGACTCAAGTTGTGCCAGAGAAGGTTTAGGTTGGATATTACAAAAGAATTTCTTCACTGAAAGGGTTATCAAGCTTTGGAACAAGCTGCCCAGGGAGGTGGTAGAGGTCACCATTGCTGGAGGTGTTTAAAAGACATGTAGATGTGGTGCCTGAGGGATGTGGTTTAGTGGTGACCTGCTATGTCAATGGCTGAACTTGATGATCTTAAAGGGCGCTTCCAACCAAACTGATTCTGAGACCTTCCCTCTGCCCTTTTCCACTGCTATGAGTCCTAAAGCATGTCTGGATCAGGATTTTGCATTTTCTTTTTACACGGTGTCATCAGGCTCACAGAAATTGATTTTTTTTGTGCTTGTAGATAGATATACTTTTCTGGTTTTTTAGTTTAGGAAAAAGCCAATGAGAAAGAATACTGGTTAAATATGTTATTACTCTGTACCCCTCTAAAAGCAACGTACTTCTTGCTGACATCTCCATCTTCCTAAGAAAACTGTCAGAACAAGAACACCAGCAAAAGCTTTGTGTCAGAGAGAAATGGAGATCAATTTTGGAAAAGCATTCTTGTCTACCAGTTAACAGGTACCTTCTGTGAATGTACAGCATTAAATATTATGTACTACCTCATATACTAATCTTTTTAAGCAAGTTGACTTTGTAAAGAAATCAATTTTAAATATACTGTGTTGATTAATTGTGGGGAAAAGATAGACGTATCTGTAGAGGCAGCAGGGCAAGGAACACGGGTTTGATTTTCATGTTTCATTTTAAAATAAGATTAAAAGATTTTTGATACAGCTTTTTTTCCCTGTCAGTTAATGAACGCAGACACATTTTTTTAAAAAGCTAAAGGCATAAAAAAATTACAATAAAGTGAGAAAGACAGTCTTAAGCACATAATTCAGTTGATCGATAATGTCTGAGAGCTCAAAAACACCCTGTGTAACACTTAGAGAAATAGCTGCTTTTGTTGGTTTTTTTTCTATTAGGAAGTGTAAAGATGCACATAATTACAGCATATTCAGTAAAGGAAAGCAAAAAGGAAAGTTATTACAAGTGACAAAGTGAACGTCTGGAAAGTACTAACCAATGTGAATCACTCATCCCAGCTTGCTGTGCAGTGGAAGGTGCTCACCTGAATTCTTAGAAGTTTGACCGTCTCTTGATGGTGTTTCCATGTATCCACATTATTTCTTCTTGTTGTGAGATACTGGGTTTACAACTTAGTGTAATCCAACCGTAATGAACATAATAACCATGGCAGTTACTAAGTAGTTTGTGCTTTTGTGGTCACTCAACAAACAGAACAGAAACATTACTGCTGAGGTTCCTTGTGGGTTCCTTTCAATTCTGTAAATCACTGTAGTTTTCTAGACTTCATTGCTGGTAAGCATTTAAAACATTAGCTACACAGATGGGAGGTCTGAAATAATCATTTTCTTTCCTGTCTGTGTGCCTAATCTCAGAACTGCGGTGTAGTTTAATTCTTGCCCTGCTGTCCATTTCCACCACCCCTCCATACTTAAGGAAAATATACCATTTTGGTGGAACTCCCTGCTCCTAGTTATTAATGGTGAATGCTGAAGTCTTCATTTCTCACTTGGTTTTGACTTCCTTTCTTCTTTCCTACCCCATGCAAAATTACTTTGGTAGTCCTTATTTAAATCAGTTGTCACGATACACAGTTTCACATCATATATACAACTTAGTCTTTAAGTTGACTACCAAAGCCAAGGTTAAATAACGAGGTATAGTGGGGTGGGTGCTCATGTGCCAAAGTGCATTGTTGGCTTAGGTTTTTCTCTTTTAAGTAGTTTCAGTGTTGAGTCACATTTAATTAGCGACACCGTTCAGAGGAGTGTGGCAGAGGTACCAAACCCAATTTCTGTAAAATACAATCCTTCAGTCAGAAGAACTTTGTATAGCAACCAAGGGGTGGTAAACACACAGGCCTCTGACACACATGTTTGTTGACTGTGAATTTGATTCCTATTAGCTTTCTGGTTTGCTTTCAACAAAAAACCTGGAAATCAGACCGTCTCAAATGCACTTTCCTTGTTTGGATTCCAAGCATGTGCCTTGCTTTTGTAGCTTGTTTTGGGTTTCTGTTTTGCATTTTCTTTGAAGGCGTTAACTCTTAGGGCATGTAGAGCTCCCATTTCTACTCCCACAGTTAAGAAACATCATGCTCTAGAGCTTTGCTGTATGTGGGGATAAAATATTTATCTGTGGTCATCATTAATTGTCTGCTGGAAACAAAGCTAGACCCAGGCTGAATACTCAACAGCCAAGTCCCATTGCATATTTACTCAAGGATTTGGGGTACCTGTAAGATCTGTACAGAGATACATCATCTGTGGTGGTGAAGGCTGTAGATGCTTAAATTGCTGTCAGCTTAGTCTGTAGGTTGAAAGACCACAGGCTGCAAGTTGCATGCAGCAATTGCTTCTCCTGTTTTAATTCCTACAACTGTCCAGAGCCAGCCTACATGGCCTTACTGCCTGTAGGCAGGGAGCTACTTGTTGCTGCTACTGATTTGGTTCCTCTCCTGGAATTTACTTTCCCCGAGCTATTTGCTCAGGCTTGGTGGCGGGTGAAAACCAGAGTCCAGATGTAATCTATTTGAAATAAAATACAGTTGCAAAGTGTAATGAATACTAATCTTTCTAGATATTAACACATCTGTCTTGAATACCTTTTCACTGTTTTTTCACCCACTGAGTATGTTTTTGTTCAAGTTACTTGGCAAAATCATGGTTTAAAAGCATCCAAATAGATGAGAATTTATTGCAGACAAACACACTGCACCAGTAATTCTTCTGTATTTGTTATTCTACACTGAAAGCTTTGCCACATATTTGACCAAACATAATAACTGCAGACAGAAACCATCATTCTTGTATTCTGTGATCTGTCCCTGGTGCAGGTTATTGGAATACAGAAAGGCAACTTATATTTGCCAGTGTTTGCTTATTTCTTGAACAGCAAGAGATAGAAGAGTTCACTTTATCACAGTTTGCTTTACCTTTCTTTTAGTTTCATCTTTACAAGTTTACAGGATGATGCATACTTCTTACTGAAGTCAGTTCACAATCCCAGCTCTTACTGCAGTCATGGATTGAGAAAAAGAAGTTACTAGATATGCATTACAGATCCATGGTTCAGACATTGCTTGTAACTACATGTCTATATACACATTGCCAGGAGCTGTAGTGTGGTATGTGCTTTAAAACCAGAAATAAGCCCACTGAAGTGGCTTATTATTTCTGTAGGAACCTCTTAAGGCTTCCTGGAACCCAGTTGTGTCTGTGGCATTGGAAACAGAGCTAGATTTATGTCAGTGACCCCTGTGCCCTACTTAGGTACTCGAAGGAAGCATCCTTTCTATAATTGTGTATGGGAAATATTTTAGTATCCCATATGTGAGGAGGTTGAAGCAGAAAGCTTAAAGCCATGATTGTCCACCCTGAAAGAACAAAGCGTTCCTTGCCAAAAGTCTCCACTTGACAGGAGATTGAGATACACTAATGTTGGGGGTGGGGAGCAGGGGAGTAGTTGCAAGTCATTTTCATAACTGCATTCAAGCCTTACAATTTACCTCTGCTCTTTACAGCTGAACTGTTAAATTCAGATGATGATAATACGGCTTTACAAATCTGTGAACTTGTCAGCATATCAAGTAATTTTTTTTGAGCTGCTTTTGAAAAATCCTGTCATCGACACCACTAGGCTAAAGCAAAATGTCAACTGTTTCTTGTAAATGAGACAGTGCAGTCTGTGGTGGTAATAAAATCCTGGCTGGGACAGTATCAAGGGAATATACAGAATAAGCTGTCAAGGTATCATGGTTCCAGGAGGAACAAGACTGAGTCATAGCTGTTTACCAAAGAAGGTAAAATATAGTAATGCTACCAGGAAGTAAAGACATCTGCTGAGTATATTAAATAACCCTCCACGACTTGTGAGAAAAACCTCAGAAGCCACATTAATTTGGTAATAAATGCTTGTTTGAAAATGGTGGAAAGTTTGAAACTGATTGCTGAGGTGGAACACGTGCAGCTTTCTGGGAGATAGCATTGCTTTGATGCAAACAGTGATATGTGAATAGTACCAGGGCATGCAGCATGAGGAGAAACAGCTCTCAGACTGTGCAAGGGGGAGAGTTTTGCTCCAATTTAAAAAGCTAATGCTTTATTATTGATGCTGTAGTAGTTCATTCCCTTCTGTGTTGTTCTCTATCATTGCTTTTGCACGCCCACTTCTTGAAGTAGAGCCAGAGTGATAACAGTGTTTGAAGCCAAGGAAACATACACAAGCATATCTTTTCATGTATTTCTACAAGACATAGTACCTTTTAACAATAATAGAAACAGGTGAAGTCCACTCAGTGTCTTTGCAACAGAAGCACATGAAGATGCAGCATTGCTTATACTAAATCTGCATCTTGAAGCATGAGGCTCAAGGTCCCCTTATCACTGACTCCCCTGAGGAGTGTTGCAAAGGAACTGCTTGGCATCATTGATCATTTTACATCTGTTATAACTACGTCCTCTTGAGAAGATGTGATCATCTTCTCTTGGCTCTGTTGAACATGTTTTCTGACTGACTCTTAGCGGTGCATGACTCTAGGTAGTCTTGATATCTATTATGAAAACTTGCTCCTGTTACCATTAGGTCTTGCCAAGTCTTGACTGTTGTGTCACTGTTTGGTCTGTTACACTGTGTGCTACAGCTGATTGTGATTGAACATCCAGAACAGTAAGAATAATGCCAGTTCTGTTTGGCTTCATTTGAGAAGAAGCTTGTTCACTTCATTTTCCTGTTCCCTTCTCTTTGGAAAATAGTACTGATAAAGAAAGAGACTAACTCATCTTTGTATGAATACAAATACAATCATCAGCTGGGAAAGAGAATTACTTCTAGAAAAAGCCCAGAGTTCTTCCTTAGAACTTGAGTGTTCACACTTCTCTATAATGAGAGTTTTTCAAACCTGTTAAATAGGGAAAGGACCTTCTAAAGCCCAATTTTAAGAAACTTAATTCTGTAAAGGTATATATGGAAAGGCTTCCACATCCATTTGCACATCTAAATCTAAGTCAAAACCACCTCTATTTTTATTGTTCCTTTTTCTTGAAACTTGCAGTAAAGTGCAATCCTGTAAAATTCTATCCTTGTGATTTAGCAGAAATAAGACTTTTTTTCAGAGGGCTCAAAATAGAAGAAAGAATGTTCTAGTACATTTTCATGGAAGTTTTTTTCAGGCACCTGATCCCATAACCTGTTGTAGTCTTCCATTGCTTCTGGATTTTTACATTCTCAGATATCTAGATATTCAGCAAGCAGTGAGTCATAAAGATGATGCAGATACCCTTTAAGCATTTACTTATTGTAAGTTACTGAGAAGGAAGTGTAATGGCAGGCACAGACAATCCAGTGCATGCAGAAAACAGATTTGTTTCATCCTGCCACCTTCACTGACACACCCCCTTAAAGGGAAAAAATAAAGCTTGGCCTTGGTACTGAGAATTTCCCATCAAACTGCTGTGGGCTGACATAACTGAATTGATTGCTTTTGTGTAGCTAAAAACAGATGGATATGAGATGCACACATGCAAATTATATTTGAAGTGGCTTTCCATGTGACTAATTTTCTTTCCTTTGTTTTGTTTCATGAGGTTGTTTTTGTTGTCCTTTTCTATTTTATGAGTTTGCCTATATCCGAGAGTGATCATTCATGTGAAAGCTAGAGGAAAAATTATCGCACTTTTTTTAAAGCGTGTTGCATTGTTTAGGTTAGGCAAGAGAAAGGCAGAGAGTGGCTTTCTGTAATGCTGATAAAGACATATGGCATCTGGTTGTCTTATACTCAGTTTAAATGTCTGTAGGCTGGAAGCCCCTTAACCTGGTGATCAGAAACAGGATTTTACAGATGCATCTCACTTCTTGCAGCTGAAACGTGGTTGTGTATGTATACTAGTTATTTAGTGCTTATAAAACAGTGAAATACTTGGTAACAACAGAAGGAACACATCTTCAAAAAGGACTTCTTAAAAAATTAGGTTAGGAGTTTCAGACACATTGAAATTACCTTTCTGGAGGAAGACCATAGAGTGAAGAAGGTAAAATTTCTAAGCTGATTTCCTTACACAGACTCTTCTGCAAAGTAGAAGAGCTGTTAACACATCCATCTGTATAACCTGCACAAGCTTCCTCCAATGGAAGTCTTTACTACTACTTTAAGTCTGTTTTGGAGGCCAAATGTTGGGGGGGGGAGAAGAGAACAGAGGATTCATTCTTTTGTGTATGACTTAACTTTCTCCTAGTAGAGTCACACTAGTGTAATCTAAAAATTTTATTAATATTTCTTAAATTCTTAATACCCTATTAAGAAAAATCATATCCTCCTTTTTGCTCTGAGTTCACTTTCAAGTTTGTAGTAGGCAACATATTACAAAATAGTAGTATTACAGTCTTGGTCTCCAAAATGAGATGATGGAGAGAACAGCTTCACCTGAAGGGACATTCAAGGTTCTGTGATGGTTTGAAAAAGATTCCAAACTACCTGTGTATGAAGGTGACAAGAAGTCACCACTTGTTTGAATATGTAAAGATCATTTATTCATTTGCTCTAAGTTTCAAGATCAGATTAACAAACCCAGAACCTTAGCAGGACCGGGCACTCAATTAGGAAGCATTTCAAGAGCAGCAGTGCCAGTAGCTGAGTGTGTATTTTAGGCCTTTTGTTTTTATCATTCAGAACTAAGAGGGATACCAAAAAGGTATTGCTGCATTAAGCCACCAAACTCATTTGATAGCCAACTTCAGTATTTCCTCCTGTAGTCCAAGAGCGATTAAAGTCCTGAGGATTTTAGGCAGCTATATGAATTCAAAGCCACTATTATGGATAGTAACATTAAGCCAATAGACTGAGAGTTTTTTGTGAGCATAGAGGTGCATGTGTTGCTGTCCTAATACACATTGGTGACATGAGTCTTCTATAGAAGCCTTGTGCATCAGCTGTACCACATTGCTGGTAGCACAGAGCATCTGAGCTGAGCTTGCTGTGCTGAACATAGAACCTCAAACCCAGAAGTCACCAAGAGCAGTCGGCTAAGCATGACTTCTACCATGATGTGTCAACTGCTTCTGTCCTTTATGAAAACAAACAGCTCTTTTTGCAATTCCTGTAGAAGTGGCTATTCCATTTGTGCAGTACTTTTAAAACAGAACAAAAAACTCAGTGATCAGCATAGACAGTTGCAGGTCAGTTCAACAACTGGTAGTCTTTTATGAAAGTTGTGCAGGGTAGTCTATGGCAAGCCTCTGGATAATGTGTCTTTTGAGTAAGAAAGTCCCGAGGAACTCCCTTGCTAATGTGTGTTTATCAGCTGAATGCATGTTAAGATAATTTAAGCTTCTTTCAAATTAAAATGTTATTTGTTGATAGTAGCATGGAACAAGCATCTCTGGAACATTATTCAACTGTCAAAATACAGTACTGATGATGTGGATTCTTTTTTCCATCCCAGTGCAAAAGTTGGAGCTCCAGTCTGGCATCTTGCTAGTTTTCTCACTGAATTGCTAATGTTGACTTTTTTTGGATTTTTAGCATTTCTGATTTCGTGCTTTTTGGGACATTCCAGAGTCACTGAATCTTTCTGCTTTATTTATAGGGGAGGAAGAAGGATGGAGAAACTGGTTAAGTTCTTGTCCTTACAGAATTTCTGAATAAAACATTCTCTCTTGTTAATCTAGAAACCATTTTGTTGCCAACACTTCATTCTCTTTTTTTTTTTCGTTTAGCGATGATAAGGTAGTAGAAGAACAAGCAGAGGAAGATGAGGAGCTAACTGTTGTGGAAGATGATGATGCTGATGACGATGATGATGATGGTGATGAAATTGAAGAAGAGACAGAGTATGAGGAAGCAACTGAAAGAACTACCAGTATCGCGACCACTACCACCACAACTACAGAGTCTGTGGAAGAGGTTGTCAGAGGTAATTTCATGGGCATTTAGCTTGGAGCTGGCAAACTGATCCTGTTGCTTTGTGTGTTTGCCCTTTATTACAAAAAAATGTTCCAAACAGAAAAATATCCTAAGTGGCAGCATTTATATGCTTAGGTTTCTGTAATTTACATGTTTAATCCCCTCTTATTTTCCTTTTCTGTTACAAATATTTATTGCAGTTGTCTTGTCTGTGAAGGTGTGTCTGTTGTTCATCATGTGGATGGAAGCAGAGGGTCAGTTTTATGTTAAAGTAACATTAAAATTTGTCTGCCATATTATGGCAACCTGAAAGGAGGTTGTAGGGAGGACAGTGCTGGACTTTTCTTCCAAATAACCGATGACAGGACAAGAGGAAATGGCCACAAGTTGTACTGGGGAAGGTTCAGGTTGGAAATTAGGAAAAATACCTTCAGTGACAGAGTAGTTAAACTTGGAACAGGCTGGTCAAGAAACTGGTGGAGTCACAATCCCTGCAGGTGTTTGTAAGGTGTATTAGGGAGTAGAAAGAAACAGGAATGCATTGCCTGAAACAGAAAATGTACAATTAGAAAAAGCTTTTCATTTTTAAAATTGGCTTTTCATTATGTCTTGTATTTATCAGCATAACTGCATTTTAACTCCGAGTTTTGCCCTAGTCCATGGACAACATAGCAATGTAACGGTTTATAGTGCCACATTTCTTAATTTGAGTAGATTACATTTCTCTTTTAATGTGTACAGTTCAATATTGTGTAAATCTTAGCAAGATAGATGCTGATTATTTTTACCAGTAAGTGCTGGAGATGTTGGAAGAAAATGTAATTAAAGGCTACGATTTGAAAAGAGTTAGGACATGCTGGGGGAAAAGTGGCAGCATTTGATGTTAGCTTTTGACCTGTCTCCTTTCCTCTACCCTTACTTTCCAAACCCTTGTCTCCAGGGATACTGTCAAATGAAATGCCAGTATCCTCATTTTGCATTGGTAGCATCCTTTTGAACCAGTTTGGCAGAGCAGGTGCGGGTCAGGGGGCTGCTGGCTGTGTTTCTTTATACACAGGGAGAACAGGGGATACTTTGGTAAAAGTAGAGTTACTTCATTTACTTTTTTCTGCTCAGTCTGTGTACAGCTAAGCTTGCTTATCAAAAGCACTACTGCTTTGCTAAAATTTTCTTTCCAAGGCTGACAACAGATTCTTGTGTGTTTCTGTCTTATGTAACTCTGTTGAGTGTTTTGCTCAGTTATTGGAAAGCCTTTTCAGTGAGGACTGGGTAGGAGGAGATTATGTTTAAATCTTTAAACCAATTAAATATATTTCCATATGTGAGCTTTCACCACCTGGGGATAAAACGCCCTGTTCTAGTGGGTTAATGAATATTGAGAAAGGAAAAAAAAAAAAAGAAGTACACTTGACTTTAATGGGATTTTGGATGAGTGGAAATGAGGACAAATTAGGTAGAACGTGTTTCTTTTACTGAGGTTGACATTTCAAAGAGGTTAGGATGTTTAGCCTTCAGGAAAGTAGTGTATAGCAACATGAATGTAAAATGCAAAAGAGACGAGACAAACTATTGAAGCTACCTTCTAAAAATCCTTTGGAAACATACACACTTGCCAGCTGATAGTGAAATGCTACTGTCCTGTTTTTCCCAAGTCTAAAATTTCCTGCCTTGAGTGACCGTAAATGAAATACATGTCACTGCCAGTGAGTTGAGGGCAATCTGCTACCAATACAAATTTTCAGCGTAGTTCTGCCTTGCCCTTGAGGCTTTCTGACTTCCAGCTCTGCTGGGGCTCAGAGGGTGCCACAATTGTCCCTAGCTGTAACTTATGTCTGACAGAGCTGCACTTTGCAAAATGCTTGCTTATTTTTAAATGTAGAAGTGTCCAAATAACTTAAAGCCTTGGCTCTTGCTTTTATTTTCCTTTTTGCAATTGAAAGAAAGCTTCCTATGGTGCCTGTTACTTCTCATGTGGTGAGCAGATCCAGTATAGGAACTTCTGTGGTGAGCATCTGCTGTTGTCTTGCTGTTGCCAACAGAAAAGTGTGTCACTATCAATACAAACCAAAGAGTCAGAGGTACCTTATGGGCAACATACATCAGTGACCCACCCTATAGAGACATATTAAAAGCCTTTTCAGATGTGATTGCCAGTGCTTCATTCTTACTGAAATGAGTTCTCCTCAGGCTACTTCTCTGAAGCGTAACAAAGTGCAGTTCATAAAACATAGCCTAGGATGCTGTTTACAGCCAGGTTTTTTGTATACTTTATGGAGCTGTAACTAATCTTATGTTGTTACCATGAAGCAGCACAGACAGTGGGTTTGTCAAATTTGAGCAGAGTTACATTTTGTATGTTAAATCTACAAAGAACAGGTGTTATAAAACCATTATTTAGGATCTAATTGTGGGCTGGTACTGAGCCCGTTCTCCCCCACATCAGTGGAATGGTTACTGTTAACCATAAATAAGTGAAAAGCATAAATGCAGTGTAATACTTTAAAGTCATTTAAGCTATTGTAGAAGCAATTTGTCAGGCAATTTTATTTCTATGCATATTTTAATTAATTGTGATCAAAATAGCAATAGCACAACTACTTGAAAACTCATTTCCAGTGAGAAGGAAATTGGTCTTGCCCAGAGAGTGGGAGAGGTCATTGGCAAGAGGACAGTCTTTTCATGTAGTTTCTGCAGCAACCATGTTTTTATAGGCAATAATGTTTACTCAGAAATGTGAATCAGTTTTTCCTAGCGTGGAACTTGCCAGCATTCAGTTTTCTGCCATTTGTGAAGGACCATCTCTACTCTCAGTTCATATGGAATACAGCAGCAAACCCAGTTGAAACTTTCAGATGTGATTGAAGTTCAGACGTGAAATCAAGCCTGTTATGGGGTTGAGGTGCAGGGATCCAAAGACTGAAATTAAAGTCTGGACAGCATTTTTCACCTTTGGTCACTGGGAGATGATGTCACTGAATTTGTGCTGGAGAAAGTATGGCTCATTTATGAAGCCCTTCAGGGAAAACTGTGGCCTTTGACTTTTGACTTTATATGGAGTGAGGAAGGTGACTCTCTGCTGTCTGGGAATTAAGTGAGTGGTGTGATATCTACTGTCAGCATCACTGGTGTTACAAAAGCTGCTCCCAAGGTGTCCAGGCTCCAAACAATTCTTCCAGCACGTGACCATAGCAAACAGGAGCACTGTTTCCCATCATCATGTGCAATTGTTTATTTCATTTCTGCTCTCCTTCAGCACAGCAGGTGACAGGAAAAATCAGTCTCTCTTGGTGTACAACAAAGAATAAGCAATTTCAGCTTAGTGCTTCCTGTCAACATAGCAATCAATCAAGTCTCATTTAAAGGAGAGCAGCGGGGTCAGCGCAGCAGCCTGGCAAAGAACACAGCGAAGCGTCTTTACATACTTATCAGGAGATGCCGAGGGGATTCAGCAGCATAAGCTTGACCTGCCTCGTCTAGCATATAATGTTGCCCTTTAGCAATTGGTTTTGCTTTCTCTAATTCAGCTGTATTGCTTTAAACAGTTAGGAAAGAATTTAAGCAGTGCTGCTCGACGTGACATTTTAACTGAGTTTGCAATCTGGAGTTGCAGGGAAGAGACCATATGCTGGTTTTCTAGCAAGAGAAAAGCAGCCTGATGCTGGAATTGGTAGGTCTTCCATTTATTGATCTAGCATGGGGATTTGTTTTCCTGAATACCTTTATGTTTAAAAGACTTTAAAATCTATTCAGTGGCAGCAACCACTTATTCTAATGTGAGGCAGGTTAACCCTGATTGCTAGACCTACCACCTGTGAATTTTGGCATAGTGTTAATAGCATATGCTAGATGTTTTAATTAGAACATGGTAATATGTGGTTGTATTCCATATTAAGGAAACACCATTGGTTGCTATACCAATTGCACACAGTATTATAACTCTCCTTTGTTTTGTTAGGAGATCCTATGAGGAATGATGATCTACTCTAACAAATGAACAAGAACTGCTAGAATTAACCTAGTAGAGTGGCAATTAAAATAACTTATAGCTTTGAATTAGACATTATCATTTAAAGCACAGGTACTCTTCCATCATACTTGAAGAATGCGTTAAAATATTGAAAATATATTTTTCTATTATGTAGTAGTAGCCTTGTTGATGGAAAAGCAATGCATTACTACTATTTTGAGTCACAACTACAAATACTGAAATAATAAATGCAGTAAAACTGTTGTTTTATTTAAGATTAGAGGGTGGAGAGTGTTTTAATTTGAAGTACATCTTGCCAGAAGAAACCCTCCAAGAATCTGGTTCCCTGGAGAAAATGTCATTTTACTATATTGAAACAGTAATTCATTGAACTTTTAAATTATTTTTGTTGCATAAAAAGACTGGAATACACTTGTGGACTAATAATATTCACTGTGTGCCCACGTTAGCATAATCATGGTGTTGCGTGGAAATGCTAACTTTTCTAAAATACACATTAATTCATGAAACTTTATTGACTTACATTTAAAATCAAGCTGGGCTCTTTGGTTGGGTTCTGGCCATCAGTGACTGATGCCACTTGGTTCAAAATGTAGTTGTGTTGTGCACAGTTAAATAAGATATTGAATAAAATAATACTAATATTTAATATTAAATTAAATAAT
>VZRI01012218.1:132453-183544 GCA_013397515.1 Upupa epops | reverse complement strand
CAATGTCATCTAGTGTAGGACAAGAGGCAGTGGGGGCAAGCTGGAGCATAGGAGGTTCCATATAAATATCAGAAAGGACATTTTCCTAGTGAGGGTAACGAAGCATTGGAACAGGCTGCCCAGGGGGGTTGTGGAGTCTCCTTCTCTGGAGATGTTCAGGACCCACCTGGATGTGTTCCTGTGCGACTTGGTCTAGGTGATCCTGCTGTTGCAGGGGGATTGGACTAGATGGTCTTTCTAGGTCCCTTCAGAGTCCTAATGATTCCATGATTGTATTTGCTGGGTTTAATTTTGGTTTGGTATTCTGTAGTTTCTCCAGCAACTCTTGAGTCTGTAGTGTACAGACCTAGTAGATCAGTTTCTGATCTACTTACAGTTATATTTTTGTTCCTGTATTTTCATGATATTTCATTGTGATATGCACCCTGATCTATATACCTGTTAAGCCTGTTTCTGAAACAAGTTCCTTTGAGTTCATCTACTGTTTCAGAAGCACCATGCTGTTTCTCCTTTATTCTTCATTGTTATGCTAAACAGAAATTGTAATGAAAACAATTAGGTCCACAGACTATAATCATTTCCACACTTACATGACATCTTGTCTTTGTATTTGATACCAGTCTCATGTTGCTAAAAGAAATTTTTTTACATGGGTGCAGCACAGCCACCATCCTTACCCCCACCCGGTAGAAGAAAAGAAATAAAGCCATGCAGAAAACCACCCCTGCTCTGTTCTGTTTTGGGTTTTTTGCCTCACTGTTAGCTTAATCTTTCCCTCCTTCCCACTGCAACCTCCCCCCCTTCATGTTTATGTATTCATTCTTTATTCCTTTTCTCTCCAGTGTTCACCTTATTGTTGCTCCAATGTGTTCTATAAAAAAAGCAGTGACCCTTTTTTAGGTAGGAGTCAAGATGTGCTAACAGTGTGCCTAGTTGTAGTTTGCTTGGCAGGTAAACTAGCTAAATTTTACAGAGAGTAATAATATGAAATAGTGGATAGCAGTTGGGTTTCTCTTGAATAGTGGGTGAAGGACGAAAAGGTGGAATTTGAGTTTATTTTTCTGACGATGCATTGACATTGGTCTGAACAAAAACCAGAGAATGTTCTGTGGTCACAAATGCTCACATACTATGAATACTGAAACTAAGAATATTGGATGCTAATATCCTGAACACATTGTCTGCAGAAATTAAACAGGATGTTTTATTCTGCTTCCTTGCTGAAGTCTCTTTGCCTTGATCTGCAAAGGTGGGTCTGTCCTGTCATGCAAAGCCTTAGATACTCTTTACTATGTGACCAATTCTCTAAGGTCTGACAAAAATGATTCATCTGTTGAGCAGGAGCTACTGCTGTCAAATTTTTTCATTCATCACCTGGCTACATGGGAATTGATAAATAATTGCCCTAGAAATAGAAGGTTTTAAGGATCTTGTTATCTATTCCTTCAGCCTGCCAGACCACATGCTCACTCCTCATTGATTTTTAATAAGACATTCAATACTGTCTACAGTTTTTATTCAATAGGAGGACTCAAGCTTCTACTGTGTTGACTGGCCCTAATGGCTCCATTGAAGGTATTAGGATCTATCAGGCAATTCATTCAGATTTAATGGTCTTAAAATGGGTATGTGTTGATAAAAATAAGAAGACAATAAACTTCGGTCTTATTGTCAGACTAGAAAGTAATCCATTGTATAAAATTTTTCACTTATCTTTTAATTGCTGCTTGTTAAACATCCTTAAAGCTATAGGAAATATTTTCCTGCTTTTAATAAATACTATGTTGAATTTATACTAATTCTGTCCAGCTTAACTTGGGGACAGAAGAAGCTTCAAAGCTTAGAAAATTTGTTGTCTTAAATGAGCTTTGCTTGCCAGCTGTTGCATAGGAGACAACAGTTGCAGTAGCTCTTGCAGCCATGGCCAGGTACACTCAGAGCAGAGTAGAATCCATACCATTGTGTTTTCATTTGTTATGCATCTAAAGCGGGAGTGAACTGCACTCTGGTGGCAAAGTCAATCTCTAGAAAAAGTTTACATATCATTAAAATGTTTTTTATGAAACAGGGGTTTTACCATTGTGCTGAAGTCCTACTGCTAACAACAGAGAACCAGGAGGATTCAGTATTGTCAATTGCCTCCCAAAACCTGAAACCTAGTAGTGAGTTTATATGTCAGCACACACAAAAATAAAATATATTTTTGGCCACTTTAGGGCATGATCACATTTTAGGTGAATTTAGATAGAATACTATTTATTCTCTAGCCTACATGTTGAAAAACTTACAAACTTGCCGAATCTGTTGGTGGTTGCTAAGTGTCAGATACCTTCTTTCCATTTCAAATGGAAGTTGTGAGAATAAACACACTAGGAGCTACAATTTCATTATGTACCTGGAATTTCACACATTCATGAGTATAGACTTTAAAACTGAGCACAAGACTAAGACTAATATGGAGGATCCACTCTTTTTTCTGCTTTTCCTGAACACTAACTTCAACTTGCATGCAGATTAGTATTGGTCTGTCTCTGGTAACTGGTGAGATTGGTCTTAATGTGCTTCCAGTTTCTGCTCTTAAGTGAGGAGAATGTCCATGACCTCCAGTGTTTTGTAGTGTCCAGTTTAATTTCTCCTCAGAGGTACTGTAATTAACAATCAGTGCCTTTCAACAGCAGTGACTTTATCAGATAATACTCCTGTTGTAAGTAATTTCCTTCACTTGTTTTTAACTTGTCGGGGATCTTGCCCTCTCCTTACTGAGTAGGGAGGAAAATGCTTCGGCAGCTCAACTTGCATATGCCACCTTCAGGAGTGTGTCTAAAGCATTTAAGGACTGTGGGGCATTCTTGTGACAGAATGGCAAAGTACCCCAAATTTTTAGTTGGGCAGTACTTTTTAATCCTTTGTCTTACTGACTGGGCAATTGCTCATTTTATCTGTATGACTGCAGAGACTGCCTGAGGTCAGGTGAGAGACTCACAGACAGCAAGCAGGCCATATCTGGAACATGTTCAACCACACTGCGTGATTCCTCTCTTTCCCTGCTTATAAGCATTGTAGGGAGTTGGCAAGGCCTCTGTCTATAACAGCAGCAGGGCTTGCAGTTTGGTTCATGCCAAGAATGTAGGGGTTTTTTTTTCAGAATGCATTTAGTTCTGGAAAATACCCATCACAGCACCTAGCTACAGTACTGATTTGTCACAGCACTACAGGAGGTATCATTTAAAATATAGAAGTCTAGCAATAACATTTCAAATCCTAAAATCCTGCCTTTGTAAAAAATGATACTACAAGGAAACATTTCACATACTAAGTATGAAGTCTGTTACTTGAACCCCATTACTACAAATCCAGTAAGCTAGGCGCACTAGGACAACCTGTGGCTTCATCACATTGGCTCTTTATATTCATTTGTTTACTGCTTCCCAAACTGGCTGTAAAAGGGACATTACCTCTTGAGACTTTACTTAAATGTGTCTCTCTCCCACCATATCCAGCATGAATTGCCTGTATCTGCTGGATTTTAGTTTCTGTGGCATGAAAACTGAGCTGAATCATGCATCTTGGTTGAAACCAATTGAGGCCAATTTCAAATAGCATAGCAGAGACAGAATCTTAATGAAAATGTATTTCTGCTGTTCTTCATTCATTGTGAGTGCTTGACAGTGCCTAGCAGATGTAACAGGATCAATTCTGATATCTGTTGAAATTGATAATTTTGGCTACCACCTTTAGTGGATGCAAGTGACTAATTTCTGTTTCCACAGTTTCTTCATCTAGATAAATTTGTGCTTGTATTTCATTCTTGAAATGGATGTCTGTATTGGACCAGGCCTTTTCAAAAAGAAAATGAGTAAAGTTTAGGGTTCAAAAGGGCAATGATGCATATGTTTTTATATGCAAGGGTTAGACTACTGATAATTTCAAGCACTAGGAGGCATGTTAGTGTGATGTATTATCATAGACACTGGTTTTGCTGTGTCAAATCAAGAGTTTTATTTTTTTTTATTCTGTGGAACTTGATGGCTCTTATTTACAGCCTTGGCAGAAGGCACGTTTAGGAGTGTACTTCTGCCTTGTATTTGTTCTCATCTGATGTAACAGCTGAAGAGTTTTAACTTTTTTTTTCCTCATAAATATTTAAACATACGATGACAAATCAAAAGACAATGACCTTGAAGCAGAGTATTGCAAAGATGCTTGATAAAAATTTGCTTGAGGGACCTCCTCCCAAGCATGAAATGAATCAAAGAGCTTAGAGGGGGGGTGATCTAAACAATTAATGGCCAAAATGAGCGTCAGATGGATGTGAGCAAGGGAAAATTGCATTTGTCAGGCCTGTGAAAAGGAAGTTGCATTTGTGGAGATTCATAGATCATGATTGCCAAGTTCTAGCTGTGCCAGGATAGGAATTGTCTCAAAATGCATACACTGAAGGATTCTTGTATGACAAAATTTAACCTAGTTTAGATGGCAGGTATCAACTTCAATAGGGAGTAATGAGTACACTATGTTTTGGTTTGGTTGTTCATTTAGAGACTTTAATAATCTTAGTCTCTGTGAGGGATTTCACTAAACTGCCTTTCAAGCTGCTTATGGTTTTGATGTCATACTAACTATTTAACTTATATCGAAGGAAGACAGGATCAGTCCTTGCAAAGCAAAGTTCAAGAAGGAATGTAACTTTTAGACTTACAAACTTAATTACATTTTCAAGCCAGGGTTGGTACACTGACATGTAATATTTGAATGCTAATGCAACTTATGAGTATTACAGAAACTGCATGTAGTCTTTTGTGACAAAGTAGTTTAGCAGTGATGGATAATAACAAGCACTGAGATGACCGAATTCTTGCTAAAGGAAAGAGCATACCTCTGGGACACCTTGTTCTCTTTCATATGGTAACTTTTCATGTCACCTGTGCCTGGAATCTCTTTCAGTTAAACTGGCAAACATTTTTAAACAGTGTGCTTTCTAATCAGCTTTAGGAACAGTCATCTAATGTAACCAAATTTTCAAAGTTAGGAGCCAGCTTGAAATTGAAGTCAAGCCTCAGAAGTGGTGATTCTTTTTACTACTTCAGATGTGATTCCTGAGCACACAACCTCTACACTTAGAGGGAGCTTTATTCTTAAGTCAATGTAAAGGTGCATATAATTTTTCTGGCAGAGGAATAGTCTGTGTTTCACACTTTCGTAGACCCTATCATTGCAGTCAGCATTTCTCAGTTTTTATGAATAATACTTTACTTTCAAAGACTTTTGAGGGACCTTAAAGATAATTATCAAATCATGAAGATAAAGTCTATGTTCAAGATAAGTATAACCCAGCCAAATGGTTCTGTGATCAGGCTGAGTGATATGTTAGTTGAAATGGATGAGACTTGATATCGGTGAATACAGAGTGGTGGTGTGGTCTATCTTGGCTTCAGAAAGGCATCTGACACAGTCTCACATAGCATCCTCACAGCCAAACTGAGGCAGTGTGGACTGGATGATTGGGTAGTGAGGTGGATCATGAACTGGCTGCAGGATAGAAGCTGGAGTAGTGGTCAATGGAACAGAATCTAGTTGGAGGCCTGTATCTAGTGGAGTCCCCTAAGGATCAGTACTGGGACCAGTCGCCTTCAATCTATTCATTACTAACTTGGGTGAGGGATTAGGGTGCGCTGTCAGCAAGTTTGCTGATGACACAAAGCTGGCTGGTGTCACCGACACCTCAGCAGACTGTGCTGCCATTTTAGTAAGACCTGGACAGGCTAGAGAACTGGGCAGAAAGAAATTGAATGGGTAAGTGCAGAGTCTTGCATCTGGGCAAGAACAACCCCAGGTACCACTATAGGTTGGGGACTGACCTGTTGGAGAGCAGTGTAAGAGAAAGAGATCTGGGGGTCCTAGTGCACAGCAGGATGACTGAGCCAGCAATGTGCTCTTGTGGCCAGGAGGGCCAACAGCATTCTGGGATGCATCAGAGGGGGTATGGTTAGCAGATTAAGAGAGGTTCTTCTCCCCCTCTGCTCTGCACTAGTGAGACCTCATCTTGAGTATTGTGTCTAGTTCTGGGTCCCTCAGTTCGAGGACACAGAGCTGCTGGAGGGTTTCCAGCGTAGAGCAACAAAGACAATGAAGGAGGTCGAACACCTTCCTTCTGAAGAAGAAGAAAGGCTGAAGGAGCTGGGTCTCTTTAGCTTGGAGAAGAGGAGGCTGAAGAGTGACCTCAGTAATGTCTATAAATATGTGAGGGGTGGGTGCCAGGAGGATGGAGGCAGGCTCTTCTCAATGTCATCTGGTGATAGGTCAAGGGTAATGGGTGCAAGCTGGAACATAGGAGGTACCATATAAATATCAAAAGACACTTCTTCCTAGTAAGGGTAACAGCATTGGAACAGGCTGCCCAAGGGAGTTGTGGAATCTCCTCTTCTGGAGACATTCAAGACCCACTTGGATCTGTTCCTGTGCAACTTGGTCTAGGTGATCCTGCTGTTGTGGGGGATTGGGCTAGATGGTCTTTCTAGGTCCCTTCCAATCCTTTATGATTCTATGAATCTTAATGGAAGTTCACATTGCTGAGAGTTTTTGCTGAAAATTAAAAACTGGTCTCTGGAGTTGAGTAGCCTGAGAAACAGGACTGCCAGGATCTGATCATGATGGGCACAGCTGACTGCTGTGCAATTAGCTTCCAGGCAAGAAGATAATATGAGGAGCCACGAGTTGAAAGCTCTGACTCCTAGAGCTTCTACCAGTCCAGGCACAATGTCTATTCATAGTGCACACAGTGCTGTCTGTTTATCCCCAAAAACCCTAAAATCAAGCCAGCATCAGTGACCTGCCACTTACAGGTAAAATATCAAAACTGGGGATGTAGTCTGGTTTTCATTCTCATAAGATCCTCCTTGTGCTCTTGGCAGTGAGAGGAACTCTGCCCTCTCCTTTCTACTTTAGTTTTAGACCAGTTTCATAAAGTGATTTCAGTGAAAATGTGCATAATGATAAATTAAAAATGACAGGCATTTTGTCTTCAGCCTGTGAGCTTACAATCCTAATGGGAATAAAGTTGTTTTTATGATGTAGTACATTATGATCTGTATGTAGTGTATGTAGTGTTTGATGCCCAGTATTATCTCTACTAGAACACTTACCAGTTTGTTGTAGAGTTTTCTCCAAGCAACTTAACAACTTTTTATGTAAAAACTCATCCTAGTACATTTTCCCCCCACATTTCAAATAATGGTAGCTTGCTACAGTTGTACACAGTCCTTTGCCAGTGTTGATTTTGTATCATTCACATGATAATTGTCTGCTTTCCAATAAAAAGGTAATAGTTATTTTTCTTCACTGTTGTTCAGATTCTGTTCACTAGTTTTTCCTCCCTGCTGCAAGCAGAGTAGCCTCTTCATAAAGGAATGGGGATACCATCTTGTAAAAACAGCTCATTTCACAAGATAGCAGCAATAATGAAAACCTTCCATATGCACTTGTGATTGTCTGAAGTGCTATAATTAGTTGTGAGTCTTAGTCAACAACTGAAAGCTTTGATCATAATCCTTCATTAATAAGGCAGTTACACATGTGGAATTCAGAGGTAGCGAATGCATCCACTGAATACTACATTGTAGTTGGCTAATGCTCTCATTTCAAATGGTTTCCCAGCTTATATGTCATCTACTAATCCTTTCACTTCATATGAGATTGGTGAGCAACTGTTTTTCCCTTTCACTGGAGAGAAGCTGATATGGAGTGCTAATTTGTAATGTGAAATAGTAGAACAGGATCTCGGGGCATATAATTGCATTTGTCATCCCTTTTTCTCCCCCCAGTCTTCTGATTTGTAAGAATGTTCTTAAATGACAAAATGTACGGAGCATAATTTAGCTATATAATTGAACCTGTATCTCTAGGAAGGTTTTTAAAGTCAAGTAATAATTTTTTCAGTCTTGTTTTAGTTATTTGTTTTTAAGCAGACTAGTTATTTTTTTGTCAAAGAGACATTTCCAGTTTCAAATTATGTGAGAAGCTAACTACTCTTCCAAATTCAATTAATAGAAAGCAGGAATTTATGTAAGCATTTCATTTTATCTTTTAGTATTTTTCTAAGTTTATACACTGAACTTGTTTTTAATGAAAGTTATCCCTGTTTAAGAGTTTAAACAGAGTCTCTGTGTGCAGAGTGAGATGTGGTTGGTGTCAGTAGGTTGGTTGGTCTCTCTGGCCACCAGCAGCTAAATAAACATTCCAGGAGCAGCAGGCAAGCTGAGTTCTTATGGCTGGCTTTCCACAAGCTCTTCTTGCTTGGACGTGTGGTGCACATGGGTTGGTGCCAGCAGGTAACAGGGAGGGAGAAAACACCTAATTTACCCATTGCTTTCACACCTGTTCACTCTCCAAGTTTCAAAAGGAGATGCTGAAGCAGGATGTTTTCAAGGATGTTTCTGGTCAAATCAGCATATCTTTACAGAAGCTGTTCACATACTTGATTGCACTTATTACAGAGAAAGGGTGTCTTTTTTCTGATCTGGATTTCCAGCCTTATTTCTGCATAGCTTTGGTTTCCAATCATCAGACCTCAGTTGCTTCTTTCTGATAAAGCTGTTGTCAGAAATCTTTGCTCAGTGGACATTTTCTAAATCAAATTAGCAGTAATTAAATAGATGAGTGTAACTGATTGAGTTTCTTACTATGAGATGGGTCCCTTAAGCTCCCATCAGCACACATGCCATTTCTAGCCCTCTTTGGGAGCATGTAATGGAGATCCACGTGTGGCATTGCACTACGCTTTTGCACAAGGTTGAGAGTGGTAGCATTCTCCTCTGCACTGCTGCTCTTTGTTGACATTACCCTCTTTAGCATTAGCTCAAGAGAGCAGACTACAGTCAGTACTGGTGTAGCACCTGAATCCTTTCCTATGCTCTTGAGCACAGCCTGGCTGTCTCCAGCATCAAGGTCTGTGGTGTTCAAAGCTCAGTCTTTGTTTGATTTGGTTTGGCACAACTCTTAGAGAGGGGGCTGAGTGCTCAGCACCAGGCACACAAATTGGGTTTTCCAGTTCTCAGCACCTTCTACTCTCTGCTATTCAGAAACACATAATGGGAAGTCAACATATCATCCAAAACACTGGTTCATAAAGGCCACAGGTGAGCTGGTGCCTTTGAAAATCAGACTGTGAATATAGAGGTGGTTTAACTGATCTCAGTGCTGGTGACCTTTTTTCCAGTTCAATAGTTTAAAGGTTAAATTTGCATGATTTATTGGACAGTCATTTAAATTCTCAGTTCTTTTTACTCATATTTATTCAGACTGAAGTATGATCAAAAAACCCAAAGAACTACCAAAGATGGAGGATGGTGATTTTACTATTCTCCCGTGTTCAGTTTTCCCATGCCAAATGCTCCTGCATCCTGCAAGATTAGAGTGTAGTCAGAGGGGAATCCTCTTTCACACAGAGACTGATTAAACAGTGAAAACTATCGCCACATGACATTATGAATGTTAAGTCTCATGCAAGTTTTCAAAGTAAAAAAGTAAGGAATCATGGAAGGAAAATACAGCATAGTTAAACATTGCAAAAGAGTACTGTTCTTGCCTAGGGGTGTTTGACGAGCCTGTGATCTGGAAAGAGGAGCCTAGAAGGGATGACCCTTGCTTGATCTGAGACTCTTAAATTTCTTCCTGTTTTGAAATAAAATTTTTAGATTTTCTAAATGGAATTCAAATGAACTAAACTTAACTGCAGCTTCAGGAAAGATAAAGATTAGTTTAAATCAGTGCGTTAGTAATTAAAAGAGACATTAGAAGGTACTTAAGGCATACATCTGAGCACTACAGAAATGGTTTCTGTCAGTCTATGCTTTGGGTGGTTTGTTTGGAGAATTCGCTCACCCTGGCTGCAGCCTTTCTTTCGCTGCTGTGTTCCTACTTTTTTTTTTTTTTAATAATTTAACATACAAGTGTTCATACTTCCATTTGTTTCAGGGAAGATAGTCAAACAAATTTTGGTTGTTCTTACTATCTTCAGATGAAAGTTTGATTCTGTTTAATATGTCAAGAAATGTTTAAGAGTATTTTTTCCAACCTGTATTAGTCTGTCTATTAACATGTATTACTCTGTAAGTGAAGTTAACTATAGTACAGACAGTCAAACTCAATAGTAAACAGAAATAAAATGGTGAGCAGCCATTTGTGTGGTCTTTGTTGGTTTGTCAGAATTTTTAGACTGACGTTGCAATTGTCAAACTAAATGTGACCAGGGGAATCAAACTGATTATATAATAAAGTATTTAGGGAATATATAGCTGAAGTTAAATAGCTGATCATCATTGAAGAATGTTTTTAATTACTGTAATGTGCCTAGCACAGAAGTGTTAACTCTGGTTTATGTAGAGGTTGTTGAATGTTACAGCATGGTAAAGGAACTGTTGCTCACTCTGTTTGAATTACCCCAAATGCTAATCTTTCTGCTGCCAGTGTTAGAGGAATTGTCTAGTTACCCTACTGAAATGACTAGTAATTAGTGCATGCTTGCAGATTATTGTCTGCATCCATGAGGAGTTTTCTTAATGGGAGTTGTTACAAATAAAGTAAGGACCTGGCGAGGCCAAACTGGCATTAAGAGAAGGTATTTCACTGGGGTACTATGAGGTCCATGGGTGCTTTAAAACGTACTTGTATTCGCACTCGTGTGTTACACTTTACCTTTTAAAAATAAACTAATACGCAAACCATGTCATTTTTCAAGAGGCTTTCTAATGGTTTGTGTACTTTAATTAATCCCAAGCTTTTCTTGTTCCATGGAATTTTTCCTTTGGCAGCAGTTTCTGACCTGTTTGAGTAACGTTGCATTGTTTACACTGAAGAGTTTCTCCTGAATTAGAAAATGGGGTGGCAGGGGAAACCTTGTATATTTACTGTCTATCTCATATGTCTGCCTATCCACATTTTTATATCCTACTCTGAGGTTGAATGAATGTGTTTATTCTTACAGAAATCAGAAGTTTCTTGTTTGATCCAACTAAATTTTACCTGTACTCAAGTAGAAATCCTGCTTTTCTTCCCCTGCCCTTCCCTCTACTTTCCCTCAAAATTTTACTGCAGTCCCTACCACAGCTGCTAGTACTCCTGATGCTGTTGACAAGTACTTGGAGACGCCTGGAGATGAGAATGAACATGCCCATTTCCAAAAAGCCAAGGAGAGACTGGAAGCTAAGCATCGTGAAAGGATGTCTCAGGTAAGGAAAAATGTTTCTGAATATGGGAGGGACTTTTGTCTGTCACATCATAAGATGTGTGGAGCTCTTCATATTCTTATTTCCCAAAGTTTCAGCCAACTGTTCTACCTATTCGCAATTAATACACCATTTACTGCCTTTCTATTAAAGATTCCAGCTGGTTGGAACATAGATTTGAGGTTAGGTCACAGCTATGGATACTTGTACTGGTAAAAAGGAAAAGAAGTGTTAAAAGCTTCTTATCTTTGTGTAATAATGTTTAGTTTGTTCTTATTTCTAAGTAAAGAACTCAAGCACTGTATTAGTCATCCTTCCTTCACAGCGACTGAGGGACACGAGCTGTGATGAGCTCTGTTCACTGTGTGTAGATACACATGGCTTTGCCATAGGGTGACATAAGCTCACGTGTTCATCTACTGGTCTTGAGACTCAAGGTAAATGTGAAATGCATCTAAAGCTGAAGAAAGGTGAGCACTTTTGAACTGAAACAAAATCCAGCAATTTCCTTAACCAAGAAGATTTCTGCAGCCTGAAACTAAACACTGCTTTTGATAATGTTGAAAGCAGAGAGCTCAGCTATCGACTCTCTTGGAAGTAGGGTTCGTAATACCAATTAAAGAAATGTTGCTCTTCCACTCTGAAACAACAAATTAAAAAACATATTAGGTTTAAAGGAAAACCTGTGGTATGCAGTTTGTTAGGATGGAAAAACCACATAAAATGAATATAATTCAGATACACTGCATGTATCTGTGCGGCTGTTTTACTATACGTTTTCATTCTAACTTTGTTCCTGCATTGCATTCTCAGCGCTTTTTTGAGAACACACAGTGTTACTAACACATTAACCTGTAGCGCTCTGCTAAAATGTTCTAGTAGGCCTGAAATTAAGTTCTTGGAGTAAGTCTTCAGCTACTGGCACTGTAAGTAGCTATGCCTGCAACATCTGCCTGGCAGAGCTGGAGTGTTTCCTGAAGCAGTCACCCTATCCCTGTAAACAGCATGCTGTCAATATGACTCTCACTAGATGGGAAGATGTGTGCTCCCCACCTGCCCCTGCTTGGGAAGCGCTGTAGCACAATGTCTCCTCCTTAAATAGAAAAGAGTGCCAATTAAAACACTTTTTAAAGAATTAGTCTTTCCTCTGGGAGATTAACAACTTCATTAAAAGATTGGTGCCTGAGGTGTGAGTGCAACTCCCAGCTCAGAGCAAGCCTGTAGCTGTGGGGTGAGACAGGAGGGGGGGGATGAGCGATGGCTCGTGAGGCATCTCAGCACTATGATCCTGCTAAGGGAGTGGCTCAGCCACTTTATAACAAACTCGGTGTGACCACAGCATTCAGGATAGGAAGCACAGGTTGGTAATCAGAAGAATAAAAAGGGCATGCAGCCCACCTGGCAACAGATATCCTGCCCTAGCTAGGCATGCCAAGCTTTGATAGGTCACCTCATTGTTACCTGCCCTTGGAATAGTGTTTTTTCTGAAATAACACTGGAGTGGGTGTTATGAAATCAAAGGACAGTCAATGTGAAAGGCAGGTTTCCCTGAAACAGACCTCTGATTCTCATTGCAGTTTCAGATTTGTCTCCCAAATGCAAATATATCAAGGCTAAGCTGAGTAAGGAAGGGCACTATTTGGGTGAGTCTACTGGCTTGCGGAGAGGACCTACTTGAATGCACAGGCACCCAAGAAGTGTTACACACAGAGGCCATCAAGCAAACAAAATTAACTGGGAGAAGCACTGGACCATAGCATCAGTAAATGTGCTGCACATGTTGCTCTGCCCATTTGAGCAACCTCATAAATAAAGGTTGTGGCTCAGGGGTTTGACTGAAGATCACACTGGTGCTGCCACATGCCTCGTTAGCATGTTCCTAGCCACTCTTCCTGTCAGTGCTAATAAGCACAGAGCTGTGGGGTAAGGCGGGTTAGGTCCCTTATCTCACTGCAGTGTCACATTTCCAAAAAAAAAAAGACAAAGTACCAAACTGTCCAATTCTGCAAGATAAATCAGACCTGGGAAGCTGCAGCATGACAGGCACATCATGAGAGGAAGACCTCTGATCTTTAATTTACTTAAGCTGCTTAGGAAATTACAGCTTAAAGTACATACGTCTTGAAGTACTCAGAACCCCTGCAGAGACTTGAAGAAAAGAGTTAAGTTTTTTAAAAATCAGTTTGCCCTTCTGTGCAGTGTGCTTCTGTACAGCACCGAGCTGACCTCCACCAGTTAACATTTCAAGTACTTAAAAAATGCAAGGTGTTACAGAGACATAGAAGATCTGTCTTATTTATCATTCCGTGTTTCTTCACATGGACCGATACAGGGCTGTGTCACACACCATTGGTCTTCTTTGCTGGCAATTTATTTAAAAATTGGTTTTTAACATTTTTAGAAAAATCTAGTATATTCTGAATAAATACTTAATTTGACCCTGTTACTGCTTATGTTAAAAAATGCTGAATGAATTATCTCAGTAAGCTTTTGCTTTTGCTGTCAATGTTTTTTTCTCTAAAAAACAAAATAAAAATCACTAGTTAAGTCTCTCACCTGCACAGAACGTATTTCTCCTTTCTTTCCCCCTTTTAAAATTCAAGGTTGAGAAATGGGGACTTAAAAGTAGCAATGCCTATTTTTGTTGCATTAAAAATCAATGAAATAATAAGTGGTTTTAGGGAAAGGATCAAGTCTTTCTTTAATCTTGATAAATTTAATAATGTGAAATAAATTGGTTCATGAAATACAGATTTTTCTTTAATTAAGCAGCTAGTTTTAAAACAGTATTTGATTTGGTGCATGCTTAGCAACAACCAATTAACTAATACAAAAAGTTCAGGTACATTCTAGTTGACATATAAAATGTAATAATCTCAGGAATGGGAACATTTATAATTTAAAACTTAAAATAATTTCAATGAAAATATTTCACGGAGATATCGTGCATATCCTCCTTTTGAGGTTTTCTGTTGTTTACCAGGGAATTATGAAGACTCCTTTCTTTTTTGCATATGGGTATTCTTACAGGCAGAGACTCAGCTTCTCTCAGTGCTTGTGTTGGGTCATAGTTCACAGCTCCTAAAAGACAAGTGGGTCTCTTCAGTATGACAACCACACCTCTGGTTTAATCCCTTCTGCTTGAGTGTCTGCTGTTTTAGACTGGATCATGGGAGCTTTTCTGTCTTTATGGTTTGAACAACATCTGGAGCAGCAACACTTTATAAAATTTCCTGATCAGTACCATAAAGAGAATTACAATAGCATAGAATTTCATGCTTTATTCAAGAACTAACAGCAAAGCTAAATTCACATGCAAACAGGATAGTTATTCCACAGTGCATTTGTAACCTTTAAATGTTTGCTGCTCTCTGACATATAACAGGGAGAGACTATGCTAACATTGCGGGAAGCTGTGATTCTTTTTTTCAGTTTGGGTAAATTTCCTCTTTTCCAATTTCCAATTTATTAACTCCTGTACATCTCCCTCACTGAAGTAGCTGCTGCCTGATGGAACCAGACACTGAGCCTTACTCAAGGGACCAGTATATCTGGGTATTTCTCTCCTCAACCATCTTGTGACACCCTCTTTTCTACAATTTACTCTTTCTCTGACCACAATATTTTAGAAATCATAACATGTGCAGTACTTTTGATGGGAACTTAATGATACCGTGTATCCTAGAATAGTCTTGCTTCTTGGAAGTTCATTTCCAACACAAATACCTGAAGATACTGCAGTCCTCAACCAGCCTGACAGGGCTAATGTTAAGTTAAATACCTCTTTGATCATTGCAGGCAACTCATTCCAACATGTGGAGAGTTATTCTGTTGATTTTTGGTGGCAGGGCCATCATAAATGGTTTGGGTTAGCAGGGACCTTAAAAGGCACCTAGTTCCAACCTTGCTGGCATGGACAGGTGTCTTTCACTAGATTGGGTCATACGACACCCCATCTAATCTGAATTTGAGCACTTCCAGGGAGAAAGCTTCCCTGGAACAACCTTCTCTGGGCAACATGGACCACTGGTCCCCAATACCATCCATACATTAAAGAATTTATTCTTTGCATCTAATCCAACTTTCCCCTCTTTCAATTTGAAACCATTACCTCATGTCCTATCACTGCACTTTCTGATAAAGAGCCTGTTAGAGTTGCTTGATGGGTTTTCAGTAGTGGGAGTAGGGACTGGCTTGTGAAAGAAACCTTTCCATGCTGTGGGCAGAGCATGCTGCTGGCTCAGTCACCACCTCTGCAAATGAATGTATTTGGAAGGGAGAACAACTCAGGTGTGGGACTTCACACTTGTCCACGTAGAATGTCAAGTGGTTCAAACAGGTCCACCTCTCAAGCCTATCAGTGTCCCTCTGGATAGCATCCCTTCCCTCCTGCGTCAGCCACACCACTCAGCTTAATGTTGTTGGCAAACTTGCTGAGGGGGCACTCAATCTCACTGTACATGTGCCAATGTTAAATAATACTAGTCTCTATATTCCCTAGATCCCACCATCTCTATTATTGTATCTAGGAGGGTTCTTACCTTCTTTAAAATTGGCTGTCAACTTAGGAGTGCTCCCCTCACTTACAGACAGGTCTCTTTAAATATTGTGCTATTGTCAGAAAAAGGATCAAGATTTAAGTGTGGAACAATGACCATTGACAGAGGTAGGCATCTTACTGGCATGAACTTTGACCTTCTAAGTAAATGGATCTCCAGGCAAGCACCTGTGTTGCTCTGGTTTCTGTAACCTGAGTGGCTATCATAAATTCTTCACTTGAAGCTACCATTTTGTGCCTTACTGTAAAAAAATCAGAGAAAATTCTGCTGTTTTCAATATAACAAAATATTTGTACTAAGCACTTTTCTTAATAATGAATTGTGGTCTCTGTACATCCTGTTTCCCTCTTGCTGTGTCCTACTGCCCAGTTACAAAAAGAGTCTGTCGAGCACTGAGTCCAAAGTTCTGAAAAAGTTTGACTGTGAAATGTCTCGCTTGTTAAACCTCAAATGGAAGTTGTGGTTTTCTGTGCTCAAAACTGCCAAGCCTGAAAGAGCCATACATCTATGTGGCTTTGATAGGTCCATGAAGGAGATAGGTCAGCACAGGTTTACAAGTGAATAGAGGCCAACTTCAGACTTCTGCACGTGTGTGTCTGGGCAGTTGAGTGTTTTTACCCTCTTGCTCTTTTATTTTCTACAGAAGGCTACACTGTGTTTCTTGGTCACTCGTAATTCTCTAAAGTGACAACCACTGGTGAGAGCAGAAGGCTTCTCTAGTTGGTAGCATAGGCATTCCATAGATAGCTGCTGGGCAGCTTTCTCTTCAGTTTGTTAGTATACACAGAGAGATGCTTTAAATCATTGAAGTCTTTTCAGTTGCAGAAATCTGTACTTGAGGAACAGCTTCTGCAGTCTTTGCATGGAATATTGTTTCTGCAAACAGCCATGCTGTTCTCCTGTTTTTCACAAAGCATTCACTCTCATTGCACCAAAGCTGAACTCTGAAGCCTTTAATTTACATTCCTCCCAACTGCTGTGTAGACTGTAAGTTTATCATCCTGCCTTCAGTGCCTTAAAAGGTTTAGATAACTAATACAGGCAGAGAGACCTGGTCTTTCCAAAGGTCTCCTTATCACATTTACCTGCTATATGTGTTTTCATCATGTGAATTAGCAGAGGTTTAGTTTTGGAGATAAAGATGGAAAGGGAACTCTTGTCCTGAAAACCCATTAACTGTGCATACAGAGTTAGAGTATTAAGCAGTTGTCAGATATGTGGTTTTAAGACATAGAGAGGAGGGAGAATAAAGCCATAAAGTTGCTAACCTAGGCCAGTGCTCTAGCTTGAGCACATCATAGTTTGTCTTGATTTCATGTCACGATATATGGGTCTTCAGTAATATCCATATCCTGCACCAGTAACGTTTCAGTGCTCTAGGAAGGTGCTGCCTGTATACATGAATTCAGTTTTGTTGGCCACCACAAACATGCCTTACGCATATAATTCAGAGATGAATACCTAATATACTTAACACAGAGGAACTTTGATCATCAAATGTGTTTTTTCCAGAATATGGTGCTCTAAGTGGTGATGTTGTTTCGTATCCTCTAGTTCTGCTCTGTCAGAGAAGTGGTAAAATCTCCTTTTCCAAAGCACTGGGAAAGTCCACTGGTGATGGGGCAACCTGTAACATCAGTGTGCTGTGCATCCTGTGCTCTATCAGCTGCTTATTACAACCGCTTAGAAATGAATTTTTGTGTCACCTTGTAAATTGTGCTTTGTTGCCTCCCTAGAGCTTACTATCTAGAGCACCTTCATATCAGTGCATCTTTGTCTGATGAGAAGATAATAGAAATTGAAGAGATACCTTTCCCACTGTAAAGTTTTCAGTATCAACATTACCTTCTCAAAGTATCTGTCCACTCTCTTGGGCTGTTACTGAGCCCAGAATTTCTTATGCATAAGTAATTGCACTGACAGTGAGTTGACGTTGTTTTACTGTGGCAAAGTTATTACTCTCCTGAAATATGTTCATAGGTTTTGGGTCAGAAAGAGAATGAAAATGTGACAAAATCCCATAGGTTGAGTCAGTCTTGAGAGCAGGTCTCTGCATGTTTTTTAATTATTAGGTACTACAAATTTGTATAGGACAGAGATGGGATTGCATTTCAAAGACTCGGAATTGTAAAAGTCTCTTTTGAGCCCAGGTTTGGTGTTATGTTTTTTTCAAAAGGCACAGATTCAATACTCTGAGACACCACTCAGCCTGTCAGAGAGCCTGAGATAGAAGCTGGGTGGTAGAGGCTGAACTTGGACATGTGAGACACAGCAGATCTAATTTGGTCTGCCTTTGGTATTTGTCTTGGTAAAATTTCATTTGTGCAAGTGGAGCTTTTCTAAAATAGGGTAAAAAGAGTACATTTGACTACTTCTGTTAAATGGTGTAGAAGTGCAGAGTTTGATGACAAGGGAAGGAAAGGCAATGTGCATAAGACAGACCATGAGAAGGTTTATAATCTTGGACAGCAAGTTAAGAGTAACTCATTCCGTAAGTATTGAATTGGCTGCTGCTTCCTCCCTGCTTTACAGGAGGAGGTGGCTTTGCACATTACTGAAAGGAATGTTATTGAAGGTTCTCCTGCATTACTTTTCTGTCAGTGCAGTGCTTGATAGAAATATATTAAAATCTTGAAATGTTGGACATGTATTTCTGAACAGACTAGCACAAATCGCATGTAATTCTTGATCTTACTCAGAGGCTAGCAATGTAGTCAAAAAAAAAAATCGAAGTGTTTATGTAGTGCCAAAAGAAGCATCACTTAGAACAGGTCGAAATTTACTCATTTTGACCAAGGACATAAAAGAGATGGAAGCAGTTTCCTTTCTGTCTTGAAATGAAAAGCCACTGGTGTGCCCACCCATAGAGACCTCATATTCCCTTGCTTGAGGGCTGGTTAACAGCCATGTTACTTGATGGCGGAGTCATGAGAGCTTGCCGCTCTTTTCAGACAAGAAGTCTTTGTTAATTACACAATAGGATTCTACCTTTGTTAAATGTTGCAACTGCTTTCTTATAGAGATAAAAGGAGCAGAGGAATATAAAAATATGACAGTCAGAGCCACAGTGCTTGGCTGTTGCTAAGGCCTGAGACAGGAGAGGAAGATATAAAAGTCATGTTCCTTGTTTTGTTTGCTAGGTCATGAGGGAGTGGGAAGAGGCAGAACGCCAAGCAAAGAACTTGCCAAAGGCTGACAAGAAAGCTGTTATCCAGGTGAGAAAACCCAACCACAACCTTAGCGGCTAGGACTGTGGTTAAAATACACCAGGTGCTGGGTGTGATACAATTGGAAAACCTATTTCTGTGGGGATTTAGTGTTAATTTCTGCTCTAGCTGTTGCTAATTTTGTTTCCAGCTCTTAGTGGCTGCAGGTTATATCTGTACTTTGCAGCAAGTCACTGGAACAGTAGTGCAGGACATGGCTCATGACTGCATGGGGGGTAGAATTTAGATTCGCCTTCAATGAGAACTGAAAACTCGGTTACCATGGGCCCCTTTCAAAATTCAGGCTGTTATAAACTAATACAATCTGCAGGACCTATGCTCCAAGCAGAGATTGGAAAATGATTTAAGGAAGTTTTATCCGAAAGAAACCCTCTGCTAAGAGTATTTTTTTTTTCCAAAATTATACTGTAACTCAGAAATTCTGACAAGCAAGATGCTCCTTGAATCCCACTGTGCCTATGTCAGGTATTATTCAGTACTGCTAGAATTATTGCAATGCAAAACTACAAAAAGGTAACATTCAAAACCAAATTGCTTCACACATTAGATTGCACAGCTTGACTCTTTCTGCATCTTACTATCATTCAGTGATTCCTTTGATTTCATCTCAATTTTTCTTCTGCTGTCCAGGTCATAAGAAATTCTAGTGAGACTGTTTAGGTTGAAACTTGCTGACCACATGTGTATTTCCTAGCAGTTCTCAGAACCACAGTATTGGAGGGCAAATGAAGGATTCACTGGTGGTGTGCTGAAAATGTCAGGAATATTTTATATGATTAATAAGATGTGGCCAGGAGTTCAGGAATACAGGGCATCAGCAGTTCCCACTGAAATAAAAAAAAGGTGTGTGCAGTTCCTGGGAGCCAAGCTAGACTGACACAGGGAAAGATTTTGTGATTTGCAGACTGATCTCCTATTATCTGCTTGTGCCTTCACTGTTCCTGTTGTGATGGATGCTTTTTTCAGCATTTCCAGGAGAAAGTGGAATCACTGGAACAGGAAGCAGCAAATGAAAGGCAGCAGCTTGTGGAGACTCACATGGCACGCGTAGAAGCCATGCTGAACGACCGTCGCCGCATTGCTCTGGAAAACTATATCACAGCCCTGCAGAGCGTCCCACCCAAGGTAAATGCAGTGCCATGAGCTGTGTCAGCTGTGTCAAAGTCTCTGTAGTTGCACCACTGAACAAGATGATGTTTCCATGTACAGTCCAACTATGGAGCTGTGAGTGCCTGTTTCCTGCACAAAAGCTGCTACAGCAGTCATCTAATTTGAAAGTTGTAAGTTCAGTTTGTGTCTGCACATAAATGCTAACACAAGCACAGATGCTCTGTGCGTAACTATACATGCATAAAGATACTTAATGAAATAATACAGAAGCAATTTATTTGTCAGAAATGGTAGCCAATCACAGATCCTGCCAGAATGGTAATGAAGCATCTATCCAAGTATTGCACAGTAGGATACTTCATCATGCCTTGTTAAGAATGAGGGTGGTTGTGAATTTCTGTTTTGTTCGTAGAACTGTGGAAATGTTTGGTGAAGTATCTGGTGGGCTTCAAAGCTAGCATTCTGGCAGATCCAAATTCTCTGTTTTGGATGCAATAGCTGTTGGTGGCTGAAAACAGCAGGTTCAAACATGGATTGAATGGAGATTTTTGTGACTTAATATTTGTGACATTTGTATTCAATACTACAGTAACTGGTCTGTGACCTCCAGAAGACAGAATCTACAGAAATGCTGTGGGAAAACAGTTGGGTGTTTTATATACATCTCACCCCTTTAACCACCTGCTGGATGGAAGAAGCATTATGTTATTAGAAGTCTTTTGGGTCAGTAGTGTAAGATCTAGTCATTAGATCCTGAATTTGGCCTCACCAGCAATTACATCAGTATGGCTAACCTATTAAAATTACTTGTTTTAAGTGAATTTACTTCTGCAGAGAAACATGCATATTCAATGAGTGTGGAAAAGGGATCATCGTCCTCATTCTTCATCATCATCAAACTGCTGCTCCACTTCACAGAGCAAAAGTAACGTTTTTACTGTGTGCAGAGTAAAAGAAAAATCTTTTACTTAGGTTAAAGTGTCAGGGGGGACAAAAGAGTATCTGTAGGAAGAGTTAATCTGTATTTTGCAACAGATAAATAATGGAAAATCAATCTGTATTAAATTGGTGGAATATGTTGTTTGATCTGAGTGTGAGATGCATATGGTAACCTCTGGCTATTGTGAGGATAGTGAAGCACTTGAACTCAAGTGTCTTGTTAGCAAACAACTTAGAGAGTTACAGGCCAGGGTGCAACTTCTTTACAAAACTGGGATCTGCCACTCAGAGCTAAGATGAGGTGAGTACATAGTGTGGCTGTATGTCATGTTTCTTCTCTTGCAGTGTGGTTTTGGATAGTTCACTCTCCTAAGATACTATGTTTGATTTTAACCAGTCAGCTGTTACTGTGAAGTTGAGCCCTGTGCAGATGTGATCGTTTACAAAGAGTATCCCAGAAAAAGGATTTAATTTCAAGTTGTGTGTGGGTTAGGCTGACGTCTTGGTTCTGCAGATGCCTGACGTGTAGAAGGTGAAGGTGGGGACAATACATAACATCAGAATGGTCTCTAGAGCTGCCCAAATATGCAGCTTAATTCCTAGCAGAAGGAGCTCAGCTGGAGCTCAACAGTTCAACAACTGGCTAAATATGAGCCAGCATGAAAGGCCAATGACATCCTGGCTTGTATTAGGAATAGTATGGTCAGCAGGACTAGGGACATAATTCTCCCCCTGTACTCAGCACTGATAAGGCCCCAGTTCAAACACTGTGAGCAGTTCTGGGCCCCTAGCTTCAAGAAAGGTATTGAGGTACTGCAGCAGATCCAGAGGAGAGCAACGAGGCTGGGGAAGGGACTATGGGGAAAGTGCTATGAAGAAAGGGTGAGGAAGCTGGGATTGTTTAGCCTAGAGGAGAATCAGGGGTGACCTTATCACTCTCTATAACTACCTGAAGGGAAGTTTAGAGAGGTTGGGGTCAGGCTCTTCTCCCAGGCAACTAGTGATAGGATGACACATCATGGCCTGAAGCTGCTCCAGGGGAGGGTTAGGCTGGATGCTAAGAAGCACTTTCTCACAGAAAGGATGGTTGGATACTGGAATGGACTGCCCAGAGAGGTGGTGGAGTCCCCATGCTTGGAGGCATTTAAGAAATGACTGGATGAGGCACTTAGTGCCATGGTCTAGGTGATTGTGGTGGTGATGTTAGAACATAGGCTGGGCTTGATGATCTCAGAGGTCTTTTCCAGCCTAAATAATTCTGTGATTCTGTGTTTGTGGAGCACAGGTGACATCTCCATTGCAAACAAAAAAGTGGACTTCAGCTGCAGAACAGTAAGGTGAACAATGTTAACACTTTCTCTGGGACCAGAAAAGCATGGATTTTGTTCTTGGGTTGTTTGTAGTCAGCTTCCAGGACACTTAAATTAACAATACATTTACTGTGTCAGTGTAAGAGCATCAGGTCTGAAAGGCTGTGTCAAAGGAACCCTGTTTGATACATGACACAAGAGGAGTTTTCAAGACACTCTTAGAAGACTGAAGTGCATCTTACATTGTAGTACCTAACTGGGAATGTTTAGTGGTGTTTAGTGGTTTGTCCCTACAGAAGCTAATAATTTGAAAGGAGCAGGCAGCAAGTATGGAGGTAACATCAGCTGAAGGTGCTACTAAACAGTGGCTCGCCTCAAGACTTACAGGGATGCAGTGCATGCTTTGAAGAACAGTGTATTTAAACAGTTCCTTTGCCAGTCTTGGTGATATTGTCCTTGTCTCAGCATTTTTTGCTGTGTGCTCTGTAGTTGCTAACAGCTCAGGCTTGTGCCTCTGAACTGCTGCTTCAAAGGCAAGTAAAAACTGACCTAGAATTCAGTAGAAGGATTTGTCAGGTTTTATAGTGGGACAGAGGGTGAAACCTGAGGAGTGATTGATGATAGCTGAACAGCCTAATGAATGAATCCAGTTATCTAACTGCTTTGCAGGGTATAGTGCCAGAAATCTGAATATGCTGTGAACTCAAACTTTGGCTGCCTAGCCAATATAAAAATATGTTTAATGGAAAATTCAGCTCTGAACCCTAGCTGTGTTTCTCTCTAGCAGTTCCTAGTAAACTAGAAGTGCATTTGATGCCACTGTGTTGTCTTTGGGAGAGTAAGTGATAACCGTACTGGTGACTTGTTAAGTAATCCTAGAAAAGGCAGGTTTTTCTAGATTTCTCTGAAAATATGTTTAAACATCCCCTTCCACAGCCTGCTTCCAATTACATGTTTTGCCATTAGTATGTTTACTAGAAAAGTATATTCTGAATATTTAAAATGATGGAATCTCTTTCTCTAAATTTCTAAGGACAGATTCAGGGTTTAAACTGAAAAATAAAGACATAATCAGTGAAGTGCATTTCTTCTGTATGCAGCTAGGACCATAAGGTCATGTGTGTGTAGAAATATGTAGATCTCTGTGTGTGTGTGTTTTCTTTGTGCTTGCACACATTGCTGCCTTCTTGAAATGGAGCATTTAGCAAGATTTTTTGGATTTCTAGCAGAAGCAACAGGATTTTGTTTTTCTCTTGGATGTGTCTATGACCAGCCTTTGCCTACAGATCAGTTATCAGATGAATACAAGTGTGGAACTGCTGGTGTCTTCAAACTGATCATGGATGTAAAGTACATGTGCTTGTATTCAAGGGGTAGGATCTGCAGAGGACCTGAAGAGAAACTCCCTCTGACTCTTGAAGAACCTGAGCTATGCACAAGAAGCTGCAAATCTCTGTGAGAAATATCATTGCTTACTCCTTTTGAGGAGGGTTTCTTTGTAGGCTAGCTAGATAGGGGACATCAGGAACATTTGGACTGGAACAGTAGTCATCACATTCTTGTACATGCCAAGAAAATCAGCTCTTTTCAGTGCTCTTCCACCCCAAGAAAAGGTCTGGGAATCCTTTATGAAAGCCTTCATTACCAAACTCAAAACTTAATTGCAGAGGCTTTTTTCAGTTGTTGTGCAGATGACTGCCCAATGCCAGTGTCAGGGAGCAGAGGGGTGGTGGTGTGTGCTTCAGAGTACCCCTCTGGGCAGTAGGAGGGAAGGAGTATGTGGAGATTAAAATTGCACTACTTCAAGGTCTAACAGAAAATAATTTTGAGCAAAATCAGATTTTTGTACTGTTGCTCCATTCTGAGAAGAACTGTTATGCAGGCTGCCCAGAAACTTAAAATTTGATCTTCATCCCTGATTCTGCTTAGCTCTACTGCTCTCCTCTGTTGCCTTTGAAAATGGGGTGCAGCTGTACAGTGTTCACTGTCAAAATACTGTATTGTTTTGTACTGCTTGATGGCCTTACCATAGAAAAGAAGGATTAGTGGCAGCTGGAACCAATATGCCTCTAGTTTTTAAAACAGTTGGAAATTTTCCCCCTCATTTTGCAAGTTAAATAGAGGAATTCAGATCCATCATTCTCTGTGAACAGATTGACTCTGTAATTTGCTTATATTCACTCTTTCACATGCGTGTCAAATTCTGCTGGATTTATGCCTCCCAGTTTAATTTTTATTGGTAAGATAGGTTCATTCTCTGTGGAAAAGCAGTGGCCGGGTTCAAAGAGAAGTAAAAAAGAATTCCAGCTCTTAGCGGGGCTGGTGAAATAAAGGGTTTGGACCAAGGAAACATATAGGACAACTTCGAAAGGAATTAATTAACCTCCTTACATTGCACGTAGATTGAAGTGAACATATAATCATTAAATCAGTTTAAAATGCTTCTCTTGTAATTCAGCACTATTTTACTGAAATGTAAATTATTGCTGAACAGAGCAGGATCATTAAGATCAATTCTAGCATGTACTTTAAACATTTGAATTTTCTTTACCGTATGTTATTTTTCTTCAGAATTTGCTCTGATGCCTTATCTGCTGTGGGAGCAGTGTCTGTTCGTGTGCAGAGAGCACAGCATGGGCTGAATCTAGTTGAGTTCAGCTATATAGATATAGAAGAGAAATCTGCAGTGGGGCCCTTACTCAGTGCCTGTGCGTTTGGGAAGCTACAAGTCTTTCCTGAGTCCAATGAAGCTGCTGGAGAAATATGCGGTTGGAGGCAGGCCAAAGTATGGCTGCTGATCTAGTGATAAAATACCTCCTGTACAGCAGGAAAGAGCCTGTCCAGCTCCAATCCTTCACCCTTCAGCTTTGTTCCTCCAAACCCATAAACGTACAGCTGTGGAATTTCTCACATGCACTTACTTCTGGAGGATTTTGTGGAATAGTGTGCATTTCAGCTCTGCTTTTAAACCAAGTCAGACTTCAAGAAATGTAGTCACCTAACTCCATTTTCTAGCAGTTTCTGAGGCTTTTATGTGAATAAAACCAGACTGTCTTGTTTTTATCTTAGTCTATGGCCTTGAACATATGGTATAGTCTTACACCTAGGCTTGCCAGTCAGTTTTTCATTCAAGACAGAAGATACGATTCCAAATGGGTTTTAAGTTCTGCAAAACGCTGTCAGGTTTATTATATCTAAAATGTGAATTTTTAAGAGTGAGCAGAAACAAAATCTGTCTTAATTTGTCAAAGTTGGTAAGCACATAATAAGATCGAATTGAGTACTGTTTACATTTTATTCTGTCCCACAAAAAATCCTTGGGGGGAAGGTAGGCAACGGAAAGTTTTGCTTGTCATTGTAGCCATGTAGTTGTGGTATGTGTGTTAAATGTTTTTTTTCTTAGAAATGAGCAGCAATTATGAGAAGGCATCTTTAACTCCACATGAAAGATAGCAGGATGGGAGTTTAACTGTGTCTCACCCATGTCTGGCATTCATCCCACACAGCCTTTCGTGAATGTTCTTAGAATGAACTATTCCTGTGTCAGACATGACCTGCAAGTTAATAACATAGCAAGCACTCTACGTACCCAGTATGGTGTACAAGGCACGCCTCATAAATGACTGAAAATAAGCAATTGCTGCACATTTCAAGAGCAGTAATCAGAAAGGACTAGTGATTGATTTTTCCCTAACAGCAAGATTAAATAGAAAAGTGCAGCATTGTGAAACCTTCCTTTTTGATTTGGAGAGAATTTTGATGAAAATGACACACCAGCTCAGAATTTCCCAAGGAAGTTCCATAGCACAGAGCCAGGAATTTGTATTTTGAATACACAGAGATACTTCAATATGATTTTTGTGCTGCTTCTCTGGAGTAGGTATTTCAGATTTCCATGATGAGAATGTATTTGTACCAATACAAATTATATTTGATGTTTCCATTTTCCAAGCACAGAGAAATTTGATTGTATCACCAGTCCCTTAAAATCTGAGACAGTAGGCTAGGCTAGAGTCAGTGCAAAATTCGGAAGGGCACTTGTTTTAAGGCTTTTTAGATTTCATACATGTTTCCTTTATGTGAGTGACCTTGTCTTGATGCTGATGCCACCAGAAAAGAGGCACTGGTTTGTAGAGTCTGTTGGGCTGGAACTCACCACCAGGTAGCTAAGAAGCCTTCAGTGTGTTCTGCTTTGTTTGAGCTTGTGCCAAGTACAGCTGGAAACCTGTTAACCAGCTGTCGGGACTGCCTAGTTAAGATTTCAAATGAGGGGGTTGCAATACAAGTCCTTAACACTTTCCTGGTGCATTTATGTATTTTCACAGTGTCCTGGGTTCAAATGAAGGTCTAGATTGGTTCTGGGTTTGTGCCTGAAATGCAAGCACACCAACCAGCTCTTGCTGAGTATTCAGCAGGCAATGAAGCAACTTTGCTAAAAAGAAAGGAATTTATTGAACCCATCACCAACAAGAAAAACCTCTAAATAAGTAAAAGAATAAAAAAAAACAAACCAGAAACTGTATCACAGTGCCATTACGCATACTCTGAGAGAAATGGGAGACAGCTAACACATTGATTTTTTCCTTCAAATGGGACCCCTGGGAAAAAAAGAATGTATGCTAACACTCTAACCAGAGGGGGAATTCAGCTATCCCCTCCATCCACATCATAATGGTTGTGGAAAAGTCCCTTTTCCGGCCCTTTTGCAGACATCAGCTTCCTCTGTACATTCCAGGCTTGCTTCTAGCTCCTTTCATCTTGGGAATTCTTATCAATGTGACCACAGCCAACAGATTCTGTTGAAGGTCTTTGAGACCAGCAGCATCTCAGACACAGGAACCAGTCATAACCTCGGTCTCCTTATGTTTGCCAAAGGTTTAGGAGATCAGTGTCTTAGGATCTCTCTCGCTCTTATCGAAAGCTTCTCTCAGTGGCAAGGCATACAGCATCTGCGTCAGTCCCATGGCTCTGGTCCTGAGGGAGGCATGCCTGTGGTGAGGACAGAGGCAACATTGTGCTGATCATGTGGGGCCACACCTGTTGTGGTAAACAGGCCTGCTTAAGGGCCTTTTCCTCTCTTCCCTTTATTCAAGTAGCCACAGCCTCCACAGCTCCAAGGGAGAAAAGGGGTTAAGAGGTCACTGCCTTCTGGCGTCTTCAAAGATGATCCAGGAACATTGTGGGGGCAGTGGCTCCTCACTCTTACCTGCTGCCAGGAAGCTGGCAGAGAGTACAGTCCAAGGGCTTTGCTCTCTGTGTTGTTTGAGCCCTCAGGGAAAGGGAGCTGTGGTTACCACCCCACCTCCCTCCTTGGGGGCAAAGCTGTGGCTGCTGAGCCAGTCCCAGCCCCATCCAAGGGGGAACCACAGCGGCCAACTTGTCATCTCCTAAATAAGAGACAAGGCTTATTCTCTATGTAGAGAAGTAGCTTTCTATTTTTGCATCATCAGCCAGGTAGCCTATGTAGACCACATACATTGTCTGTGAACCTGTTTACTTTGTACCTAATGTTCTGAATGCATGCAAGTCCCAATATATAAAAGCCATGTAAAATAATACTTTGACAGCATTCTCCAGCATAAGCACGATTTTAAGCAACTGAAATGCCCACAGACACGTATGTGTGTTAGTCTGTCACCATACCTTCTTAAAAGGCCACGGTCAACCTATGCTTAGTTTTATGTAAAAGCCAGGTGTTTGGATCTGCTGCGATGGGGTATTTGGTAATGACTTTCATGGGAGCAAACGATGTGACACTGTGAGCTTGAATCAGTCAGAAGCAGCCCGTAATGGTAGTGTTCACGCTACCTCACCCTGCCAGCACTGCCTGCTGCACACCTTGTGAGTTGTGCTCACATCTCTTTGCTGCGTTTGCCTGGACAGTGAGTGTGTGTTGTAACTGTGGATTTTAAGTTTTTGTCAACCAGCACAGAGTTTTGGAGTGCTCTGTGCAGCCGGTGTTACTCCTAACTAAAGAGCATTGCTAGTGAAATAATACACATGCTGAATTTGTTGCTGGATCCTGTTCTTTGGGAAGGCACTGGCCAATCTTGTCACTGGATAAATGGCAGTCACCAGAAGCATTGATCCAGGGTAACTAAAACCGGAAATAATGTTGGGAGTATCCTGATGGCATTTGGAGGTAGACTGAAAAATCCAAGCCAACAAAACAAGTTGAAAACAACTGAAAGTAGTGTAACTATTTAGTGAGCCTTAAGTTCACAGTTCTGTGAGACAATTTTTATTAAGGTGACTTTGATTAACAAGGGAGATGGCTCCAACAATTGTAAGCAAATAAAAGATTCAGCCCCAAGTCAATCCATGAACCCAAGTCACTCCCTTCTGTTAATGATCAGGACATGACAGTGACTACAGATGTGAAGATGCTGAGTTTTCCCTGGTAAAATATGCAGCAGAATTTCAGGTGCTTCACCTGGAGTTTTTAAATGAAGTTTGGTGTTTGCTGTAATATTTATAAAGAGCAAAATGCCAGCTGGGCCTGGGCATTTGTTCTCCTGCCACAGACAATATCAGAGCTGAGGTTTCAAGAACTTAATTTAGCTGATAATAGCACCACTTCCATTTATTATTTCATGTGAAGGTTCCTGCCAAGAGTTGAAGTAACAGGCAGCAGTGGATATAATAGCTTCAGGCACAGGGTTTGACTGCAGCTCCTCAGCCTGTGGACCTTCCCTCACCTCTGTGCTTGACCATTTGTTGTGGCCACTTAACCATCACAAGAGTAAATATCACTGTTAGGTGTACTAGATTTGGAGGCACATCCTGCTGAAGGTAACTGCAAAAAGTGCCAGCATGGTTGGGAATTTTAAGCAGAACCAGTTCAATCAATAATGACATTTAAAAGAAAATGTATGAAATACATTTGGCAATAACAAGTCTATATGCTAAGACTTCTAATCCATTTCAGCTTCTACTTCAGGGGTGAACCTGAGTAGATTTGTATCTCAGGTCTCAATGTTATGTTCAGGGAGTCTTGTTTGCATAGGTACATGTGTCCACCCTAGGAACTTCAGTGTGGTGTGGTGCCTCGATGACAGGGAAAGCCTTGTGAATCCATGTGAGGTAACTGAATGCTTCACTAGAACTCCTTAGTGTTGGACCACTGCTAATGTAACAACCTTTGAGGCAATGTGAGATCACTAGATCCATACTTCCCCATCAGGGTTAAAATGTACATTAATAACAAGACTCTAACTCTCCTTATTTGTTTACCATATACCAACAGTTTTTAATGTTTAGGGGGTTTTACTTGAGATAAAGCAAAGTCTCTGCCCCATAAGGAAACACATTGCATTTGAGTATTCTTTCTGCATTGTCCTAAACTTGAATTATGGCTCTCTGTTTTTATCACAAGATTTCTTGGCCAAGCATGTTGGAAGTATGTGTATTCATTTCTCTTTTATAAGTAATAGTTCTGTGACATTTCTCAGTAAGAAAAGTGCTGAGGGCTGGCTGTTAGTGGTATTTGACAGGTTTTTTTAAGACCATTACCCTATTAACAACTCTACTTGTGACTCTTAATGTAAATGTCTCATTGACATACTGCAGTGAATACAAACAGACCAAGGGAAACCAAAAACTGTGGATGACACTTAAATTGAGATATCTCTTGAAGAAACACAAATTGATCGTTTTCTCTCTAGTTGGTCCTAACCTATTCTCTCAGTATGTCTTTGGGTCAAAGAAAGCTGAATTGTCAGGAACAGCAGCAATGTTTTCTGTCCTCAAAATGTTACTGTTAAGCTCTCTGGTCTTCTAGCCTTTGTTACTGTAAAGCTGTCCAGCATTTGCTCACAGTCTCTCGCAATTTGATCCCTGGGTGCTTGGCTTTGGGAGCTTGGGGTTATTTTCCTCATGAATGAATTTTCAGTCCTGGAGCCACTAAATTTAATCCTCTGGCAAGGAATGGCTTCATATTTCTCTTGTCTGAAGAATCTTCAAATAACCTTTAATTTACTTTCCTCAGACATTTTAAAATCTATTGCTTCTTTTAAGCTGAAGAGATTCTTAAATCCTTGAGCTCTGTAGCTTAGTATTCATCTCCTGTGTAAATGTAAAATTAGTCTAGGCTCTGTATTTGTCCATGAATCTAAGTCTTCTTAAAACTCCAACTTCACAATTCTTCATGCTTCAGAAAGCTGTGCAGAGTCCCTGATGCTTATTTTGTTACTTCCCCACCCTCTTCCCTATATCCCTGCCAGTGCCTAGAGCAGGTGTTAACCACTTTTTCTCATTCTTTAATCCACTGCACAGTAAGGTCACCTTTCCATATCTTTTCACCTGGCTCAGCTTCATACTTTTCACTGCTCTGCAGCTTCAGGTAGGACTGACAAGCTCAACAGCTGAAGCAGAGTTGGAGGGGAGGGGGATTTCCAGAACCCATCATAAACACTGAGTTTAAAAACTAGCATCTTAGCTGAATGCTTGAGAACACTTCTCTGTTTTGGCACTGCATTATTGTAGAGAGAACTACATAGAAGCATGCATCCCTGTGTATTCAATTCTGTGCCTTAAGGTATCTATTTAATAGGATTTACTAATTGAAATCACCTGCAACATACACTGAGACTTTCACAAAATCACCCAGGCTGAGTACTTTCAGAACAAAGTAGGAGACTCTTTTTTCTTATGGCATTTCAGCTAGTGGTGTGTTCTGGACATGTACTTTCCGTACCTCAAGCTCAGTGGCTTCTTTCCTCTTTATTTGCCTTTAACAAGGACATAGGGTGCATCCTGATGAATCGTTTGAGTGAGTGGATAATCCTTATAGCAGTCAGACCTGCTCTCAAATATAGCTTCAGGCACCGTGCTTTTAGTTGGGATACATCTACAGTGCACGGAACTAAACTACGTTCTAACCTTATTTTTTTTCTCTTTTTTGCTTCTCTGCAGCCTCGTCACGTATTCAACATGCTGAAGAAGTATGTCCGTGCTGAGCAGAAAGACAGGCAGCATACACTCAAACACTTTGAACATGTCCGCATGGTAGACCCAAAGAAAGCAGCACAAATCAGATCTCAGGTAATCCCCCACTGAGGGGTTTTGGGTTTTCCTTTATTAATAACCATTGTAAAGCTTCTATTAGTCTGTTTTTAAAAAATACACGACTCCTTTTCATAGATAGCTTTACATGTGATGAAAAATAATCTGCTTTCCAGCAGAGATTCAGGTGAAGTGATGTAGGAGTAGCACTGGTATGATTTGTTTTCTGAGAAGAACTGAAAACAAGTTTTCTGTCTATGCAGACAGTGAGTCAGTCATGGGCATTTTTCAAGGAGCTCTCCAGAGCATTAATGCCCAGTCTTTAGCAGTGCTTTGGTAAGTAATACCTCTGAAAAAATGTCAGTAATAGGTTAAGTGACTGCACATGCATGTGCTTCCCTCAGCTGAAGTGGAAGTACCGAAAGGGGTGTAGCCATCTTGACTGCAATCAATCCTTCTGTAGTCATTGCAGAGGTACTCATAGTGTCTAAAATTGTAGTGTCTATAAATGTGGTTCCTGCGATGCACATGAGTTTACCATGTTCATTTAAAACAGACACTGTAATTTATGGCATTTTAACTGCTGAATGTTACTGCAGTCCTCAATGTGTATGCTTTGGAACAGCTTTTATGTTGCCTCCATAAATCTTGGAGAGTGAGAAAGTGGAAAAAAATACTGAACGTGTTAGCTGGCTTTCAAAAAAGCAATTAAAATTGTAGACACGATGGATAAACTGTAAGAAATCCTGTGCCTTGATCTGCAGAATCTGCCGCTGTTAACCTCTGCAGAATTGAATGGGAAGCACCATTCTAACTACAGTATTTGAATTGACTGGCACTACTAAAACCCAAATCAAAACCATATACCTGCCTGAATGGCACAATCTGTGCATTAGACCTCTCAGGCACCTATTTCAGTCCGACTTGTACCTTAAGATTATGCTGTCTTGAAATGGCTAGAGTTGGAAAGTGCATACTTCTAACACTCTTCTGCAGTGACAGTTGTCTTTTTCGTGTCTTAAGTGCTAAAGCGTGTCCTTTTGTATCTGACACATGTTTTCAGTTTGTAAAACTGGATTAGTTAATAATAGAAAGCAGTGAAATTTTGCATATCGTCGATTGTGTGCCAGCACAGGTGAGGAATGGAAACTTGACATCTGAATACAAGAAGTTCAGTGTATTGCTTAGTATGTCATCATAGGAATTAGTATTTCTGTAGTTTCTTTGCTTCTTGAATTGGTCACAAGTTAGAGGAGTGTAGGCCAGAGGATCGAGACATGAAAATTGTTTCAGGGGAAAATGGAAAACAAATACTGTGTTCAAAAACATTAACACTATACTTTGGTTTGAAGAAATAATAACATTCTTATTAAAATTGCTATCTGAAACCCATTTTCCTTCCTGGATGTAATTGCCTTGTCAGTCTTAAAAGTCTTCTATGATGCACCTCAGCTTCCCTTTATATGAAGAGGGGCGGTACTTGTAAAAATGGCTCTGGCAGAGAATGTAACATGGGATGTCGTGACTCAATCTGTATCAGCATGCAGGAGTATGAGACAATGGGGTTGTAATCACGTGAGACAATGCAGTAATGTATTGTTTTCAGCTGAAAATGCTTGTGTATGTTTTTACCAAGAAAACTGAAGCTTTTATCAGAGTGCTGTTTCTTTCTGCAATATTAAGAACAAGACAAAAAAAAAAAACAAAAAAAACCAGCTGAAACCCTTTGATGCAATCTTTGCTCATTGCTTGGTTTGTATGTTCTGTGAAAACTTAAAGGTATGGACAGATGTAAATGTTGTTGAAGGGTAAATGAGGCAGTGGATTTCTGCCACAATAGCTGGTTCTTTAAATGGTCTGCTCCGCAACAAATATAACCACACACACACTTTAAATTACTGCATTCCCATGGGATTTCTTGTAGTTGCTATACAAGAGCATCTAGAACACTTTTTGTGGAAGAGAGGTGAATTTAGTAATGGATTTGACAGTTTCAGTTCATCAAGTGTACAGAAACATTATGCCTGTCAAAAATGGAAACTGTCTTGCTTTCTGTAAGCTCTATGATTTGTGATACTGTCGAATTAACACTAGTATTCTCCTTCCTAAAATGCTTTTATTTCCGTAGGTTATGACACATCTGCGTGTGATATATGAACGCATGAACCAGTCTCTCTCCTTCCTGTACAATGTGCCTGCTGTGGCAGACGAGATCCAGGATGAAGTCGGTATGCAAATCACTAACGTAGCAGAAGAGAGAAATTATAATCAAAAGCTAAAGCATGGCATCTTATGTCTCCTATTAAGAGTAGTGTCTCAGCTGAAAAATAGGAGCATCCTTAACCTGCAAATTAAATTATAAAGATCTTGGAAAACAATTCCAGTATAACTCCTGCAGTGGCATCATCGTGTTGTAAATGTCTTCCCTGAAATATGTTAATTTACTTCTGGAGCCTCTGCAGTAGGGATGCAGATATTAACAATGAGATCTAGCAAATCCTTCCTGAGTTTGGATTGTTAATTTTCACAGTAAGTTTACATTACCTGATGCAGACATTTTGAAAATCCCACAGATAAAAATTTAGTTGCAGACCCAGTCATCCAAGAAAACTGTAAGTAAGTGTAAGTCTAGCAGGGGCAATGAAGATGATTGGGTGCTTGGAGTATCTCTTTTACACTGAAAGGTAGAGAGAGCTGAAACCTTCTAGCCTTGAGAAGACTGAGAAAAGACCTGATACACACCTATAAGTGCCTGAAGGGTGGCTGTAGGAAGGATGGTGCCAGACTGTTGTCATTTGTGCCCTATACCAGGACAAGGAGCACTGGACACAAGCTAGAACACAAGAAGTTTCATTTAGAAATAAGGAAAAACATATTTACAGTGCAAGTCACAGAGCACCTGAACAGGCTGTCCAGAGAGGTTGTGGAGTCTCCTTCTCTGCAGACATTCAGATCTGACCTGGATGCAGCCCAGTACAAAGTGCTTTAGATAGTCCTGCTTCTGTGGACTTCATCTCTTGAGGTCCCTTCCAACTCTTAACAATTACGTGCTATGAATTTCAGATATAGCCACAGCTTTGGACATCATGTTGCTAATGCGCTTCTTCAAGAAAAATAATACACAGTTGAATGCAGAGGCTGGAGAAGGGACAGTCATTGTCTTTGGAACAGCTTTTTTTTGAAAGATGCACTACTCTGTCAAATGGCTGTTAATGGATTGGTTTCCAAGTAATCAGCCTCATCTGACTAAATAAATTTTTCATTTCTTTAAAACACAAGGGAAGGAGAAGTGCCATTACAGTGAGGGTCAGGATGCATTTAGGACACAGGGAGGGCACAGACAAGACCACTTTATTGAGCATTTGAAAACATATAATTTCTTTAGCAAAAGAGATGCCAATACTGTTAGGTCTTCAGAATGCTCAGTTTGTTTTGATTTTGCATCACTGTAATTCTCTTGGGGTTTTTTTGCATGAAGCTTCAGTTTCTCCAAGATAATGTTAAAGCTTATTGGTGAGGCCATTCTTCTGGATTTTCTTCTCCCTCCTAAATACTGAAATGGAATGGAAATTTCAGAGATGTCGAAGTGACATGGAAGCAAAAGTCTATTAATTGTTAAGTAGCTTGCAAAAACTTGACTCCTAATCTCAAATGTAATAGTAATAGTCAGGGGAAAAAAGAGCCTACAGTTTCCAAACAAGATGAGAGAAGCTAAGATACCTCAAAAAAGTGTGTCACAGTCCCTTGAGTACTTTTCCCCTACCTTGATTGTTTGGGGGTTTTATAGTGGTTTTAGGTATGCTAAAAACTCTTCAAAGCATTGCAAACCACGGAAAGTTAGTTCTCATACTAAGAGTTACTAGGCAGCAAAACCACTGTCACACCTGGGCTGTACTGGAATCAAGGGTTAGGGACACAGCAGACAGATGACAGATGCTCTCTATTAAAAAATAGTAAAATAGTTTTCAGTAATGAGTAGAAGGCCTGTTCTCTTTCAATATCAATATAATATTCTTATTGTTTGTAACATCAGCTGTGTACTTTGGTTTTGATACTGGTTTTAAAGAAAGTTTGTGAAGGTCATTCCCACTATTAAATGAGACAATGTCCTAGCTCAGAACACTGTTCTTTTCCAAATTATATTCTGAAATTACTGAATTTCTTAGTTTCTGTACTCCACCTAAACTCATAGAAAAGGAAATCTATTACAGATGCACAATCTGTGGAGAAGTAAAATACTGAAAAAAATGCACTTTTGTAACATTCTCAAGAAATATTACAGTTCTCATTAAATGTTTCATTAAACACCTTTTGTTAGAACCACTGACTTAGAAAGGCTGCGTCAGTGAAAAAGTAGAAAAATAACCTTACACACAGTTTCCCAATAACAAATTGCATGTAAGAAAACCTAGTTAAAAATAGTTCTTCTCTTAGCTGGGATGCAAGTTACATGGCAAATGTTTTACTAGGGTTTTACTAGGCTTTCTATTGCTGGACATATCCTACTTTGCACGGTTTCTTCATTTGTATCTGTTGACAAATTTTAATCTCAGGTTTGGGGATGTAATTAATACTTTTTTTTAGAAACAAAACTGCAAATACATAGACATTTCCCTTGTGTCTTCCTGACAGTTCAGTATCAAAGGTTCAACCACAAAAAGTAGGTACACTGTCACTGGAAAGAAGTTAAGTGTTGATGTGCTCACTTATGAATTCTGTTATTCTTTAAGTCTCTGTGCAGAGCAGTGATTTTGAATTATACCAAATAGAATCTGCAGTTATTCCTGAGGTATAGCAGCTGCCCACAAAATGTTTACTTCAACAATGTGAAGGTATTTTAATTAATTAATGCTTGGTAATAGAGCACTCACAATCACAGAATATGTTTCAAGTTCCTACCTTGCAAGACAGGTTTACAGCCATAGGTCTAAGGTGCAGACTCCAAAATATGAAATGCAGCTTCTATGCTAAAAGCAGCCTTTTAAAACTTCTGGTCATTTTCAGAACTCCAGCAGAGGTGGTGGCAGGAAGTTAGGATAACATCTGAGAGTTGTAATGCTTATCTGCAGGTGTTCATTACAAATTAATGTCTGCTGCCTTAAACAGAAGAAGTCTTGGTTCATGAGTATGTAGATACATAGGAAAATCCACAATGCTCCAAGGGTGGTAGAAAGTGTGGTGTCTGAAGTGAGGAATTTTTGACCAATTATGTAATCTGTAAATGCCCTGTCAGGGTGACAGGCATGTATTGTAGCAGCAGTTTCAGATGTGTAAGGAAGAATACTTCTAGCTGTTGTTTGTTCCTGTTGGGACAGACGAAAAAGAATCAGTGTGTGAGTTTCAGAAGGAGGTCTGGCTGAGCATGACTGTTGTGACAGCTTGGAAAGCATAAGCAGGTCGTTTTTGAGGGAGACCATTTGGCATTCTGTCTGCAAATGGTTCTTACGGGGCAATGACACAAATGTGTTGCAAACCAGGTCACTCTTGGCAACTGATATGCTTCTTGGTGTTCAGTGGTGTTTCTCACAGGCAGAAGTAGACCCTGTGAATAGAAGAGTAGCACAAAGTATCTCAGAAGAGACACGTATTTGCACACTGTAGGTGAGCACGTTATTTGGTTAACTTGGTATTTGTAGTCACCTTTTCTGTCTGATAAATCTCATCTACTATTTAATACGTACAAAAGCTCAGAGGGAGTGGTGCAGGCTTTAAGAGAAATCAGCAGTTATTTTGAGAACATCCTGCTCTAAATCCTTATTTGATTAGGCTGCTTATCCATGTATGTGAAAAGCAATTTACATGGGGAGTGGCACAGCAGGCACAGCTTCTGAACCAGGAGCTATGTCATAGCTTTGCATATCACTCAGATGGGCAGGTGATGAGCTGAATTTTTAGTTCTGTCTTTGCTGCTCTGTTTCCAAACTGATGTCCTTAGCCTTGTGTCTTCTAGCCCACCACTGGTCTGTGCTGCCTACTGCAGCAGATTCATAACTAAACTCTGAAACATTCGGTGATGAGAAATAAGTAAGAGAATGTGATTTCGTCTGCCACTTGACAAAATCAAGTTATTGTTATTTTGTTGTTCCACTGTGCTTATACTGTTCCTCCTGCGGCATGTTCTGGGTACCATGCTTGTGTTATATAGCTGAGAGGACAAACACAAGCAGAGCCCACATCTCTGCTTGCATTCAAATGCATGTGGTGTGCAGTGGGTCATAATGCTGCTTCAAGTGTTGTTGTGCTTCAGCTTAACATGGCAAAATACGAGCAAGAGAGATTTGCTTCTTGATATTTGATTCACAACTTCTTCTGAAGATTTTTCAGTTTTTTTAGAAAAACCTGTAAATATAGGACAAGCTACAGGCTAAAGATGTCTGATGACCTGCCTTCTTTTAACCTTCCTCTTGAGCTGTTAGGTCCCTGTACCTGTTAGTATGCATCTGTGCAGGGCAACGTTAGCACTACCTCAGCTGGTTCTGGTCATCCAGCATTTACAAAACTAATTGTCAGTTTCTTGTTTTTAGCTGCTAGTCAGTCTGCAGCCTTGCTGCATTTCTTGTGATTAGTAAAATTATGATGCTGTTCTCTATTTGATCTGTGGTATCCTTCTTAAAAATTTTTGAGGGCATTAGCTGCCTACCACAGGTTGACAGGCCAAAATGACAGCTGTTGTGCTTTGGGGATTCATACTGTAAAACCAAAACACACCCTCAGGGACTTTGCAAGTCTGTGTCTGTCCTGTTGGTGCTGTTTCTTTTGTGAGTGTTTTCTTCGTCTTTACCCTTAAAATGTTCTGTTTGAAATATCTAATTAGTCTTGTCTTTCAGACTGTGGTAGACCTTTCAGTGTCTTGTTTTTCCGCAGCTTTTCCTTGTCTTTTCTGTCTTAAGATTTAGCTGAAGGGAATAAAAGTCCCTTCAAAAACATGCCAAAATTCATGGAGTGATGCATATGATTTCTGCACCTTTATTTGAAGTAGCATTGCCATACTGATGTATCAGAACAGCAAAGGGAAGTTGACACACTGAATGTGTCAGTAGCTTGTTCAAAGGATGTTGTAAAGTAGATGAAGGATTTGTAATGGGATGTACAGAATGGTATAGTTCATATCAAGTAAGAGCGGTAATTCACTTGTGGCCCAATTTTAGTACATTACAACAGAAAATTCTTCAAATTACTTGTTGGTCATAGAGGTGACAATACTCATCTGCTTCATGGGAGGCAGTTCTAATCTTACTCTTATACTTGAGTCAAAAGTATTGGTAGCAGTTTGTTGCAATTTAGTGTTCCATATGAGACAATCTGTAATGCCTTATTTTCTGCATTTTGTTTCTGGTGAAGGAAGTCAGGGATGTTGAAGCATGGGTGAATGAATAAGCACTCTAGGATTTATCTGTATTGGGTCAGACCAATACCTCAGGACAGGTTGGTTTTGAACCAGTTGGCAAACCTGCTTAATCCAGTTAATATAAATCCTCCTAGGTCCATCTATAGTAGCACTTTAGCTCACTTAGGAGTGCATTATGGTAAGAAATGTCTCAGTCTTTTCTATCTACTTTGGTGTTCCACTTCACAACTGTCACTATGAGCAAGTTATCCAGGCTGAACAGTCACAGCTTTTTTAGTCTTCCCTCATAGGAGAGATGCTTCAGTCCCTTCATCAGGATTATTTACAGAGTCCATGTCTCTGTTGTACTGGGAAGCTCAGATCTGAACACAGCACCCAAGCCTGACCTGTGCTAAGGAGAAGAGTCACTGCCTTCCACCTTCTGGCCATGCCTTGTCAAATGTCACACACAATGCCATTAGCACTCTTTGCAGCAAGGGCACGTTTATGTGTATGTTCAACATGGTGTCCACCAGAACCCCCAGGTTATATTTTTCTTGCACTGATTTCCAGTTTGCCAATGCCTGCATATGTTGGAGCTTGGAATGACAGCTCCAGGTTACTGAGGCTTCATTCATTCTGCATGTCATTCAGGGGCCTTGAATTGCCCAAGAGCTTCAGTTTCTTTTCCAGATTGGAGACTCAGCTCTGTCTGATGGTAAAATATGTCCTTTGCTGCAGCTTAGGAGAGAAGAAATAAAATCCAGGAAATAGATCCAACATAATTCTCTTGTAAGCATCTCTTATTTTCTGTCCAGATTATTTAAGTGTCATAGAAAATTAGTCAGAGAAGAGTAGATGATTAAAATAGATGTAAATGCACTTCACTGACATTGACGTTCTCAAATGCTTTCATTAGCAGTGTACTGTATCCTCCCCATCTTTTGTAGCTAAATGTTCTATTGTGCCTTGTCATGGGTGCTAATGTTCTTCAAAAAAGATAGGAATCCTGATGTATGCGTGCATAGGCCCTCTTTTAATCTCAAATATTGTGAACATGACTGTAGTCAGTGTGAAAGAGCCAGCTTCCTTCAGATCTTACAGATACTGTGAAAAAGATAAATGGCTTCACATGATTTGGGATTGGGGTGGCTTTTTCATCAGGGAAAAAGACATGAAGCATCCTGTTTTCCATCAACTTAACAGAAACTTCATCAGAATAAGAAGGTCTTCAGAAGTTTATTAAGGAAGTTCTTCTCTGATTTGAGAAACACTGTTCTGCTTCACTTCCACCCATAATGAAATCTGCTCCTGTGATCCAAGTGTTAGAACTGAAAACCAGTAACTTGTGATAATAGTTGTGGACTCATAGATGATTAAGGAATGGTTTCATTATCTGGGCATCTGTTATTACATTGGGTATTTAAATCTTCTGTTCTAAGTAATTAATCCTTTAGCAGGGGAGGCTTAAAAGTGTTTGATTTTCTTGAGCTGGTGTCTAGAGCACTGTCTTAAATTGTTAGAACTTTACTAAAATTTGATTGGACTAGATGATCTTTTGAGATCCCTTCCAATCTCTAACATTCAGTGATTCAGTGAAATCTCTGTTCTGTATTCAGTCATTTCTGGTGAATGTTACGAAAGGGAAGAGTTACGAAAGGGAAGAGCAGGGTCATTAATTTCTATTCAGTACTTCATTTTCAGAGACAGCACAAGGTTCTGGTTTTGGTCTTAGTTTACCACATCACTTCAATATTTCTTTAATACTTTCTGCTTTGAACCAACAGGGTAGTGCAGTCATAAATCAGATGACTAGCTGTTAAATGTTTTAAACAACTGTAAATGTGCACATATCTGTAGCCATATATTGGTACTTAATTTTAGTTAATAACTAATTTATGTAGCTGTCAGATAGCTAGAGTTCTTTAGTAATAGTACAGTTCTTTCACTGAAGGTAAACAGTGTCATAGCAGCCTTCTTACAAAATTGGATAAAATTTGAGGACCTGGGATTTTATAGCAGGCTGTGAAAATGGGAAGGATTCTGTTTCTTGCTCAATGAACTGGGGTAGAAATTCTCATGAACTTCTGCTCAACACTGTCTGCAGAAGCCACATACAAAGCTAAATTTGTATTCAAGTCCATCCCTAATGAAAAAGACATCTAGATCACATTGTTAAATTAATGATTACATGATAGCATATGTTTTCCTGAATTGGATTTTCCAAGATTTCTTATGCTTTGAACACTGTTCACTAACAGCAAACTTATTATAACATGATCAACCTCTGTGTGTCTCCTAAACATCTCTTTTTAATATGTAATTTAAGATAGTCTGCAAAGCAACTCTAGCTGAACATTATTACATGTACTTGCTTACAGGAAGACAGTTGGGTGGTTTTTATTATATTGTTTGAGAAACTTGGAAATTCGCAAGCATTGAAAAAGCAGAAGTAGGAAGAAATAGGAAAATCATTGAAGTGGTTTAGTTGGGTTTCTTAAAAAATAAATTACAAGGGAATTCTTTTTGGTATGATTCTAAATACTGCATCTTAAATGTTCATTTTCTGAGAATTTGAAGAAGGAGGGAATAGTCTTTTCACCTTGCCAAACACTTCCATACACGTAAGACTTTGTTTAGAAATCTGAAAAACTACTGGTGTTACTTACTCTTGCCCTCGTTGTGGTGTCTCTAAAGGACACACAATAAGAGCTACAAGTACTGTTCTCTGTCTTTCCTGTTCTGTCAGTCTCAGTTTAACCCTGAGAGACATGCTGTGGAATTTTCCAAGTAGAAGACCTGTGGCATGATTTCACAGGTTAACTAGAAGAGAGGGGACTTAAATCTGATAGAGGGTCAAGTTGTTCTGTCAGTGTGGATGTGAGCACTGCAGCATGGGGGAATGTTCCTCATTTCACAGTAACAATCTAATAGATCACTTTGTGTCATCTTCAAAGCAAGCAGGCAACAAAGCCATTCAGGCATCTTCCTGGAGTCAGGTCAGTTGCAATGAAGTTTCTGTCAGGCTTGTTTTCTAAATTGTATTTGACTTGTACCACACAAATGCATTGGTTCAAAGCTGAATACCACGTAATTGTGTTTTGCAGCTTGCTATAATTACAACACTTAGTAGTGTGTAACATTATAATGCTATAATTCTTGTTTCAGCAAAGCACCTTAGAATAACAGTGTGCTTGAAATTCAGTGGAGCTTAACTCGTTGTGGTAAGACACAGACTTCAGTGTGATTAAATTTCTGGTATATTCTCTCCTTTTTCTTCAGAGGAAAAATTCCTGCTGGTTACAGTAAGTTACATGTATGAAACCCCAAGGATGTAGAGGGGACAAGTGTTACCTTTCTAAAACCCTTGATATTTGTACTACTGGTACTTATATTTTATGGTTATTTACAACCTTTAACAACACAGCAGAAATTAGTTGTGGGAATTAAGTGCTTTCTGAAAGCAACAAGGGATTGCGGAAAACATCACGTGCACTTCGGATCCCTCAAGCAATTGCCCCTGTACCCACAAGTCCCTTTTGATTGATTTTGTACTTCTCCCCTCAAAATCGTCACTTGCAGCTTGTATGGCCAATAATGGATAATAAGCAGAGGGTTATATTAGATCGGGACGTTTCCTTGTAACATCCCTAACCTGGGCCCCAGAGAGGCGGCACACCTCATTGCGGGATGGGCCAGGTCATCGAATTGGGCCCTCCATCCCCACTCAGAAGGGAATCACCTACAGCAATTACCCTTTTCTTTTTCTTGGTAGAGGCAGTCATAATGCATAGTGCTGGTTGCCTTACCCTTGGCAGCTCCTCGGGTGCGTCTTCACCATTGTCCTCATTTGTCTGACCCTCACGTTCCAGAGCCCTGTATCTCTTGTGTAGGGGCAACTGGGAATGTGTGGGAGACAATGAGAGTTGTTCCTTGCTTCCCGGAGCAAGGATTCATTTCCTCCTTGTCCTGAGCTTTATTTGACTGTTCAACCTGTTTTAGGGAAAGCAGGGTGTGGCTCCAAGAGTCTCTTCCTGTCTCACACTCCCTGATGTTTCTCAGCCTGTTTGCCTTCTCTTAGAGTTATGTGACCTAGCAGAGGAGTTTCTTTACCTGGGTGCATCCCCCACAGGTGATCTCTGAGCTGCCCTCCTGCCTTTTGTGCCACAGCCACACACAGCATGTAGCATGGTGCCCAGCTGGCTCTGTCTCTCTCTGAAGCTCCATCCGAGTCAGTTGTGGTGGGGGCAGCATGTGAAGAAGCATGGTCTTCTGCCTTAGAAACTATGACATGCTGGAGTAGCCCATAAAAAAAGGTGTATAACTGAAAGTGACATTTAAATGTGATCTCTTACCACATACAAAACAGTGTATGTTTGTGAGATGTCCTTGGTGGATCCTAATTGAGACATACAACATTTGCACAATTGAAACCATCTTCAGACTGGTGCAAAATATGTGCCATGTGCAAATGAAGTCATTGCTATGACGCGACCCACAAGCAACCCATAACCCATGCTCTGCCTGAATGAATACGAATTGGGGACAGTAAGACTACATTTGTACTAATTTATTTGAGCTAGTTCCAAAACCTGCTTTTGTTGAATATGTTCTGTCACATAGCTGTTGTTTTACAAGGGAAGTTTGGTGTTGGGTCAAAACTGTGGCATACAATTTGATGATGTCTTACTCTTAGTATTTAGATGAGGTGTTTTGGCTGCACTTTGTTTCTAATGTGGTTTAAGACCTTAAATTTCTTTATAGAATTCAAAATCACATTTTCCAATTTTAATGATGCTTTTAAAGTGAAAGTCTTGCATATAATTGTGATTGCAGAGTTTTTCATCTAGTAGATGCGCTCCTTGAAAAGAAAAGATAACAAAAAAATACTGTAATTACTTTTGGAAATTTTAAATACTGAACTATGAATGAAATAAAAATGATAGTTCGAAAGATAACTAACGGATTACTAGTATTCCAGAGCAGCGAGTGGAACTCTTCCACGTGAAATTTCTATCATTATAGCTATGCCAATTCAGGTCTGCGATAAGTATACTCCAGAATCCAACATTGGAAGCCTGTTATATGCTAATAAAAAGTAGATAAAGTTAGAAACCAGAATGGTGTTGGCAAACAGAGACTCCACCTGTTATGATTTGCCATGACAGTGCTAGTGCAGTGCTCTTTGTAAAGCTCTACAAGTAGAAGCGTGCTCTAGGACCATTGTGGATCAATAGTTCCTAACAGTCCAGCATCCACCAGAAGATCTTGTAGTAAGTTTTGTTTATCTTCCTCTGCTACTTGTTTTGCTTTTGGCATTGTGGGGTAAGAGAATAGTCTTGAAAGAAGATTATAGTGCTCGTACCCTTCCGTATAGTTATCCCAATGTACTTCAGTTTTTCTTGATGCTGTTGTTGTGACTTGTAATGACCTATGAGGACAGTACTGCAGTGAGCCTGAGAGTGAAATGAAACTTCCTTAGAGATTAAGTTAAGTCTGAGTAGCATTTTATCTAAAGTACCAGAAGTGAGCCTGTGTCTCATCCTAAGAAAGAGAAAGTGCTGGGTATCCAAAGAACTTTTGAGTGCCTGAAGAAGCAGCAGCAATTGTATGTCTTCCCACCAAATCTGGAGCTGCTGCAAGGCTTGAGGTCCCAGCTGTGAGTTTTTGGGCACATGCTTTCAGAGGGATAAAAAGATTTGGTATCATCCTCATTATTCTCAATGGCAGGACTTAGCAGAGCACTACAAGAAGATAATGAACCAAGTAACAGAAAGTTCATTATAGGAAGATTGTCATGGAGTTTTTGCACTGTTGGTTTGACAGGAGATGTAATTTTGAAGCACAGCCTAGAATCTCTCTATTTTCAGCACCAAATAATGAAGATACTCACCACACAAAGCAAACTCCTGGACCAGTCTTGAATACCCATCCTAGCCTCCAGCTGTGTCTGTACTCCCTGGTTATTTAGGGAATTGTCTTTTGCAGGGTGAGGGAATTGAGTTGGCAACTGTGAAAAGGGGGAGTAACACTGTATTGATGGGTAACACCAAAGCGATGTGGCTTCCCATTAGCGTAACTGATGATTCAAGTAGCCATCAATACTCAGAACAAAATTAACACTGAAAAATTGATCTTGGAGTTTGCCAGCCAGTGTCAATAACTGGAGATCCTAGGGCAAACTTTTTTAGCAGTTCAGAGATTGAAACAATTGTTTACAAATCATTTACTTAATGCAGTCACAGCTGCCTCTGTCTGATGGACTTCAGCACAGTTTCTAAGCCAGGCACTTTGAATTTTTCACTGTCATTTAGTGTCTGATTCATCATGTCAGATGGGCTTGATTCATTCTGGCCATTGTTTCCCTGCTTATAAAATGGATGTGATCATAATCTGCTGGTTGTAATATCTGTCTGCCTCAGTTGAGCTATTGTGCTGGTCAGTTAATGTCCATGTTGTGCGCTGCAGCCTAATGGAAAACAATGGAGCCTGCAAGCACCAGCGACAGTGTGTGCTCCCAGTTAGGTAGTTTAGAGAGAGAGACTTTGTGTGTCTCTCATCCCTCCCAGCCTGGGTTATCCATATAGATCTGGGTATCATTTCTGCTAGCCTGGCAGGCCCATCCATGCCTCTCCCTAAGTTATGTCACCAGGGCCATGTCAGCCCTGGTGCCATGTCTTTGCTGCCAGAGGTCAAGTCCTCCCTCTGCTCCTTTCATGCACCATTTGTCCCTTTCAAAGGACAGGAGCTGTCTGCAGGTACACAGAGTGCACAATTGGAAGGGAACAGGAGCTACAAAGGTCTGGCACTACCCAGAGAAAAGAGCCACCCCCAGCACTACCCTCTGCTGCTGCTGCATGGGCTGCAGCTCTCTGCAGCTGCCCCACATGATCCTCTGGGGATGGGGAGAACAGCAAAAATGAGAGGAGCTGCACCCAGACCTCCAAAAGACTTGCAGACACCAAGATGCTCAGCTGTAACACTCACTTTCCTGTGATCTATGACTTGGTGTGTATTGCCCATGGCTCCCAAAAAGGCACTTTGACAAAAGCCTTCTTGCTCAGGCCACTAGCATCCAGCCTCTTGTTTGTAAAGTCTCTGCATTCCCAGCTAATGAAAATTGCTGTCTACTGTGTGATGTAATGTCTGTGCAGAATATCAAGGTTCTTCACTTGTCTCACTTCTTACACAGGGAGATACTTTAATTTGATAAAAGATTAGTGTAAGTGCAGTGGGGAGACTGAAGTCAGACTTGCCTTACATGATGAAGATTTATCTAGGTATCTTATCATATTGTCTTCAGTAAAGCAAACACAAAAGGCGAAACAATTCAGCGTTACTTAGGTTTTCTGTACTGTCCTAGTAAATCATTCTAATGAACAAATTGAATCATAGAATTAAATTTTGTATACGCATTAGGCTTACTGACTAATAAAATAATAACTGTTTAAACAGGGTAGTTTGTTTTAGAATATCATTTTACAGGTTTCAGGACCTGTGTTTGTTCCCATGGATGGTATTACAACTTCTGTTCAGTTTTTATGTTCTTAGTTTGGTGCAATAATAGGGTGTCATGCCAAGATGGTCTTTAAGAGATATGTTGCAGAGCAGAGCCCTACTATACCACTATTGATGCAGGCACTGAAGCAGCACCAGCTCTAATGCTTGTGACTTGATGAGGATCCTTCCTGAGGGCTGCTGCACGGGTGCAGTGCACCTCAATGGTAGTACAGTATGGTGTAAGGTTGGTAGGGAAATAACTCTGGAACTGTTTTACTGAGGAATCTAAAGCTCTGCTGCACATAGAAATTTTGATGCCCTTTCTCACTGATTATGCTGGGAAATAAGTGAGTCCCCATGGAGTGATGTTTTAAACAGACTAGTAGTAGAGTGGTGATACCTGTCTCTGAATTGCTACAGGGTTCAGTTGTGAGTGTGAAGCAATGATATTTAGGGGGACCTTAACAAGGTGAAGAAGGGCCAGTCTTAATAAAAGCTTTTGTGTTATCAGCTGTCCTGTGTGTGCTCATGTATACAAGTACTTGCACTCCAGTAATGTAATCTTTATAGTCTTCAGTTCTGAAAAATTTAGCTCTGTAACTCTTGCTTACTCATTACATTGGCACGTTGTTAGTAGTTACTTTTCTTCTTCATTGAGATTGCTCCCTTACTTACATGTGCTCCTGTGCACCAAGGTCCCTCAAAATACTTGCAAATACTGTATTGGTCCTCCAAAAACAGAAGTGAAGGATGGAGAGTAGATGAACTTTGGTATGAGGAGTTGGAGTAACAAAGGACATGCAACATCCTACTTTTAACGCAATAGTCTGCCCCATACACATTGAGCTGAAAAATGCTTCCATTTTTCTCACCTTGCTTTAAACTAACCAACCAAACCATTCCAAACTCAACTTACATAATACTGCACAACTTTACTTCTTGGCTACTTGTAAAATAATTTTCCTAGAGATGTCTATGACTACTTAAGATTTTTGACACTATTGCAGTATCGTAGGGTTGGAAGGGGCTTCTGAAGATCATCTAGTCCAGCCACACTGCCAGAGCAGGTTCTCCATGAGAAGGTCACACAGAAACATACCCAGGCAGGTTTTGAATGTCTCGAGAGATTGAGGCTTTTAGCAAATAGCTACTTCAATGTTTTGTACAAGTGGTGTATTTCAAAAAAGCTAATGTTTCTTCAGACTCAGTGTATTATAGTAGGCCCAGTGTAAGACAGTAACTGTTGTGGTGATTTAAGAGCTGTGATGAACTTTGATAGCGAGCATTTAAGAGAAGGGAGAATTACAAAGACATTCCTTCTTCTAGGCTTCTTATGTGTTGACTTACAGCAGAGTGAAGAAAGTTCATCTGTGCTTCTTCTAAGAGTAGTGGGGGAAGAGTCCAGGGACTTGTAAAGCACAGACCTGTGATCTATTATGTGGTGGAAGTGCGGGTAGGAAATGCTATTGAATAATTCTGGTCAGTGTTTCAAAATAAATGCCATACTTAACAGTGCTTATCACAGAGTTTTCATTATCCCAAGCCATATGTTGTTCTTTACCATAAGAAAATAGAATCTCATAACAGTAAATTGTTACTTTAATAGCACTGGAAATATGTTCTCAGAAATGCTGTCTCTTGCAGATCATTGATGTGTTGAAATTTCCTTGCAGATGAGTTACTTCAGAAAGAACAAAACTATTCTGATGATGTTTTGGCCAATATGATCAGCGAACCCAGAATCAGCTATGGAAATGATGCTCTCATGCCTTCACTGACAGAAACTAAGACTACAGTTGAACTTCTTCCAGTGGATGGAGAGTTCAGCCTAGATGACCTTCAGCCATGGCATCCCTTTGGTGTTGATTCTGTTCCAGCTAATACTGAAAATGAAGGTATGTACAAAGGAGAGAAAACATAGCATGTTTACTCCCAAATGTAAATTTAGAACTGGTCTGCCATATCAGCTGGATTTCTTTGATGGAAAAGAAAATCCCATCTAACATTTGGAACTCAGATGCACAATAAATTTCAAAAGGAATAAAAATAAATGCCAGTAAATGATGAGTGACAGTCTTATACAAGACAATGAGCTAAGGGAGATAAGTTGTAAGATGTGTTGTATGATGAAATGAGTATTTTAGTTAAGGAAGGGCTTTTTATTTGCTGTCACGAAAATGATTACAGATCCAGCACAATCCTAGAATGAGAGTTGATTTTATTTCCTTGCCACCAAAGGTTATCTGGAACGTACTGCAGAAATGTTTCTGCATACTCAGCAATGCAACCGGCTTGGTTTTTTCTGAGGAGTACTTTATGTTGCTCATGGACCCATTTTTTGAAATGACTGCATAATAGTTTCTGTGTTATCTGGAATTGGTAATTTATTTAAGTGCAGAGCCAATTAATCCAAAACCTGAGGGACTTCAATCGTATCATTCAAGTACCTTCTGTGTTTGTCTTCCTTTAGCAGTTCAACTCCACTGTCACTGGTAATAAGTTGATCATAATAGAGAAAGTTTATTACTGCAGAGCACCAGTAGACCTACTACAGAAATTTTTTTCAGGCAAATTTATGTTTTGTAATTTNTATTACTGCAGAGCACCAGTAGACCTACTACAGAAATAGAAATTTTTTTCAGGCAAATTTGTGTTTTGTAATTGGAGCTGAACTGCACTGGGATTAACATCCTCCAAGTCTTGAAACAACTGTCTTAGACTATATCTGTTCTCAGATTGAGTTCTGGAACAAACCTTGTGCAGTTAGTCTTGCTCCAATGTGGTTAGCTGGGTGCCTGGGAGACAATACACAGGGCACGGGCAAGGATTTGTTTGGTGCCAGGTGAAATCAGTGAGGTTAGAACCAGTTTTCTGGTCAAAGCAGGTTTTTCCCAGGAGTCACAGAATCATAAAATCAGGCAAAATACATCAGTGAGGCAGTTTACCAGGTTTAAGGGAGAATAGTAGTGGCTAGTCAGGGAGTTACCACTACAAGTAGGAACCAAGAAGAGGATCAGAAGGAGAAGGAGTAAACGCAACATATTGGCCAACAGCAAGAACCAGAAGACAGGAGACAGTGACAAGGACTCCAGATGTGTCTGGAGGGCACTTTCAACTAAGTGACACACTGAGAGACTGGAACCAGCTGGCTGGACTGCATCAGGTACTGGTGTAAGTAGTACAAACAGCTGACCAGACTGTCAGACTCCACTTCAGCATGCCACAGTCTGTCCTCTGGAAGATTTCCAGGGCAGCTCTTGCTGCAATTTTTCCCATAGCTGAGGCATTCAGGGCATAAATTTCTGTACCTGCTGCCTACTTGCATGAAACTGGAGGTGATAAAAAATTAATGACTTTTGAAATCTGTCCTCCCAGCTTTCAAAACCTACTGATTTTGGTCACCAAGTTAGAAATTACTAGGTAGACAGGTACATCCAACATACACACAGTTAAAACACACAAGCAATCACAAAGCTTGCCTTGCTCTGCCTTGAATAACAAGCATGCTGTTTAATTATGAATCTTGTGTATTTTAATACACAGCACTGTTTGTTGCAGCACTTCTTGATGTTTTTTAGTGGGAGTATCTTTTTTGCCTTTAATTTGCTAGAGTTCAGGGTTTTTTAATGTCAGGATTGTATTTGTTGTGAAGTTACTGTGGCAATAAATTCTGCCAGGCCAACCATTATTAGCATTTAAGTCTGCACAGTTAGAAGTTATTTGATAACTTGAACCTTTTCAAGTCCTTTTTGTTTCCCATTGTATATGTCTATCAGGTACCCAAGCCACAATGTTGTTAATGTGATCATGCCTACAATGCCTTCTCTCTTTAGATAACCTTTAGATATACCTTTGCTTGTGGTAGCAAAGGGGAATTCCAAAGCCTCATCTTTTTCCTTTGTGTTTGTCTCCCAGCTCTTTGTTTCAGAAACGCAGGACTAAGGGTGCCACTTCTCCTCACTTTGCATGCCCATTTTCTTCCATGGCCGTAGTCTAATCCTAGACTTTGTCTAAATTGCTTCCAAAAGCGCGTGTCTGTCTGGTTATCATACAGTAGGAGAAAGTAACAATTCACACATTTTTTTGTTCTTTTTTTCCACTGAAGGTCTTTTTGCTTAGTCTTATTTTCACACAGTAAGGTCTCCTTCCTCAGGGAGGGTTTTGTATTTTGTGCAGTAATGAGCAAGTGATTGTTATGTTTTAACAAATAAGCATTGATAAAAAGGGTGTTAAGTTCAGAATTGTGCTAGAGAAACCTTGACTACTGTAGAGTGACTAACTATTGCAGTATTAGTGATGGTCAGCATCTCAGGCTCCTAGGAGGTGCTGATCGTGCCAGCAAAGCTGAGAAAACTAAGCAACTTGACTCCTATGTACTTGAGTGAGGGATGAAGATACTTGGCACAATCAGGAAAATCACATTATGATCCATGTGAATGGCTTTGTTATCTGAGACATCTGCTGAGTGGTTGGTCCAGCAGATGTAACAGACACCTACCAGAGGTGTTTCAGATGGCAGGCAAGTCTTGTCGCTGATACCATTTTGGTCAAGTTTGAAAACCAAAGTCAGCTTTTTCAAAACACTGGTTTTAAAGCTCAGCATAGGCAGGTAGGTTTTGACACAGAATGAGAGTCTTGACTTCCTCCCTGCAAAGAGCTGTCGCATTTCATAAGCAATAGCTTTCTTCAGGCCAGAGCAGGCACACCAATAATTTCATAGAATAGAATCATAGAATCATCAGGGGTTGGAAGGGACCTCTAAAGATCATCCAGTTCAGTCCCCCTGCCACAGCAGGATCACACAGACCAAGTCCAGGAGAGTTTCAAACGTCTCCAGAGAAGGAGACTCCACAACCCCACCCCCACCCCGGCAGCTCCCTCCAGTGCCCCGTCA
>VZRI01012218.1:56051-132383 GCA_013397515.1 Upupa epops | reverse complement strand
TCGCTACCCGAGATCCTAAAAAGCCCCTCTCCAGCTTTTTTGTAGCCCACTTCAGGTACTGGAAGGCCACAATAAGGTCACCTCGGAGCCTCCTCTGCTCCAGACTGAACAGTCCCAACTCTCTGGCCTCATAGGAGAGGTGCTCGAGCCCTGTGATCATCCTCTTGGCCCTCCTCTGGACTCACCCCAGCATGTCCACATCCTTTTTGTAATAAGGGCTCCAGGTAAGGTCTCACCAGAGCAGAGTTGAGGGGGTGAATCACCTCCTTCAACCTGTTGGCCGCACACAGCTGCAGCCCAGGATCCGGTTTGCCTTCTGGGCCCAAGTGCACACTGCCGGCTCATGTAGAGTTTTTCATCCACAAGCACCCCCAAGTCCATCTCCTCAGGGCAGCTCTCCTGCCAGTCACTGCCCAGCCTGCATTTACCTCACCGCAGTGTGCATTACCGTCAAGTTTCTAATGGCACCACATTAACATCTGAGAGGCAACTGGAGCTGACTGGGTTATGACCTGGAATCCCACCCACTCCAACACAGACTTGGTGATGGCACTTGTTTTTAATGAACCATTTAAGGAATGCTTAAACCAAAATGTGATTGTGAAGAAAGTAGAAGGAAAAGCAGCCATTAAGTCTGTATTTCAAAATACACAGTATTATGTATACAAGACACAAAGTACTAGGAAAAGTACCTTATATTTGTCATTAGTTCACATGGCTGTTTTCTTCCACAGTGGTAATGTAATTCCATGTTTTACCTAGAGATATTAATGTATTGGATTGGTACGTTGCCATGTAATCTCAAGGTTTCATAACTCCATTTGAAATTGTCCCAGTCTAATCTGCATGTTTATCTAAAAGGATAAATTTTATGCAATTTATTTCACTAAAATTGCTTTTTCTGATGAATGAGAAATAGCCTAAAAATAAAAAGGCCTTAAAGATCTTAGCATAGCTCAGTGTGTTTTCTGAAATTATTTTCTTCCTCGTTATTGTTCTGAGGCAGTTTCCCAGTAAATGTCCACAGAAATTAATCTAAAGCACTAGGTAATACACTACACAGCCTGCATGACTGTTCTGGTGTATCAAGATACAAATTAGGTTAACAAAAAATACCCTCTGAGGACACTGCAGAAGGCAGCACCAAACTGTCAGGAAAGTTAACCATGAGAAAAACCCACCTTCAGAGTTCAGGACAAAACCCCAAAAGATGTGAAGCTCTTACACTGCCTTGAGCATTTTGCCAATGACTAACTTGTATTTTACCATGCAGTTGCAGTTAGCTTTAGTGAGTATTTGTCTAAAGAGAGGTTTTTGTAATGTGCTGTCTTATCTTTATGACATGGCCAGTAATTCCCTTCAGCACTGTTCTTGGTAGGTACGCATCACATAGTTGTCCTCGCCTGCTGGTCTGTACCAGTTTTTGAGCCTTTTGATTCACCTTTCTTTTCTTTTTGAAAGAGAAGCAATCACATTCTGAGATGTATTAGCATTAAATGAGCCAGCATGTGTACCCTGTATGCAGGTATATACCCATTTGAAAAATAAACAGTCTTAATTCTGTGTGTGTCTGTGCACGTGTGTTCTAGAGAAATAAGATTCTGAAGCATCAAAATTAATGCAATTTTTATAATAATATGCTGTACATGTTAAAGTTTTAGTTATTGATAAATGCTGTTATAAGATTAATCTTCTCCCAACAGCTGTTGAGAAGTGGTGTGGTCCAGTGGGGCAGACAATGAGGAAGTCCACAGACAAGACTGTTCACGGTTACCTGCTGTTTATGCATGCATTTGTAGAGGGGCAAGAGCAAGCATGTTTTAAAATGCAACTGAAATTCAAAAGGTCACAGCACAGCTCTCCAGAAACCAGCTCTTCTTTGCATTGCTTTGCCTGGGGCATGCTGTACCTAGGTGTTTGGAATCACAGTCTGCCTTGGAAGACTCTTGGTTCTGAGCCTTTGCCTCCAGTTTTTACCCTGCAACTGGTCTGTGACCAGTTGAGTGGGTTGAGTCACTTCTGTGTCAGTTACGAAATGTGCTGGCATTGTTTACTTTTTCCCCTGTGAAGTGTCAAGAAAGATGATTACTAATACTTTCACCTAACTCCACAAATACCAAATTACCCTGGGGCCAGGTACATATTATGGTAAACCAGAAACTTTCTCCTTCATTTTCTTCTGTTGCCTACTTCCAGTTTAGTCACTACCCACAACCCTCTTTCTCAGTTCAATGTAACTATGGACACTTAGGATTATGAAGTGCTGAGTGGGAGGGAAATAAACCCCCTTAGCCTTCTAGGAAGTCAGCAGGAACTGAGGTGATGCAGGAGTGTTCTGCAGAAGCAGTTTAGGTAATACTGGTCCTTGGCTGTTTCTTCACTTTAGTCCTTTCCATTGCAGAGTGACCTGAGGGTTGTTGCCAATGATACTGGAAAATCTAGTAGAAGACTTAAATAGGAAAATGCTCAAAATTGTAGTTTTTAGTTAAGGATGGAAATTGGTTTTTTTATAGCACTGTATAAGGAAAGCAATTACATGGTTTGCTAGCACCACTCTGAACTGCTGTGGAGGAAAGTGGTTTGATGGCTTGTTCCTGCAGCATCAGACCAGCACGCTCAGAAAATTTTGCCCCTCTGGAAACACAGGCAAGTGCAGTTGCACATCTAGTCTGTGGCTCTTACAAAGCTGACTTACTGTTTTTTACTGGAGACAGAAGCTATAGCAGGCAGGACTGTGTACAAAGCATGTGAGTGCCACATAGGCTTTCATTTAAGAGTGTGTAGTAGGTTGTCAGACCCATAGGAACATGAAGCAAGTGACACAGCCTTCCTACAAAGGTGGGCAGTCTCCTTGCTTAGTGGTCAGATTAGCATGATTTTCTAAGACCAAATACCATCTTTTCTAAAACCATCAGTATTAGGTTTCAGCTGATAAAGCTGAAAAGTATAAAGACTGTGTATGACACACAGTCATAAAGAAGTGGTGTTTCTCCGTTGCTTCCCTTTCAAAAATCAGAAGGCAAATTTACTCTCTACAAATCAGAACATATCAGAATGAAATGGCATTGTATTTTCAAAGTGCACTGCTCTCAAAACATTATAGCTAGTGCTGTAAATAATCCCTATGGAAAGGAAAAAGGAGTCAGGAAGTAGATTTGTAAGTCAAAGTTGATTGAGACCAGCTGCAAGAGCTCATGTTTGTTTCTCCTGCCAGTTCTGGTCAGAGAGTTGTAAAAAGTTTGGCTGTACTAAGTGCAGTTTTGCTGTACAGACAGAAATTCTTTGATTGATGGTTTCTCACTCCAAGCAGTAACCAGAATATGGTGTAGAATTGACACATCAGCTGTGAAGCTTTCCTTTTGAAGTTGTGCCCATTCCCTCCTTTTATTTCCAGGTTTAACTGAAGGCAGATCTTTTCTAGCTGTTGATTTGGTAACTTTGTGCAGTGTGTCTCTCCTGTGCTCTGCCAATGGAAGAACAGTTGACTTTATCATTTTGGGGGATTTTGTTTATTTTTTGTTTGCTTTTTTGTTTCTTTCCTGCACATGCCCAGTTGAGCCAGTTGATGCCCGCCCAGCTGCAGACAGAGGACTCACCACACGACCAGGTATAGAACTTGCATGGCTTTTACATAACCTGTGTTTTCCCAGCTTGCATGTGGTCTGCTAGAACTGAAATGATCCTCTTTTCTTTGGTATAACCCTCTCTTGAAATGTTATGCTATGCCATGTGCCAGGGATGTGTTCCCATGCAAAACCCCATCAGACAGCCTGTGTGAGTGCTGCCTATGATGAGGGTGCTCAACATGTGTCCCGGTAGGGGGAGGAGGACCCAGAGACCCAGAACTGGTTTATCAGGTTGTCATCCCTTCTATGAGTGAGGCAGTAGACACAGTACACCACAAGGCAGAGAGTACTTCTAAGTTTGGGAATATATCATGGAAATATAGTTTCTTCTAAGTTGGGACGAATAAAGCATTCACATGTACAATATTAAGATTGCAGGGGGCATCAAGATTTTTTGCTGCTATATTGATCTTGGGTACTCTAGATATCTAAAAATTCATACGCATGTTCTCCCTCTGGATTCATTGATGACTCCCCTACACAGCTGTCGATTCAATTGTAGGATAGAGAAGAGTATTACTTGGCCCCTCTAGGTACCTGTGTCTTCCTGTTGGTTTCAGAGTTAGAGCATATTACTAGTTTGTATCAGGCTTCAAATGTTTGGAAAAGTGAAATGGCACAAATACAACTCTAAAACGTAAAAGCTTGTTTTTCATAATGACTTTTTTTTTTTAGATTGTTTTTCCTACTGTTATTCTTTAGACTTACCTAGAAATGGCTGATTCTATTAAGAGCAGTCTTTTACTTAAGCAGAGGTTACTCTCCAACACATAGTGATACTATATCAGTATAGTTTGGACCAGAATTATTTCAGTATCACATTATCATTGAGATTTATTCTTCACATTAGATCAAAGTTATCAGCTTGTCTTGTTTTGTTCTTCATTTTTTCCTCCAAACATGCATCAGAGATAGCATTATGGGCAACACCTCCTAGTGCGTTTGAAATCTTTCTGAGAACTCACTGTTGTTACTGACTGCAGAAACTGGGATGTAAAGTAAACTCCCGTGTTACAGCAATTGGGATGCATGCTAAGGCTGGCCAGGTGATGTGCCTCTAGCACTGTGGTAGGGGTCTGACATGTTGTGTTTAGAGTCTTAATTGATTCCATGAAGGGAGCCTGGAAACAGGGGCAGAGTTAGCTGTACAACAGTGCCAAAATTCATGGGGTCAGGGAATATCACCCCAGTACTGGGTTATCTCTGCCTTCTGGATTAGATTTTTTTCCCCAAAAAGCAGTAGAAATATTACCACAAATGAGACATGAATGTGTTTAATTGGAGTCTTGTAATCTTGGTTCAATCTAACAGTTTTCTTGTAATTTTAAAGTTTGTGATTGTTAACTTTTATTTTTTAGCCATCTTGAAAAGCCTCCTGTTATTGGGACCATATTTATTACTAATGACTATTCTTTTGTCCTTTGTATTTCCCCACACATGCACACAATGTGACAGAAATCTTTGGTGTTCCTTCTCTAGAGAAAGGATTTTCTCACACTGCCACTCTCTAGTGTCAGGGTGAAATTATGTGTTTTATTCCACTCTATCAGAGTGCTTTGTCAGTTGGGGTGACAGGAATAGGTACAGAAGGGATGGTTTACATAGGTTGTGACTGCTCTTTGTGAACATGTATGACAGACAACTAAGGAGAGGTAAAAAATATTTCAGCATATGGCCATCCAGCAGATACAGTAACTTTTGCACTATGAAAACCACATGGAATATTTTCTCACCTTTCTGCTCAAGTGCAAAAGTTGTGCTGCCCAGGCCCTGTGCTGCCTTCATTGCTTTCAGCTCAGTGTTGAAATGCTGCAGAGCCCAATGCTCTGCTTTTAACACAGAGGGTGAACCCTTTCAGCTTGGCACAGATGCACAACGCATTCCTCCATGCAGAGGGACAACCACTTCCCTGGAGAGATTGAAAACTGTCACTGCTTTGCCTGCATTCAGAAATTCACAGCATAAAATTCCTCATGTATGCACCTTTATATCATAACAGTAAGCAAAACATACTGTCTTCACCAATCCTGGTAGACCCTTAAGTGCCTTTATGTCTTCAGCCACCTGGTCCGGACTTTCACAAATTTCTCCTTAGTGATACAGCTTCTGGCAGTAATATCCACTTCATTTTTCAATATCCTTTAGAAACATTTTGTCTGTAATAATATTTCAGTTTAACAGTCAATCTGATACCAGTCTGATTAGCTTCATAAATTAGGAATAAAGGAAAAGAATGCTCAATTAACCTGTGAAATACAGAAGGGATTCTGATGGTTTAAAGATGTTTGCTTTAAAATAGTTTTAAAATTTCTGTGTTAGACATTAGAAGAAGAAAAGACATACTTTTTGTTTACAGTTAGTCTCCTTTTAGGATACTTGGTTTTTTTGGGACTATTTTTGGTGAAATAAAAGCGTGAAATTGCTAGAATAAGAAAGTGTTATCAAGGGACCTGGCAGCAAATTAATACATGCATCTGCTTGTAACATTTTGTTTTGATTGCCACATTCTTGTTGACTTCTTGAAAGGTCTGCCCTTTTCATAGTCCTGACTTTCAAGTTTGCAGTTCTACTTTTTTTGCTCAAGTGAATGAGCTAGTAGCCTGCTTGTTCAGGGTGAAAATGCACGTGTCATGTCAACTTGTAACAGGCTAAGCCTGAGAATAAGATCGGGTAAATGATTTGTATGTGTTCACAGTCCTTGAAGAAAATCCTGAAAGGACTAAAAAAACCAAACATATGCTGTTTTATCTCCTTTCCTATTTCTTTTTACCAGTTTTCACCCACATAACATTCTCTCATTAATAGCTATGTTTTTCTTAAAAATAGATTAATATCATGCTGATGATCTTTGTCCTTTTCCCACAGGAGTCTCAGCACAGAAAAGAAAAGCAAGTACTTAGTAGGATTTGTGATAACTAGAATCTTACTAATTCACTACATTATTCTTCCAAAAATAAAGTTATGAGTGAAGTCAAGAAATGTGAACAGTTGCCCAATCCACAAAGCAAAGAAAAGGTTTTTAGTAAGGACTAAGTTTAAAACATTTACAAAAATGTAAGCTGGTTATCCACAGCCTACCTGTGTTGTACTCCACCTTGGCTGTCAGTGGTTGAAGCTTGAATTTGAATCTGAACTACATCAATCCCAGGAGGACATTTATGTCAAGGGGACCCAGATCTCCTAGTATAGCTACAGCATCTGTGTGATTCACACTGCTATTTGAATAGGACCCCACTGCTTCCATACATTGACCTTCCTCTTTTTTATTCACTGGTGGGGGAGAAGAAAATAACAATTACCAAATTCCTTCCTTGTAATCTTTTTTTCTTGGAAAGGAAGTGAACAGATATGATAAAAGGTCAAAGGGAAGGAAAATATCTAGATGTACTAAGCAGTCATCAGTGAGCTATTTTTTGATAAGGCACAAAATGAGATTTTTGTCATGTTTCTTGCTATTTATAAGCTGCTCCGTAGAGAAAGAAGGCTTCAGTTTAGCCTGGAGAACTTCCATAGGAAGAGCTTCAAATGGAAAGACTTGGTAGCATCACTGTAACTATTTTTTCTGTAGTGTTTCTTTCTCCCACATATCTCAGAGGTCACTTTTTCTTGATAAGCATTTCATTTCTTGCAGCGGACTTTTGGGTAACTTTATTGCTCTGTGCGTGTGTGCACGTGTATATAGGCACCACAGACACGTGCACAGAGATAAAGACACATTTAGGTACTCATGTTAATTCAGTCATCTGTGGAAATGGAGTGCAGATTAGAAATCTGTCTCCAGAATGGATGTTGCTTGGTGTCTGCAGATTCTCTGAAATTCAAGGTGATAAATTAACTAGTGCTCTGTTGAGGGTAGATCATATTCTAATCTGCTGCACAGTTGTAACTGTAATTACACCACTAACAGCTGTAATTATATCACTCACAGAATGCCCATCATTCACAATACAAAGATTTTATTATATTAGCTGTGTTGCTTCCTTCCATGTAATGTTGACTGAGGAGGTTTTTTTCATTCTCCCAACAGTTCTCCGTTGATTATTTTTGCAGACAGTAATTTTCAGGACACATTGCACATAAAACTGCTTCTCTGGCTCTGGCTCTTCCGCTGATAAATCATGACATGTCAGTCTTTATTACATTGTATAGAAAGCTGAGGGGTTTTTTTTATATATGTGGTTGCAGAGGTTCTGGAAGCCTAATGGCTGCTTCACAGAATCATTAGCACATTTGCTGCAGTCTGCATGTGAGGTGGAAGCACAGTGCAGCCAAGTGAATTATTTATGATTTCCTTGCCAGAAATTGCCAGGGTTTGGGGTTTTTTCCTGTCTTAGCAATGTTAGTACAATACAATTGCCTCAAACCAAAAATTGCAGCTACCAAATATAAAAATAATCAAGAGCTCTTTCTTTCCATTGGATTGCTTTGTTTTATACATCAGTTACTAACTGTGAATATGCAGAGTGTCTGCATTGACAGGCCAGGAAAATTACCAAATTTAACTTTTTTTGATTATTCAGTGTTACATTCATGTAAAAACAGTCACTGGAATTCTGAGGAAGAATTATTTCATACTATGGTCTGCTGAGATTCTTTTCTTAGTAAGGTAACATTCTTTATTGCATGTATTTTTTTATTCTTTCTCCAATTTGAGAGCGCTTGTAGTCATCCATGAAGTAAAAGCAAACTACCATTTTACTAATTTCCAAGGAGATACCAGCAAGTTTTATTTCCATGCAGCTTTAAGAGTACTTACTTCTCAAAGATACTTGAGTTGTCCTTGCAAAACTGAGTATATAATGTTTATTTTAAGCTTTATAAGTGTGTATACAATCTGGAATCTCCTTTAATTTTAAGATTAAATGGCCTGCACAAAGCCATAGTCATATGGAGGTAGTATTGAGTGTGCAGCTGTCTACCCAGGTAACAGTTCCAACATCACCTTCTTTTCATATGCTCTCTTGGGGTTTTTTTGGATGAAACCTTACCTAGGTACTGCTGTTTACTACACTTTTAACAGGCCTTGTTCCAGATCTTTACTCATTCTTATGATTACTCATATTGACTTAATGGACGTGGAGTTAAATGTTCTCCTGAATGCAGTCAATACTTTTGCTTAAATCTTTTGCTTAAATACGCTGCATTTGGTTTTGTCCATGGAGAAACACAAACACACACACGCATGCACACACCAGGTCTGGTAGTTTTAGCTATGCCTCACTTCAAGGTCTGATTTTTAAAAAAGCAACTGGAGGAGACCATAGGCGCTGGCGGTAGAGCTTCACATCCTTGCAAAACAAAATCACAAAATCTTGCTAGGCTGTTTTTTAACCAGTAGGTTAAAAACAATTACAAGTGTTGTAGTAGATAAATTTACACCTCAATGTGTCTTTGGTGGAATTCATTGTATTCTCTTTCTCTTATCCTTCTTAAAGCCTAAATATGTATCTGCACAAACAGAAGAGCGCATCTGTGTGAGAATAAGTTGTTCCCCAAAGCAGCTACTCAGGTTTTATTTCATATAAGTAGTTTTTAACTCTGTGATTTTTTTTTCTCTTTAAGGACAAGGAAGAATTAATCTTGCAAATGCTGCTTTTTTTGATGTTTGGATATGTGTGTGTACACATGTATAGGTAAAAGCAGTTAACATTCCTAATTAATAGTAGTATAATTAGAAGTCCATCATAGGTAGCTCATTTTGTTGGATTTTGCTAGATGCTTTTATGCCTGTGTTTTTGAAGGCTAACTAGTTTTGTCAGATTTTCTGAGGAGTTGCAAGTTAATATATTTACCAGCTGAATTGTAGCATTTTTAAAGCAATGTATTTGGGAATGCAACTCCCTAAAGACAGTCTGTAAATCGGAAGGAGAACCATTAAGAATAACAGTTACTTGTGAAGTTGCTATGAGGCTGTTGCTCTCCCTTTTCTTCCTTTACATTTATTTTTGTGTTTGGGTTGTGTTATTTTAGACTTTGTGATGAACAAACATAATTTTTTGTCAGAATTAAAGGCTCTTGTCGTATAGTTAAATTTATGTGCTTGGCTGCAATGCAAGAGTACTGTGGTTTTAGGCAACCCTGAGATGCTTGCATCTTGCCTGATTCACGTAACTCTGATAAAAGCGTGGGAAAGATGCTTTAAATTTTTCCTTCTTCAGCTACAACTTTTGAAAAATAATCTTAGATTTTATTAATTATGTATAAATATGTAATCGTAGGGTCAAGAAAGTGAATGAAGTGGAAATAAAGAGAAGTCTGTTAAGTAGTCTAAATTCTGTAATGCAATATGGTTGAATTGATTCCAGTGCAGTCATACTTCTCATACTATATAATCAGTTATTTATAGAAAACCACCAGTCTACACTTTTTAAAGTCTTTTTCCTCAATTTTAATGGATACTGAAGGAAAGGAAGGGAAAATTTGCTATCAAGTTTGTTAGTGCAACAGAACATTTTTCTGCTTCTGATGATTCTCCCATACTAGCTGCAAAATGCAAGTGTACTGAGTCTAACGCCATTAATTTCCTAACATCAGGTCCTAGCTTGTGTTCATAACCCAGAGCATTGTAAACTGGTGGATAAGGCCAAGTTGACCACTAGACCTTGGTCTTATGGCCCAAAGCAAAAATTTCCACTTGAAAGCAAAAGATTGCTAACTGCTGCATGCTGGAAATATAGCTTCTGTGCTACTGTTTGAAAGGAATGGGAGGAGGGAAAGGCACCCTCAAAGAAATGTAGCTTTAGGGAAGCCTAAGACTGCAGTCTCACAGCTGAGACTACTGGTGAACATACCACCTGCAGGAGCCTTCATTGATGTAAAGGCTCCTGACCCGTTCTGCCCCCTGATGTGCTGCTACCTGTTAGCTGATGTAACTCCTACCTGCGGCATTTGGCTCTGTTTAGCTAAAGATAATGGAGACCCATGGTCTAAGGTAGATTGTGGTTTGCTTTTGCTTTAAGTGATCAGAGCCCAAGAGCTCCAAGTACCCAAGCCCATTATACTGCCTCTAGCAGTGTTGCGTACAGGATACTTACAGACTTCACCTCTGCCTTATACTTCAGGCACATCCACTGAGAATTTGGCAGGCAGCATTTGATAGGCTTACAGGATGTAAGTTGTAGTTTCACTGCTGTGTTTTGTAAACCTGGATGAATTTTGTTTGCATTTGTTCATTTGTATTTTGAACATCCTCATGAATTGTACCAGTGAGTTCCACAGTCCAGTTTTGCATTGTACCTATATGCACACACACACACACGTGTATATATATATATATACACACTTTCTTTCATTAGTTTTTAGTCTTCTTTGTCATGGCCATGTTGGTGTCCTGTACATTTTTAGGAGAAATAATGAAAGACTATTTCCTGTAGACTTTCTCCTTGTCATTTACGGTTGTACAGACCTCTGTAGCTTTACTCCTTAGTTCTCTCTTCCAGTCTGAAGACTGACAATTTGCCTAGTCCTTGTGCAGAAACCATTCCACGCCAGAGTGATCGTCTGTCTCTCCTCATGTTGTATCTTTTCTAGTTCTACTGTCTTCGTTTGTGGTGATCAGAATGGATAGCCAGATGTAAAGCGAGGACACATCATTTCTACAGTGGTGTTAACAATGTTTTCTGTTTTCTCTGTTTCATCATAATTACTCCTAGCTTTCTCTTTGCCTTTTTGACTGCTACTGAGACAGCTGCCCACAGAGAGTTATCTGCAGTGACTGCAAGGTCTCTGTCCTGTGTGGAACAGAGCTAATTTAGAGCCTGTTGTTGTGTACGTATAGTTAGGGCTACATATTATCCCTGTGAACACCACTTTATGTTGTATCAGCATTGAATATCATTTCCTTTTTATTGTGCACTTAGAATTTGTAATATCCTTCTGCAGTTCTTTGCAGCTGGTTTTACTTTGATCGTCCTCTTTTTTTCTTCCATTTTTCTGTCAAAAAACTTTGTCATGTCACTATTCACTTCCTTATCCAGATCACAGCACAGATCCTTGTGAGACCCTGCTGGTAACCTTCCTCCATTGTGAAAAAGGGCTGTTTATTTATACTTCATTTCCTGTCTTTTGATCAATGTAGGGAAGTCATGTAATGCTTTCCCTCTTAATCCTTGCCATCTTAGCTTATGTCAGAGCTTGGGTCAGGGAACTTCTCAAAGCTTTTTGGAAATGCAGATTTAGTCCAACCAAACTTGCTGTTACCCATGTGCTTCCTAACTCTTCCAGTGACCTAATTCTTCCAGTGACCTCTGAGTGGTTTAAGAGTCACTCAACAAAAGAAAAGTTCTTCTTTCCTGGGGTATCTCATATATGTATGGATATGTTCTAGTCAACATTTATCACTTCTGTGAATGTACCAGCATTAACAGTGGAGTTGTGCAGGCCTTTGCCTTGGGGCAGTTTCTATGTTGTGCTTATGCCAGCATGGCTAAGGGGCAGCAGGGGTGGCCATGGACTGGGAGCCATCCACCTCTTTGGCCTCTGCAGCTGTGGGCAATGAACTAAGTCTTGGGAAAGTCCTTTTACCCCAGATATTTAATCTATGTGAAGCCGTGCTATTCCACTGTTGGTCTTTGTTCCCTCCTCTCTTAATCCTAAGAACAAAAAAGGGAGGAGGGGGAGGTTGAAGAGGTGAGCCTCTGTGCAACCACATAGGCATTTGCTTCACTTCCTGTTGATCCAGCTGTAGAGATTCTGAGATGACATGCAAAGGAGGTTAAATTGTATTCTTATTTTAGTTTGGACAACTAAATATAGCTGCTTCAGGGTAGAAATTTAAACTTCTTCCAGGTACCATGTGTGTTGTATTTCCTCCTGCATTTCATGCAGAACGGTTTGTTTTTGAACTGCAGTTCCTTAAGTATGTTACAGATCCTGCATTTAGAGATGGTCTCTCATAAGTAAACATCATAAAATACTTGTGTCAGTACTGTTATGTGGCATTAAAAAGCAAATGCTTAATAAAGTAAAACACTAAAGTCATTTTGGGGCAGTGAGACTGTTCAAGAAAATAACTATAAATATTGCTGCAAGAGAAGACTATTCTTTTTCTCTCATTTGCATGTTTTACTGTGACAAGAAGAATCAGAACCTTAGAATGAGATTGTCTGTAGAGTGCAGAGAAATTCTTGGGAAAGTCTGTTCTTGCTGAGTCATAATACAAAAGTAAATCAGCATTTAATGAAAATATAAAGTACACATTCAAAGGTGATAAAAAACCAGTAATTCTTCCACTGAGTTCTGCTTGAGACTGTGGAGTTCATTGGCACATGGAAGTTGAGAATTTGTTGAGAGTCCAGAGAGGTGACAGAGTATAAGAGCAGTCACTAGTGCTGAGAATCTTAGAAGAGTTTTTTTTTTATTCTGCATCAGAGCTTAAAGGCCAGAATGAAGGTTTGGAGGGAAGAGTTGGAGTGATAAAATGCTAAAATAAAGTAGACAAGGAGTATGAACCAGCTTGATCTTGTCACATTAGGGAGGGCGAGGAAATAATTTCTTATAAACACCATGCTTCTGCAGTGTTTGTTTGTCCAAGAAACAGAAATGTCAATCGTTTAGTACTGAGGAGGAAAATAATCAGCTACATGAATACCCATATTTTCTCTATAAGCCAGAGCCAGCTTCTCAGGACAAAACATTCATATACACACTTATACGATGCAATGCTTCACTGTCATAAGTCTGGCTCGTTCTCCTAAGGCTGTTTTCCAAGAGGAAATCCTGGCCGCCTTTCCATTCAGACAAGTGTAGGGTCTCCCCTTCGCACGAGGGGAGAAAAGGACTGCAAACTATGTACAATTAAAATCACGGCAAGCTTTGCTTACTTACACTACTGTGTGTTTCCAATCAAGAGGGACAGTTACCATCCCTTGGGCAGAAATCAGGACTTGAATCATGCTAATTCTGATCCATGTGGAATATGAAAATAAGAACAGAAAATTCCACAAACTTCTTAACTACTCTTATTTGCACTTATTTGTGCAAAAAGTATGGCTCAGAGAAAACAAGAGAATATAGTATTGAGTTTCCCACCTCACATCATGAATGCACAGCTTTTTCCTCACAGCCGCCTGAGATTAGCAAGGAGAAGGACTTCATCCTAAATAACCTGCTAAAGAGGCCGTCAGAACAGATCTGTCTGCATCCTGTGAACTACTTCAGGAGTTTGCTCTTGGTCCCTCACAGCTTAGTTCTTGTGGTGTTTCATGCTGGAAGCCTTTGATGCTTGTACCGACATAGCTGCAGCAGATTAAGGAACATTTAACAGAGGAGAAATTTTACCAGCTCATTCTGTGTCACCTCAGTGGGACTGAAACCCAGACCAGATGTACCTCACTTTCCTCCTAGTTCCTGTTCACATCGCATCACACCTCCTCTGCGTGAATGATACCATTGCCTTCTGCTCTTGTAATGGTGGAGGTAAGCAGAGCAGAATTGAGTCAATGACTTTAATGAGTTGTTGTTGCCATGCAATGCAGGTTCTGGGTTGACCAATGTTAAAACAGAAGAGATATCTGAAGTGAAGATGGATGCGGAGTTTCGACATGACTCAGGATATGAAGTTCATCATCAAAAGCTGGTGAGTGAGCAAAGAGTGCTTTCCACACATGTGTTTTCAGCTAGTGATCAGTTATGGCTACTTTTCCCTTAATTGATGGTGGATGTGCCAACAAAGAGTTTTCACATGAATAGATTATGATTTTTCTGTTTCTCTTTGAAATGAGAGTAAATCTGGAATAATTTCAGCAGAGAGAATGGAAAGCCATTAAATCTTACACGAGAAGAAATTCTGACAGTTCCTGCCCTTGCATTGCCTCATGGCTGGATGTGTTCATGTGCGCAGTAGTTGTCCCATGGTCTGTCATGGTCGTATAACTGAGAAGAAGAGATAGAGAGGAAGGAAAGTGCTATGTTGCAGCAAGAAATAGAGTGATGCTGTTTCAGGAATAGATTCCTTTTCTGTCAAAACAGATGGTGGTGGTACATGGAGGAGGCAGAACTCCATGAAGCATAACCCTTCACAGCAGTGCCTGCTTGGGATAAGAGATGATTCTCCACTGGCTTTAATTTTTATTTGTACTTGACTGTACCGGTGTATTTTGTCCTTTAAGGTGTATTAAAGGTAGGAGCAAAATATTGTTCCCCACTTGAACTGTTCTTCTTATGAATACAAAAAATAGCAACCAGAAGTAAGTAAGAACAAGCATCTTCTAAAAGCTTTTTTCTGTCCTTTAATAAGTAAAGAAGAACTGTTACAGCAAAGCACTATAAATGACTGTGGCAGTGACTGTAAACCTTTTCTGCTTCCTCTTTTGTAAAGGTGTATTACCTTACAAGATTTCAGTTCTGTGACTTTCAATATCCTGATATTAAACTTGAAAGCTAAGTAGTGCTGAAAATTAAAATTAACACAGGAGTCAAATTTGCATTTGAACTAGGCAATCACTGTGTGAAAAGATATTCTGCAATCTCTTTGATGCTGAGAACTGAGAATTCCCAGTTTGACAGGCTAATCCAAAATACATTAGCACTAATTTGGGAAATTCTGACGTGCTTAGCTCAGATGGGTTAAACATCCGGATGGAGTAAACCCATGCAGTCTACTGAGGAACTTGCAGGGATGTGGTTTAGACACAGTGGTTATTGATGTGATTGAAGTATCACATGCACTTCCCAGCAGTGACCTTTAAGTGATTTGAAACGATCCTGACCACTTCAGCGCAGGAAACTATCCTTGTGGTGGTGGCATTGCAATCCCTGTGCTTGCTAATCTGTGTCATGCTTAAAATGGATTCCTTTCAGCTTTTTAAAATATTTTATACCACACTTCTTACCGATAGTGACAGCAATTATTTAAAATTAGTAAGGTGTCCTCTAGGTTATATCGTTTCAATTGAGACTGAGCAAGGAATCCAGTATTGCTGGGAAAGCGCTGATTGATGTCTTACAGGGCACCGCTTGTTTACCACGTGCCCTTCACCATTAGCTTTAATTGAGAAGCAGGAAGCAGAAAATACTTGCATCTGTGTTTTCCCTCTCCTGTGCCCTGGTGGGATTTGCTGAACCAGTCTCCTTAGGATATTGTTTTGAATTCAGCTGCACGTTGTATTTTGCATGCAAACGTCTGAATTGAGCTGAAATTGCAGTTATTTTCTCCTTTATGAGTGTTCATGTTTTAACTGTACATTAAGTTGATTTTCATGGCTCAGAGTGCTGAAGGCCTTCCTCAGTAGCACCCATGAATTAGCTAAGGTATTGCACAAAATAGCGCAGTAATGAAATTTCAATCCTGGGCAGGTAGAACTGACAGCAGAAATTATTACTTCACATCAGCTTATGCCAACACTGTCCATTGTGTGTAGTTTCCACTGAATTCTTTACTTTAACCACATTTCTTGCTTACGACTAGGAACAATATAAATATTTATATGGCATGCTTTAATACCTCTCTGAGGAGGATTGTGTTTCTTAAAGAGTGCAAATGTTATACAGCTCATTAGCATTCTCAGCCTGTTTCCTGCTTCCCTCTGCATTTTTCTTAAATGCTTATCAAAGTATTTAGTCTTTCAGAGAGAGGTAGTCATACAGTTGTACCAATGTAATTTATTCTCTAATCCTTTTTGCCCATTTTGGTTTATAATAATAAAATCCTGCTATAGACAAGCAGACAAAATGTTTGTAAAGTAGACATAGATGTAAAACAGTCCAGCACATTCCTTGAATACAAAGGATGGCAGTAAAAACAAGTCACCCAGGTGTGAAAACCTGCTCCTGTAGCTAAAAGCCAATCTTATTAAACACACATAGTAAAGCATCTTGCTGTCCACCGATTTGCCTTATCAGTACACATAATTCAACTGGATCTGCTCTATTTTTCACACATTGTCATCTTGTCCATGAGATTACCCATAATCCAGGTATAGCTCATCCATCCTTCACGCTGTAAGATCTCAATACAGCCCTTTGTTGTCACTTAAATCAGCACACTCTTGGCTTTTGGACTCTTGTCTCTTTGATGTGAGGTTTTTCTCCCAAATGATTGTGTGTAGGTTTCATTTTCAACGAGGAAATGCATACAGGTGTGATCCAAACACCCCACACAGATGCAGATTTATCAACACTTTATAATTCAAAAAAGTAAGGAAATCTCTATGCTCCCTGGGTTCTCCTCTACAAGCTTTTCAATTATTTTGTAACCAGCTTGAGTTGCTTCGACAAGGAAAAAAAGCAGCTGCTGCCTAAGACCCACGTGAAGCGGAGACAGATCATAGAACCATTAGGGATCAGAAGAAACCTTGAAAGATCAGCTAGTCCAATCCCCCTGCCACAGCAGGATCACCTAGACCATGTTGCACAGGAACACATCCAGATGGGTCTTGAATGTCTCCAGAGGAGACTCCACAACTCTGGGCAGCCTGTTCCAATGCTCCATTACCCTCACTATGAAGAAGTTCCTTCTGATACTTATATAGAACCTCCTATGTTCCAGCTTGCACCCATTGCCCCTTGTCCTATCACTAGATGACCTTGAGAAGAGCCTGGATGAGTCTCCCTCTTAGCCACAGTACTGCTACATGACATCTAGTACGCATTTCCAGAATTGCTCTTCTCCACCTATGAGAGTTTTGTGGTACAGCAATACAATTTTGAATAATTTCAGTGGCATGCAGTGCTGCTCAATTACTGATACTTCAATAGGCTTTACATTGCTGTCACAGCTAGACAGGTTAACCAAATCCTCGGTTAACTTCTTATTAGCCACCTTCATTTGTTTTTCTTTTGCAGGTGTTCTTTGCTGAAGATGTGGGTTCAAATAAAGGTGCCATCATTGGACTAATGGTGGGAGGTGTGGTCATAGCCACAGTGATTGTGATCACTTTGGTGATGCTGAAGAAGAAACAGTACACATCTATTCATCATGGTGTTGTGGAGGTAAGAAAAGACTACCAAGACATCTGGTGTCACATGTGCAACACAGTAATGTATAAATATATTAACAAATAAAGAAACCATGGTTTTGGCTGGTATAGTCTGCAGTCAGAGTGGTTGTATCTGGCAGAGTGGAATGAAACTGACTTTTTCCTATAAATACAGACACCGGGTAAAAGCCATGTTGAGTGTGAAACCACAAGAATATATTCTGTAATTATCCCAGACCAACCACCTCATAATGTGAAAGTGCATTTTATGGGAAATCTAATAGTAGACAATGAGCACATAGTGGAAAGAGGAGAAATCTGGTTTGAGTGATGTTGGGGATGCACATTCACAGATCTTGTGTTTAGCTCTCAAATAAACAGGTCTTGTGTGGATTGTGCTGTACGCTGCAAGGATTTTCCTTATGCAGACACTTTATTACCTTTTGCTCTCTAAGGGCGAGTTTCTTTTGGACCAACATTTTCATTTATGGTTAATCTGAAGCTTGTTGTTTTGAGAAATAGATTAGACTCCTGTGCTGGATTTACAGAATGAAAACCTTTGTTTTTCCCCAATCTATGAAGAAAGTTTGTGATCAGTTTACAGTTACTTAAAGTACCTCACCTGTTATTTTGGTATAAGAAAGGATCTCTGCAAGTAGAAAAACTTTATGAGAACTGGAAAGGGAGTAATGTAATATGTTTTCCCTTGTGTATTGATGCTTGGTTTGCTGTGTAAGTGTCTTGTTTGTGAATAGTATTTATATTAGCCAGCAAATGAAATGGTTTTTATGGTTTTGCTTCCAAAACTGGTATTTTAAGGTTTTGATTGAAAGTAAGCCTGTTTCAACTCCAATTTTTTGGTTTCACCTTGGGTCAAATGAAGCTTATTTGATCTTCCTTCCTGAGAGATAGGGCTTCCTGATGCCTGTATTTTATCATCTGGGGCAATGAATGGTCTTAAAAATAATTGTAATCTGAAAAACGCCTTTGTCTTAAGCCTGTGCTTGTGCATCCCTGTGTTTACTGTGATTGCCCACATGGTTTGAAACTTTGCAGAGATGTGGTCAGAAGAGCACCTACTGTTTGGGGTGGGATTTGAGCAGACAGCAAGCTGTGCAGAATTTGGGCAGAGAGACACAAAATAGCAAGCAAGAATCTCAGCTTTAACTTTCCATATGAAACCTTCCAGTCAGTTTTGTAGATAATTGAATCATTGAATCCTCATGGCTGGAAAAAACCTCCAGGATCACCAAGTCCAGCCCTCATCCCAACATCTCCCCAACCCCATGGCCTTAAGTGCTCTATCTCTCTTGCCTTTTAAACACCTCTGGGGTTGGCAACTCCACCACACCCCTGGGCAGCCCATTCCAGTGTCTAAGCACTCTCTCAGTAAAGAATTTCTTCCTTAATGCCTTAATGAAATAGGTTTTAGTTTTAAACCTCTGACCTCATAGTGCTTTAGTGAGCTTGGTAATATTACACTTTAAATACCGTGCACAAGCGGGAAAAGTAATTAATGTTAAAATGACACCAACACAGGAAATAAAAGGTTTAACAGCTAAAACCATAAAGCCATAGCATGTGGATATACCAAGAATATTAGTAATTTATAGAACCATGCTGGAGATAGTGTTGCCATGCAGATTTGCTGCATTGTGTCTGGCTTTGACGGGCAGGATTCCTCATTCTGCCAGACTTGCTCTGTGGTCTTGGCAGACTGCATAGCCTTACTGGCTGAGCTTCTCGCCTGCAAGAAAGGCATAACGTCGATTTTTGTCCTAGGTTTGTGCAAATTTTGTAGTAGTACTTGCTGTGGGGAATCAAAAACCAAAACCCAAAGGTCCATTTACAACATATGTTGAATATTAAAACAGTTTCAAAATTAAGCCATTCCATTCTAAATAGGATTAATTCTTTCAGCAATAGTGCACCTTCAATGCGCTGTGCACATAAAGCACAGAAGAGCAAAGGCACTGAGCTCTAGGTTGACTTGAGTTTATTGTAATAAAACTTGCAATCTTCTGAGTTGCATGTCAGAAGTTACTGAGAATCTACCTGTAGTACATTTGTGGATGACACCAAGTTGGGGAGGGGTGGGGGGTTTCCATCTGCTGGGGGGAGGAAGATGCTGCAGAGAGATCTGGACAGGCTGGGTCAATGGGCAGAGGCCAACAGGATGAGGTTTAACAGGGCCAAGTGCAGGGTCCTACACTTTGGCCACAGTAACCCCCAGCAGAGCTACAAAACAGTGGATGAGTGGCTGGAGAGAGGCCTAGCAGAGAGGGACCTGGGAGTACTGATCAACAGCTGGCTAAATATGAGCCAGCACTGTGCCCAGGTGGCATGAAACACCAGTGCCATCGTGGCTTGTATTAGGAATAGTGTGGCCAGCAGAACTAAGGATATAATTCTCCCCCTGTACTCAGCACTGGTAAGGCCCCAGTTCAAACACTGTGAGCAGTTCTGGGCCCCTAGCTTCAAGAAAGGTATTGAGGTACTGCAGCAGATCCAGAGGAGAGCAACGAGGCTGGGGAAGGGACTATGGGGAAAGTGTTACGAAGAAAGGGTGAGGAAGCTGGGATTGTTTAGCCTAGAGGAGAATCAGGGGTGACCTTATCACTCTCTATAACTACCTGAAGGGAAGTTTAGAGAGGTTGGGGGTCAGGCTCTTCTCCCAGGCAACTAGTGATAGGATGACACATCATGGCCTGAAGCTGCTCCAGGGGAGGGTTAGGCTGGATGCTAAGAAGCACTTTCTCACAGAAAGGATGGTTGGATACTGGAATGGACTGCCCAGGAAGGTTGTGGGGTCCCCATCCTTGGAGGTTTTGAAGAAAATACTGGACATGGCACTTAGTACCATGGTCTAGATGGTTGTGATGATGCTAGATCATACGCTGGGCTTGATGATCTCAGAGGTCTTTTCTAGCCTCAATTATTCTGTGATTCTGTAATCTTGGACATGAGATTGTAAACCACATCCTCTTCCACCTGTGTTCTTGTCTCAGAATAAGACAACTCTGACTCTAGTATTTTTTCTCATTTGACTGTTTCTTTAACAAAATATGTTACTACAAAGTGGATTAGCCTTTTGTTAAAGCCCTGAGAGAAAATATTACTGTCCTCTCTAGAAGAAGTGTCATAATTTCCTTACAAGTCTTCAAGAATATGAATACTTCTAAGTATTCAGTAGCATTAACGTTTCAAAGTGGTTCAGCTCTCCCGCAGAAGGTCTGCCACAGACAAGTAAATGACTGCATGCTTGAAATTACTTCTTACACTTTTACATGTGTCCAACAAACATCTTGACGGTGGTTTTTGCTGATGTGCCCACCCCAGCTGTCTGCCAGAGGTTACATCCTCCATGAAAGCAGGTGGCAACAGAGAGGTTCTCGCCTGTCCTGTGCTCCAGATTACAGCTGACTGTCTCAACTTCTCCTTTAGGATATTCTCTTTAAGAACATTTGCTTCTGTAATGGAGGCAGCACCTTCATCAGGAGGATGAACAGAGGAGCTCACAGCAGTGGCAAAGAAGCCATTAGCATTGCTGTCTCCGAAGTTCATCTCTCAAAGCCTGATCTACAGGCAATGTCCATTTACCATCATTTAAACAAGAGTATTTTGCTTAGTGCAGCTCTCAGTGCTGCCAGCTCCCCCTGTGAAGGCTTTTGATGTGCCCTTTGTGTGCAGAGGCAGCACATGAATTTTCCTGTAGCGTTATCATCGTCCTGACTCCACGTCATGATTTTCTTGTGTGAAAGATCCATAGGCTGGCCCAGGTCAGTGTCAAAAGAGGTCTACCTGGCTGAGCTCTTTTCTCTCTTCAAGAGACACTGCAGTGTAGAAAACGAGTGTCTAGGCTCCTTCTCAGTAACACCAGAGTACCCACCTCTTACCTACTGTGTTCAACTTCTGCCAGCTCTGTAGTGGGTGCAAAAAGCTTCTTAAAATGGTAAAGGGCTTTAGGGATTTACTGACAAGGAAATAATCAGGTTCAAGGTATGTCATGTGGTAGAGCAGTGCCTAGGACAGAGGTTGTTAGGAATGAGTGGAAGAGTTTGGCTGATTAAAGGAGATGACATTCAGGATGAGCAATAGCATACATAGGTTGGTGGTGAGATGGATTGTCCTGCAGCAGACGGCTACAGAAAAGAAGGGAAGTAATTTTAAAGGCGGAAGGGAAGTAATTTTAAAGGATAAAAGGAAAATAGACAAAGAGAAAAAACCAAAACAAAGTCTGCAAGACTGCACTAAGACTGTCTCCATAAATCCCTTTCATCTATAAATGCCATATTTCAGAGGTTATTGTACTTTCTCTATAAACTAGTTTTATCAAAGTGAGATGTTTTAATATGGAGTATGGTGCAAGGGTGTTAAAAGTTCAGTCTGATTTTACTGTCCTTCCTCGTATTTTTTTCCTAATTTCTGACTCTTCTGTGATTGTCATCCAGGTTTCACTAGTTTCTCATCAAGTCTTTAGGTTCTTCCTCGTTGCAGCTTCTTCAATTCCTTTTTATTTATGTTGTTGTCTTGCTCTGTTTCTGTCCCACAAGCAGGCTGTGCTGTGCTTATCAGATCTTCAGAGTAAGAAATGCTGAGTGGGAGGCTTAAGCTAAAATGTGTGACAGAGTTCGATGCAGTGTTGTTTGGAGCTTTAATGTGAGAAAGTACAGCACAGGTTCCAGCATACCCCTCTCTGGCATCCCAGCCTCATGGAGGGTCTCCTAGAAAGGAAGATGCTCTCAGAGATCCCTGATCCTTCAAACCCAGAGCTTGTATCACACTTAAATTTCACACTAGAAGATAATTTATCGGTGCATTTAGTTGTGAACTGTGGTGCTCTCATTTCACTTGGAGAAGGTAGTGTGGTGTTACTGCACACAAAAGCCAGGGCTGGCTTAATGCTACAGCAGCCCCTTCAAAAATAAGAGGAAACATGGCTTTTCCTCTGTGGTTGCTTTGTATCCTTATTTTCTGTAAGAGCTGAAAAGGCTGCAGGGACATTTGCCATTTCTCCTGCTTTGTTCTTCCCTTTGAAGCGTGTGAGTGACAAGTTGAGCAGTAGCAGATGGCACGTGGCGAGTGTCGCAATGGAACTAGTTAATGCTGTTAAATTTGCATGGTCCTTAGGGCAAAGATTAGCCCTTTCACATGTTTGTACAAACGCTATATGGAACACATTTGTAGGCCCTACTGCTGTGATGTTGATGACATACATTGAAAACAAGTTCTCTGCCGAGCAGCAGCCACGGATTGCTGGAAGTTGATTCACTGCACATGGATATAGGTGGTGTAACCTTGTGGAGGGAGAAGTTTGCAGTCCCTGGAGGAAGGGCAGGTAAAGCAGCAGAAAGGAACCCAGCCCCTGGAGGCAGCTGCAGGGATGACTGTTGTGAGTGGTGGTGACTCTCACTGCCTCCCACCCAACCTCATCACTACCCTCTCTGCAGGGGGTAGGTGAGACTGGAGCAGCAGCAGGCACAACCAAGTGTTTAAAATGCAAGCACAGTGCTGTGCTGGCTGCTAAGCGTTGTTGTAGAGACTTCCTGGGGGTTTGTGTGTAGAGGTTGGAGAGGAGATAAGCTGTGAAATTCCCAGGGGTTCTTCTGTCCTTGACGGATCAAAGTGATAGCTGACAGCCAAGCTAGCTGAGCGCACACCACTCCTGCAAGCTGGATGCAAGGGGAAGCTTGCATCATCCTTCAGAGGAGAAGAAAAAGGTCCTTTTGTCACTTCTGGAGGGGGAATGGGGGCAGGAAATGAAATCCACTATCTTTATTTGCCTCCCCTAGTTTCTAAAACAAGAGAAATATGGAAAGAGCAGCTAAAAGCAAGAGTGCCATTTGTCTAAACAGGATCTCAACGCTTGAAGGCATGCCACATGAGGTGAAGAAGTAGATCTGGGGTTCATTGCATAAGAGAATTACTCTGTGCAAATGCAACTCTTAAAAAAAACGCCTTTGAATGGCAATGTTTGAACAGTGAAAAAGGCAAAGTTACACTGAGGAATCGGAGAATTAGAAACACAGGGAGCACAATGTCAGCCCAGCCCAGTTCCATGCCAGCAGGAGTCAAGGGATTGCTGGAAGGCTCAGGGCTGCCAGCTGTGGAGAGTTTCACATAGCTTTGTGTGTGAAAGCAGTATGCAACCCTTACTGTTGGGTATTTCACCAAAAAGTTCAATTACTGCAGAACAAGACTGGATGGAAAATTGTCCTGGTTTTGCTTATTTCAGTATTAACTGAAAATGCAGTTTGAGAGGTGGAATGTGGAAAGTTTAGAAGGTGCACAGGCAAGAAACTGGATGAGATCTGGGATTAGCTAACATGTCCCATACACATGTCACACACACAGAGCCATTTCTTCTCCTAATTAACAAATTAAAGAGCATGAAAACAAAAGATGGGTGTCGAAGGAGTTGTTTTCCAGTGGGTTCTGTGGGAAGGAGGTGCTGTGCTATAACCTACCACAATTAAAGAAAGGTAGCAAAAATTTGCTGAGCAGCCAGAGCTTGTTGCAAGCATGGATGAATGTACCTTTAATCTTTCTTCAGAGTGTCATGCAGCAACCACTAAGCTCAGTTATTTCTGGATTCGTAGAGTAGTTTTAAAATGAGTACCAGTTACAAGTATCTCTCCTGTACTTTTGTATTAAAAAGTTAAAGTTAGCCTGCTGTATGAGGCTACTTCTATGTTAAAAGTAAATGGCTCGTGTTCCTGAATGTCACTGCTGACAGGAATCCACAGGAAAATGCTCACAGCTTATACTTTATTTAGTGTAGAAGCTTGGGCACCTTCCTGCTTTTACTTTTTTGATGGCATAAAATTTCACCTTTTACCTTCCCTTTCAAGGGCTATCAAACACAATAGGTACCAGATAGCAGAGGAAGTAGCTGATGAGCAGGCTTTCTCAGCTCTATTTTCATAGAAGGTCAGCTAGATAGCCAAGGTGTGGTGGGTTTTGAAGACACTCAAAACCTGAGTTGGCACAGCAGGTGTAAAATACCTAATGACTATTTGGAGACTGTTCTCACCCACTCTAATTTGGTGGAGTTTTATGCTACTGAAATGTTCAGCGAAGGAAGAAAATAATTTGTGGAGCAGCATTTCTCTCTAATGGAGAAAGCCTTGTCTGAGTGGTCTTTGTGCTTGTTCAAGTAATCAAGCAAGGGCAATTTTTGTTAAAGTCAAAATTCTTAAACCAATGCCAACACTTCAAGCTTTTTGTCACTGAACTAAACTTGATCTTGAAACCATAGAAGTTCTGTTTCTATGAGTGCAGTGGGGATTTTTTCAGAACTTTTGCCTGGCTACTCTGGCAGTTTCTTACTACCATAAATTTATTATTTGCTAGTAATTTTTGTTGTCTTGAGGCCACAGCACCTGCCACAGATCTGAGAGCATAATACTGACACAAGGCACAGCCTCTAAGCCTCTTCTTCCAATCTTTTAGTGAGCTTTCTCTTTGGAGATTCATTTGATCCCAAGTGTAGTTACTGATGTATATCCTAGGAGGAAAAAAACAACTAATAGTAATGGACTACCAGGGAGATAGAAGACATGTCCTCCTTCTTTGCCTATGGAGTTGCATGCTTCCTGAACTAGGCAACAGAAACAAAACTGATACTGTTGAGTTTGGTTGGCTGGTTGTGATGTCCTGCAGCAACAAATGAGTTGCAGCATTATTCCTGCTGCCTTATCCTCTCCTGCATATTACTTGTGTCCAAAAGTGAATCACGACTGTCCAGGTTGGAAAGGTCCCCTCTGGCAAATTGCTCTGTAAAGCGGTTTGCCTAGTAGCTTGCCATTCATTGATGGGAGCAGTGATGTCTGTAGATTTTGTTCCTGAGGCCACTCACAGTCCTGTGTTAAGAGTTTTCAGTGAGTTGTCTCTTCAGTCAGAATCTCTACGTCGTAGGTTTAATACTCTGTTTGGTGGAAAAGTATCTTTGTCATTTCTCAGACACCTTTACTTTAGACTTTCTTACGAAATTTGGACTGAGTTTGGGTCCTCACTTCATTTAAAAAATAAAAAGGGTGAGGGCACAGGAAAGGAGGAGCTGTTAAATAAACTGTCTTGTATGGAGGTGTTGGGTTGAAAGTTGGACTTTAATGAGTTTACAGGTCCTTTCCAACTTGAATGGATCTGTGTATTTCAGAGGGTGTTTTCTGCCTGAATGCACAGGGTACAAAGTGTCACTAAACGGGCAGGCATGGTGTTTCAGGAGATGGTTAGGTGGTTTGGGGTTGTAGGGCAGACAGTTGGATGTACTGATCTTGAAGGTCCTTTTCCAGTCTCGATTCTGTGATTTTATGTTGAGTGGATGTGAAATGGGAAGCACGGGGTATGCTTGAAATTGGGCAACCGTCTTAGCCTGGGTCGTTCTTCCCACAACAGGTGGATGCTGCAGTTACACCAGAGGAGCGTCACCTTTCCAAGATGCAACAAAACGGCTACGAAAACCCCACCTACAAGTTCTTTGAACAGATGCAGAACTAGGACACCACAGCAGCCTCATGAGTTGGACAGCAGAATGATTGCTTCACTGCCCATCGGTGTTCAGTTATAGAATAATGTGGAAAGAAAGAAAAGCACTCTGTTTTATTATTTACTCATTCTCGCCTTTTGACAGCTGTGCTGTAACACAAGTAGATGCCTGAACTTGAATTAATAAAATCAGTAATGTATTTTCTCTCTCTTTCTCTTTACATTTCAGTCTTTACACTACATTATTAATGAATGTTTTTTGTGTACTGTAAAGAGGTTAGCTGTATTTAACTAGTGCATGGGTAGCTTCTCTTTCCCGATTATTTATCATGTAGCTCCTTAGCCAGTTGTATATTATTCTTGTGATTTGTGGCAAAAATTAAGTCCTCATTGAAATATGCTTTAAGAATTGATGGGGGATGCTTTCTGTGTCTGTGGGGTTTAGCTGCTTCTCTTTGCTGGCCATTTTTTTTCTGATCACTATGCATTTTAAAGTAAAACAACATTTTTTAAAAAGTATTCCAGATGAGTTACTGAACTTCTTTTCCTCTCTGCAGCTGCATTTTATTGTACAGATTGTTGCTCCTGCTGTATTAGTGATGTAGAAATCATGGGAATACACATTTGTTTCTTTGTGCCTGTTTTATGTGCACACTTTAGGCATTGAAAGGTAAACTTTATTTTCTTTTCCATGTATCTTTTTGATCTTAAAAAAGAATACTAAAAAGAATCCCTGTTAATTGTGAGCACTTCTTGGGGGGGGAAAAGTGCCTGCTGGTCTAAAATTAACAGGGATCCTCTGCAGGATGATTGTACAGAACCATTGCTTCTGAACTGATAGCTTTCTACACTGTGTTACATAAATAAATTAAGAAAAAACCTTCTGGGGCAAGAGTTTTCTTTGGAGGCAGAAAACATATTTCTGAAAGCCAGTTAGGGAGAAAAAAAACAAGAAGGGATTGGGAAGTGATTTTTCTACAAGGCCCATGGCACTCACAAGCAGACCGGAGAAGAAGGAATGTGGCAGGGAGGTGGAGTGGGGTGTGAGGGGCACTGACTTCGGCACACCTGCTCCTCTAAGGCATCATCTCTTTTTTTTCCTTTTCCTTTCTTTCAGTTTGTATAATAGTGTTTTAATGTAAATAAATACATTCCTGGAGGAGCCCTGTTGTAGTGGTGTGTTTCTGCGCCACCCAGCCACCCACACTCATGCAGAGGAGTACTGTGTGAGTCACTGACCAACTGCCGCCCCATCCATCCCCAGGAGCCAATTGCCAACAGCTCTTTGCCTCACCGCTGCTGCTGTTGGCCTCACCAGTGAATGTGAGCAGGAGCGTCCCAGCCTGCAAGACCATCCCACCCAGTACTGCAGCATGGCAGCCGGTATCCAGGAAGGGTAAAACAGCACCACCAGTAATTTTTTCCCAAAAGCTTCTGAAAGAGGGTGAAGCCATTGGTGAACTGTGATACATAAACTCCAGCCCAGTACCTTCTCCTGCTGCTGGCTAGAACCCTGGCTGAGAGCTTTCTTCAGTCCTTGGCCTTCCAGGTGAATGTCTGCAGTACAGGGGGAGCACAGAAACCCACACTGTGAGGCTCAGGTTGGGCTTGGAAGTCAGTTGATAGAACTGTAAGCTGGGTCATGGGGTACAAGTGGAGATGCTTGTTGCAGAAAATTATAAAGGTGGTGTTTCTCTACAGCAAATAGGTTAGACAAAGCAAGGATGAGAAGCAAGACCTAAGAGATACTAAGATAGCTAGATCTGTCCAGGGAAAGCATTTTGTTAACTCTGTCTGCAAGCCACAGCAGCCTCTTTTCCAGCATGGCCTGCAGCTTCTGTCACCACTGCAAAATGAAGCGCAGCTACAGAGGGGCTGCACAGCTCAGGTGAGTGGGTGAGTTGCTTCAGACCGCAACTAAGAGAAGAGTTGCCAACCCTATGACCTTCCACAAAACCTCGTGTTTGGCAGATTTGCTTGCTGGTTTGGGACCCAGCTGTGCTGGACAGCTGACCAGTAGGTGTTTTTCAGGAAAGGGACAACTGGTATGGGTAGTTTTACAAGCTACCTGCCAGAGTGCAGGAGGATGAAGAGGTACCCTTTACTCTGAACAAGTGGGAGGAAGAACTGGAGAGCTTCCCTTTGCTGTCATCAACCAGGTGTTTGTTGCCTTTGCTTGGCCATCTCTGCTGTGCTAAGGAAACTGAGCATAGGCGGTTAGAGCCCTGGGAATGATTGTTACTTGCAAGCCCTGGAGTGACTGTTTCATACAGAACTTGCAGGATGTCCCGAGGATTTACCATCTCCAGCAGGCCAGAATGATGGGTGATGGTGAATGGAGGCCTTCAGGCACCAAGTTGCTCCTAAAAGAGCCAAAGATTGTTAATGTTTTGCTTTCACAAATATTTAGGGTTGGGCTCATGCCTGTGTAGGACTTGTTATATAGGTCATACTTCCTGGAGGGAAACATGTAAGACTCTTTTCTGTGTGCACATCCAGCATCATACAAAAAGATCCCACTTGTGGGGGAAGGCAGGCTGTAATTCAGTTTAGTGCAGTCTCATTAAAGAAGCACTATCAAAGTTCCTTTTAGGAGAAGCTAGAGTAATCCATAAAACACAGAGCACCACTGACCTTTAGAGCAAATCCCATTTATAATATCATAATCCTATGCAATTCCAGTTACAGAAAAAAGCAATTGCTTTGAACAGTAATTCCCGGGCAGCTGAGCTTTCTCTTGTGGAGTTATTTGTCCGATGAGACATGGGTGCTGCTCTTCCTACTCATGGATGAACTGGTAAATTTTCACTTAGCTTTATGCACTGATAAAGTGATCAGTTTTTGCGACTCCTTCCACACAGGCACACTCCTGAAAGAAGGTAATAAACACACGCACCCCCGACCTGCACATACAGCACAGGGTGAGAGCTCGGTTGCTGAAATTTCAGCAGGAATTCTCCCATGGCTGCTGAAAGCTGCCCAATCATTTATCACAAGTCCAGGTAACAGCAGAAGCCTCTTGCCCATCTCTAGTTGTGCAAGCACTTTATTATGGAAAGACTGTATGAGGAGGGAGTAAAAGTGCCTCGACAGGCTCAGAAGGTAGAAATGCTGGCAAAGGTGCATAGCTAAGCACCCCACTCCCAAGCATCAGATGCACAGGGTATCACCTCTTTCAGCAGTAAACTGAATGAACAGGGTGATTGCTTACAACTAGAGGCTGGAAACAAAAGTCCACTCCCCAGTCCTGAAGAAACTACTCTTTGGGGGAGAAAAATAAATAAAATTATAATATCCTTGGCTGTTGATAGGTTTAATGGGAAGTGTTTTCTAGCCCGAGCTATTTTGGCAGACTAGGGAGTGCTTACGCTACAGGTCCATCTGCAAAGCTGGTGAATGTGGTCCCCAGCAAGGGAAAGCAGTGCTGGGCAGGGATGAGGGCCAGCCTCAACCTCCTTGGCTGCTCAGAATTCACTGGCATTTGAAGATGCTGGTGCTCCTACCAGCAGAGACCCACTCAGATTAATAAGTACCAGATGCAAAGTGATGTTTCAGACATCATGGGGCACATGCTTGGGGAGCCACTCTAAAAAATATGCATCTGTCAGCTGTGCTCGGATCTTGCCAAATTTGTTTCTCCAGCTATGGGGTGGTCTGGAAAAGGCCAACCAAGGCCTGGTGTTGCCCTTACAGAGAGCAGTGCACAGCAACTGTATTTTCCATTAGGTCTGTCACAATCACTGAACAGCTCTGAAGTCTCCATCCTCATTATATCTGCACTTACCAAAGCAATTTTAAGGCCATCACTGTGTGGCCAATGGCTCATTTTTATTGTTTAAACTAATGGATTTTGTGGGTGGTGGGTAAGCTGCTGCTAAAATGTCTCCAGGCAGCAAGATTGAAAATGTCCTAATGACATATGAGAAGAGATTACTAATAATGCTGGGTGCCATACCCTGCTTGCATTCTCTTGCAGTTTTTCCACCACTTGAAAGTGAGGGGTTTGATTCAGTCAGGCCAGGATAGCTGTTCTCTCTCATTGCTCCTTAGTAATTCTCTACTCCACTTTCTTCCTACAAGAAGCAGCACTAAATCTTCCTAACAATTGCCTGTGGTCCTGGGAACCTTAATTGGCTGACTATACAGAAAAATCTTTTAAGTTCCACATATAAGTATTGGGATTTATACAGAGGTAATAAAACAGTCTGGCTTTAATGGGATCCTTAGTTAAAGCTAAATGTGGACATTGAATTAGAGAATGACTCTCCCTAGCTGGTGCCTTTTGTGTTCGTAACCCAGTTTCTCTAATGTAGCTCAGTGGAGAAGAACCATTTACACTGGTTTCATCTGGATCAAAAGTAGACATTACAGACATTACTATTTTAAAATATTTATTTATTATATATATTTAATTATATGTATTATATATTTTTAAATAAATTTACAGAAAAGAGAGAAAATAAGCTGGCACAGGGCAGACTCCCCTCTCAGCAGGGGCTGAGCAGCACCTGCTTCAGGAAGCAGATCCTTGAAATAGCTGCAATGCTGTTGCTGGTCCAAAACTGGAGGTGGTAATTATGGCTGTTCTGAAGCCCCAGACACTACACCAAGTCTGTCTAACTATGCCTGAGCAATGCTTCAGGCTACGGCTCTGGGAATAGCTCAAGCGTGGGATCTTTTCTCCTTTTAGTTAGGATGAGGGCTGGGGAGAAACAGGCAAATGGCCCACTCTGGCCATGTTGAGTACACAACTCCTTCATTAAGCACTCACTACACAGAGGTAATGTTCAGTGATGAACCATTTCCAGTTAGCCAGGATCCAGTCCAATAATGGCTGAGTTTGGTGTTGCAAAATCCTACCAGCAGTAGTGAGGGCTGGAATCCTACTCTATGCCTTACACTGATGAGCTCAGCAATGACAGCCTGAAAAGACTGAAAGGGATGGATCTGGGGAGCTGAATCATGGCCAGACTGGCCTTAGCACTCTGGAAGTTATTATAGAGCACCTGGACTGCTGCCAGTGCTTGCTGATAGCGCTGATCATCACCTTCTGTAAATACTGTCATTAGAAACCCCAACAGAAAGTCCCCCCAAAAGTGACATAAACAATGAGCAACAAAAGACTGACCTGCAAATTAGCCCAGTCTGTTTTTTAATAGCACGTGTCCCGATTACCTCAACCTATGTCCTGAGGAGGCCAAAGTGTGCCCTCCAGAAGGCCATTGTGGTGGTTGTGTTGACACACATCACCCTCCCCCTGCCCCACCCCCCACCTTACTTCACTAAAGATCAAGAACTCGATCGTTTATTTCATCATTGCTAAGCTCAACGCAGCCTCCGACCATCACATCTCCTATCAGACTTCCTGTGTTTGCAAAGAGCAAGATTAGTTAGGCACCTCATCTGGTAACTTCTTGGCTCAGCTGGTAAGTAAGCTTATCTTGCACGTACTCAAGGATCCTCCTACACTGTTTTGTCTCTGCTGTGTTGTATTTCCAGCAGATGTCTGGTAAGTTGAAGTCCCCCATGGGAACAAGATCTACAGACTGCAAGAGTTCTGCCAATTCAATACATTTATTATCAGGCAAATCAGAGTAGGCTAATGAGAAATCAAATCCTGAAATACCTACCACCACCACCCCTTTCCAGGGTTCAACTTCACTCACAATTTATCTCCTTTCCATGGCAGTGCTGGAATACAGGGAATGGGGGTGGTGTTACTTCACTGCATGTCTCTGCTGCTCCTTTTCTTTCAGGGGAACCTCTTATAGGAATCAATCCACAATCTTCTCTAACTTGTGTTCATCCCACAGCTGCAATTTTGTTAAAAGCTCCAGCATGTGTTTCTTCCATGTGGTACAATCATTCAGAAACTTCCCTATGGAGTCACGGCCTTCTTTGGGCACACTCACCTGGCTTGGGGTCCTCCATGAGCTGCAGGTGGACATCTGCTCCTCCATTAACCTCCATGGACTGCAAAGAGTCAGACTACCCTCACACCACAGGTTGCAGGGTAATCTTTGCTCTTCTGCACCTTCTTCACTGACCTTGGTGTCTGCATAGGCATTTATCTCACATCCCACTCCTCTCTGTGCTGCAGGGTTTTCCTCCTTTCACATAGCCATCACAGAGGTGCTACACCATCACTGACTGGATCAGCCTTGGCCAGATATGGGTCTGATTCAGAGCCAGGGAAGGCTCTGGAAGCTTTTCACAGGAGCTACTCCTATAACCTGCTCCCCACTATCAAAACCCCACCACACAAACCCAATACAGCTATGCAGGTTGAAGGTGGCTCCAACTTTCAGAGTTGAACTCCAAACTAGTCTCAGTACTGTGGCAAGAGAGTAGATGGCATTTTGGACTCCCCTCTGTGTGAATCAGGTGCCTGACCGTCACAGGAACAACAGACCAGCCTATGTGTCAGAGTCTGGCTGAGGAAATGGGCTCAAGTTCAGTGAGCTTCCACACCTCACTTATTCATGTTGCCACCCCAGCTAAATTCTTTTGCCCTAAAATCTCCTTCTGCTCTTGCAACAAAGCCATGTGAATCCCATTCTTGGAATGCCTGTGATTTCACATCACTGCTTCTAGGACAAAAAGAGGCAGAAGGCCAGGGATTTCTGTCCTGTCTTTCCTGAAGCACAGACTCAGCCCCATACCCACCTACCGACTTGGATCCATCACTATTTTCTAGTGACAAGCCGTGTGACAGGAGTCTTCCTCAGTGTATGGGACACAATAGGGCTCAAGTCCTCATCTGCAGAGGTTTCCGACACATTTTCCCATTTATCCCAGCAGAGGAGCCTGCCTTTGCACTGTGACAGCTGTCAGTCCAGGAAGAGGCTCACACCTTCTCACAGCTCAGCTCACACCTTCTTACAGAATCAAGTGCAGGCAAAACAGCCCAAGAAGGTTCCTGTAAAGTAAGGCTGAGGTTTTGGGGTTTATTTCACCCAGGTGGGGGAAGTTGTGGAGGTCCATGTTAAAAATCAGTTTAATATAAAATAAACAAAGGGCAAAACCTTCAGCTGCATTTTATGAGCTGGAGATTAAACCTTGCACAGTTTATGGATAGAAGAAGCATAGAAACCTACTTTCTGAGGAGGATTTATTGCCCTACTCTAATGGAAAGCACAGACAGAGCTCTGAAGCCCTGAGGATATGGCATAAACAGCCACGTCCTCAGTTGTTCTTACTGGTTTGCTTTAGAGGGCTTTCCAATCATTATCCTGACTTGAAGTCCTCATCTGAGGCTGGAGACCAAACACATTTTTAAAAAACCCCAACTCAAACCCCACAGCTTTTATGCATATAGTCTTCCATCAATCTGCCTACAATCACAAGCCCTGGCATAAAGCTTTGATAGCCATAGTGAGTGCTCTAACAAGTGTAGTTGAGAGAAGATGCCTGCTGTGGCGTTAGCAGTCCTGTGCATTCAGAACATGTGCTTGAGCAATGCAAGATCCTGAGCCTTGAACAGATAACGCATTCGTATCTGCCTTCTCACTTGAGGACCTTGAAGGTATGCTCACATTTCACTTCCAAGCGCTTGACTGCAGTCACATGGGCCACAGCCTACTTTTGATGCTGTGGTCAAAGCACAAATGAGATACTTGTGAGATTATTCCAATCCTGAAATCCCTAATGCTACCGAGACTGACATGGAGCAAAAGATCGTACTGCCCTTTCACCATTGTAAGATTGCCCTTAAAAGTCATAATGCTGCCCTGCATGCCTGTGAAAGCAAGCAATTTTCTGCCAGAATTCCAACAAAGTGAGCATACCTAAAATGCAAACTAGTTCAAAAGGCAATGAAGTGAAGGCAAGACACCAAGAGTCGGGGTTTTAGACTTCGAAGCGAGCTACAAAGGTTCACTGGTTCCCCAGCAAACTGTTTCTTAGCCCAATAGTCTGCAAAGATAATACCTAATCAGTTTCTCTTGTTGGCTGTGAAGGAAGATAGAAAACACTGCTCTTATTTCTGTTTTGAAATAACTAGAAGCATTTTGAGGTCCACAGCTCTGTAGCTTTATAAAGCACAAGATGTTTATTAACATCAACATTTAAATATAAAGGTTCAAATTTGAATACAGAATTCAGAAAATAGTGCAAGTCAAAGGCCATCACAAAAATAGCCCTTCATCACACAGTCAGCCAGCTCTGTTATGCACACAAGCAAGTAGCTGCAGCTCAGTGAGCCTATAATTGCAATAAACACTAAATATACGCACAGCGTAGGCGAATCCTTGTTAGCTGAATGGTGTTGCAAATGCTTCCATATGCTTTTGACTAAAGCGCTTTGTAAATGTGCACAATAAAGTCCTCAACATTTGCTGGTTCATAACGTTTGCTTCAGTTTTATACCGCTATTACACAACTCAACAACAAACTCCAGCCCCATTAGCGCAAAATTGTGGATTCGTTTGCATGTCTGCTCTGATTATTTTCCTCCAGCCTGGCTGCAGGCTGCATAAGCTGTAAACTCTTCAGAAGTGCCTTTTTCAATCTACTTTGATGACCCTTAGTTGAAGGAAACTCTGGTCCAAAATCAGTGCTTCTTCAATAACAAACATCTGTAATAAGCACTGTTAGCCTTTTCTTGTCTGTGAGCACAGGCCTTAATTAGTTTAAAAGCAGGCAAGATAGTGTCTCCGTAAACAAGTAAAATTTTTCGTTCTATCTTGCTTCCAGGCTGGGAGCATTCTGCTCAGGACTGCCTCAAGACTGAGAGTGCATAGGTCTTGGTATTGCAAAAGAAATGCAACTTTTTCCAGAGCTCAGAGCTGTTCAAGCGAGTGGAAAAGAGAGTAGAGGAATCACAAAATAAAAAGTGTTATGCAGGAAATGAGTTCCGAGATGCACAGGAGGAGACTTCATGCGGCTTTTGGTGAAGAGAAAACCGGTGTGACATCCTGCTCAGCTCACCTTCACAGTGAAACCCAGTGTAGTAAGTGTGGAGGGGCTGATGAAAATGTTTGGTCCTAGGGCATTGCACGTCCCCATTACAATCTAAACTCGGAGTGCTTATTTCAGACTACCTACAACCCAGCCTCCAGGGCTGCACAGTTTTGACTGCATGCATGGTCTGGCAGTTTCAGGAGCTAAGTGACCTCACCAAACCCTGTTTTCCTCACTTGCTACTCCTAGAAAGTACCCTGCTATCCTTTCACACATCTGTCAATGCACCACTGCCACCTCACTTTGCACACTTATCACCTCCCTTTTAGGGCTTAATCCAAGAAAATCTCTATTACTGCATTTCCTGGTGCTTCTTCTGAGCGGATGTCTCGGTTTAGGAAGACAGGTACCAAATTCTTTCAATTTAAAGGCCTTCAGGCAAAAGATTTGGGAAAAGGAACAACAATTCTTTATTAAGAACACTAAGAAAACCCAACAGTACACCCAAACAACCAGTCAAAAGAAAAAAAAACGTCCTAGGGATCCCGACAGAAAAGTCCTAGGGATCCCAACAGAGTAAAACCTGCTGCAGTTCCCGGAGCGGCGGACGTGGAGAGAGTTTTCCTTGGTACAGGCGCAGACGGGGCAGGCAGGAGGTGGCGAGGAGAGCCGGGCAGTCACAGCAGCAAGAAAACTCCGGGGGTGGGGGCAGGAGGCAGGAGGTCTCGGAGAGAAGCTGGATGCCGTGGAGCAGCAGGGGCAGCGGTGGAGAGAAAAAAACTGCACCGAAAGCACGCGAAAGCGGCTTCAGCTNCATCCCCCTGGAGTTACAAAAAAAACCAAAACCATACAGCTTCTCAACTGCTTTCAACAGATGAAAATAGAATACAATCTTCTTGATTCCATAACCCAAGACAGCAGACCACAAAGCTGGCTTCTCCACCCATCTCCCTGCTCATATTAGGACTCTATGATCTGCAAGGGGCTGAGGGTGGGAGACTAAACCTGAGGTAGTAGTAAGAATGTTGCTCTGGACTGATTTTTCCTGAAGGCTTAAGATGGCAGAACCTCCTCCTGAGTGGCCACTGTGCTGGGATTCCTCTGCCTGAGTGACCGTGGTGTTGGGGACACATGGGACCACATCACCCTTGGGGGGCTATCACATCCTGATCTTAAGAAAAGGGAGTGACTCAGGTTCATGGATTCACTCAGGGTCCAAATAAGGGGATTTACTCCACAGGTCTGAATGGAAGTCACAGCTTACTAAAATTCAGATTCCAAACTCCAACAGCACAGAGAATCACCAAAATTACCTGATACTGCACTCAGAGATTACAGAAATCACTAATGTTACTAGATGCCCAACTCAGAGAATAGAGGAGAGGAAAAGGGGAAAGGGAGAGAGTTAAGAGGTCAGATCACCACTCAGGACTGCAGGCTTTGGCTCTTCCCTGCCTCATTCCTTGGCTCCACAGATCTTTGGCCATCTTCTCAGTGAGGAGTGAGGTGGTGGTGACAGGTGATCTTCACCTCCCCAGCTTTGCAGATTTTTCACGTGTTAGTCTCATCCTGGCTGCTGACTGAGGAGGGCGATGGTAAAGCTGCACACTGTTTGAATCTTTCCCTTTTATACTCCCTAACAGGTGTGTTCTCCTTCCCCCACAATGGCATGGAGGACTCTGTTCCAAGGGTCCCAGACAAAGGAATAGCCCATAAGTTCTTGAGAGAGAGAGAGCCCTCAGTGCTCCAGCATAGCTTTTGCAGACAGGTTGGCAAAGCTCCTGGGCCTGCCTGCTGCAGAGTGCAGACCTCTCACATTACCCTGCTCACTAATTATTACAATCACTTGAGACATCTTGCTTGCTGTTAATCCAAGTCTGACAGGTGCTTGATAAGCATCCAATGTCTGAATGTGAGTGGCAACAGTCAAGGCCATCAACTGAGAGTGGACTCACTGCTCAATATCACCTTTTGGGAGCTTCTCCCTGGGATAAGAAGTGGAGCTACTGCCTTGGAGAAGCGAAGCTTCACCATGCAAGTCTTGACAGTCAACCATTACTGAGTTTGAGGTGCTATGGATCTGAGGTACCCACCAGCCCCATTTCCTTTGTGCAGTGGGAGAAACTGCCAAAATAATGCAACCCTCCTGATCTCTGCTCCCCATTTGAGCCAGCGTTGCGGCTTTGCTCACCCTTCCATTTCAAGCTTTGCTCAGAGAGGCTCTAGCTGTGCTAACTGTCAAGGTTACATCTGGGCCTTAGTGGACCCTCATAACATCACAGTAGAACAGGTTAGAAGGGACCCCTAGGATCATTTACTTCAACTTGTTAAATTAAAGAAATACAGCTGAAATGACACGGCCCAGCACCCTTTAAAGCTGAGCCTTAAAACTGTCTCTAGTTGTGGAATCCCTCACTTCCCTAAGAAGACTCTTCCAATGTCTAATTACTCTTACAGTGAAAAATTGTCCTCTGAAATACAGTCAACCTTCCCAGAAGTGACTTGTATCTATTACCAGTCCATTATCTTTTCTGTGAGTTTCCTGGTGAAAAAGGAGTCTCCATCTCCAATACAGTTACAGATATCTCTGCAGAAGGACTCATGCCACCCACAGCATCTGCTTCCAATCTTGGATTCAATCGCTTTGCTAGTATATTTCTTTTCAAGCCCTCACCAGCAACATAGAGCTAAGGGCTGTCATAGATGAGGGCATACTGGTCACCCTGGAACAGACTGCATGGCACGGTAAGGAACATGTTTAATCACTGATGCTTTTAGCATTGTATTAAAAGTAATGTCCATACAAGGCTCCCCTTACTTCTCTCTGTCATCTCTCTCCACTGCCTTCCTTCAGATGAGGTTTATTCTTACATTCCTACACTCTTCTCTAAGATTCGCCTGTGCCACTCACTCCTGAGTTACACTTGATCTACAAGCATGGCACTAGCACGTTACTTGGGTTACACCTTCCCTGGCCCTCTGTGATTTGGGCCCTTACACCTCCATCAGGCACCAGCACACGTTTTAGGAACGCCTTGTGGGTTCAAGTCCTCTATAGAGGATCCTAGGGAAAGTTTCAAACCTGCACGCAGCTGTTAATTGCCAGACCACTAGAGTCGACCCATCTGTTTTCCAGGTGTGAAACAGTCTTTCCTGTCCTCTCTCCCTTTCCACTCCTTCCAGCTTTGTAAGGTATGCCAGCACTACCCTCAAGGCTATTCCTGTCCTGAATCTGGAACAAACTAAAAGTGGTGGAACCCAGGTCAGCTCTGCAGGGACACACATTTGCTTTTGCCTGACAGTCACATAGTTAGGGCTTTTTTCTCCCCCTTTGGACTGTCCTAAGTTTGCTTGTAGCAACTTTCCCTATCTGACAAGCACAGAGGGCCAAACGCTGAATTCACCATCAAAAAGAAAAGCTGCACAAGGCCTCTCAGTAATGAGAGTCCAGACTACACAGTTTGTCAGTGCTCGTATGCTTTTGCTTTTACTTTATGCATTACAGTCCATGGAGTCAAGCAAATGAGCCATCCCAACATAAACTTTATGTTTGGTCACAGGAGTTGCACACTAAACCAGACTGCAGTTCACTGAAATGAGAGCAGAGACAGCCAGCATGGTTGGACAGGGTGGGGGGTTGTGTGTGGTAGTGGGGCTGCAATTGTTGGATGCCTGTCATGGCAGCACAAATGATGGAAATCCCAGTCAGAGAACTGTAACCTTGGCTCGGATGGGAAAAAAATAGTAGTATCTTTCCAGACTCTAAGTTCTGAGATGGGGCTCTGAGCAATCCAGTCTAGTGGGAGGTGTCCCTGTCCATGACAGGGCGGTTGGAACTAGGTGACCTTTAACATCCCTTTCAACTTTAACCATTATATCATTCCATGATTCTATGATTTGTCTGCAATGCAGGCATCTGGTTCCACTGACTATCATGGGTAACAAGGACCCACTCTGAGTCATGGTTACACAATCTAGATTTTGGACAAGGCAAGATGAAGCACGATAATTAAGAACACTAACCGAAGGAGTCAGCAACTCTACAACAGAGGCTCTGGTTCACATTTTAAGCAAAAATACTAAAGTAAAGCACAACACTAGCAAAAGCAGAGGCTTTGCAAGGCAATGATAGGTGTATTATCCACTCACCAGTTGGCCAAAATGGATCCCCCGTAGGTAAATTTACTGGCAGAGGAATCCAGTAGGAAACCATTCAAGGACAGAAAAAAAACAGGAATTCCCACAGGCGTCTGTTTAAGTCTTTTGCTCAACATACATGTTGAGCTTCACTGAACAATAAATATGCATTGGTGCAAGGCTGCGACATTTTCCTCTTCCTCGATTTGACTGTAAGACACCACCTTCACCTCTGTGTGTACAATGAGTTAGGCAGCCAGTGTGTGGATGCTGCCTATCACACTGGAGGATAAACGGCAGCACGCAGGGTTTGGGGTGTGAGCTAGGAGGCCAGCCATCCCACATTCACTCTATGGGCAAGAAGATAGAGCTTCCGGTATGAGTCAGGGAAGGCAGACTCAAACGGGTGTCCCTCCACTCCCCGGTCAGGTCTGGGTGCCACAGATGAGACCTGAAGCTTTCCCAGGCAAACCCCTGTGACAGCAGTCTGCAGGCACAGCACCTCACAGGCTGGGGCTTGCTCAGAGACAACCTGTTTGTACCGAAGAGTATTTCAGAAACACAGAGAAGTCCAGGCTCTTGCAGAATAGGTGCAAAGTGGTATAAAGGTACAGAATGTTAAGGCAGAAGGAAAGGAGCAATCAAAATAAAAACTGGGGGTTGAAGCTGACTATCAGTCTACTGCTGGAAGTGCCAGAAGTAATCGCTCTCCTTCCCAGGGAACCCTCATTGTAGTTTGTAGGGACAGACACGGCACAGAAACCACTGAGACAGATCTGCAGCTTCCAAGACATCTCAGCTAGGTGGTGATCCACAACAATTTTGCCTTGCACTACAAAATTATTTTGCCTGCTGGTACCTGTCCTGAAATGAGTCACAAACAAACCCTACAACCAACAGTGCGATGCACAGGTCTGGAGAGGGAGCGATGGGGAGCAGCTCTTGTTTCATTTGAGCAGATCAGAACATGGCTGGAAAATAAAGCCTGTCTAAAATCATCCCCATTGTGCTGCCCAGTCCATTAGAGGAAAAGTTTCAGACCAGAGCACCTTTACTCAACATTAAATGGAACGGAACCAGAAACAGTCACATGTGCCACCTTACGGAAACCTCAGTACGGAGACAGACAGCACAATAAGTGTGGCAATATGCACAACTTAAGATATCAGCATTTCAGAATCCTATTTTCAACGTTCTAAAAACACATTCACACATCCCACACATTAGCTACATAATCTCTTCCTAGCGCTCACAAGCCAACCACCTTTCCCATCATATGGAATATGAAAAAGCTCATCAACTGCTTGGCTAAGCAAAGAAAGCATGATTTGGAGAGGGCTTGGGGTGGAGAGGGCTCTGGCCCAAGGTTTACAGTCACAGTGCTGGATGAAAAACTGTTACCCACCACCCTGTGCACAGTCAGAGGCTGAGGACACCTGCTTAACTGATGTTCTGAACCATCAGTCCCAGACAGGGAGAAACAAGTGCATGCTGCAGGCAGTGAGAATGTTCTGGATGCCTTGGTTGCTCAAAAGGCAGACAGGACCATTGAGTTCAAAAAGGGGCTAGAAACAATCATCAACAACTAAATAAATGCTCATCAAAGAGACTAGGTGAGGATGTACCCTCTAATATTCCAAAGAGAGCACCTGAGAATGTGCAGAGTGAGAAGGAAGGACTGCCACTGGCAGCTGAGCTCATGTGCTCACCTTAAATATCATCTCCCACTGGCACTGTCAGAATTAAGGTGCTGGGTGGCTGAGATGGCCCATTAATCTGATTCAGGAGGGCATTTGTCATGTTATAAATAACCTACAGGGGAAAGGAAAAGAATAAGAGACCCTGACCTTCCATGTGACTGCAGAAAGTGAGAGAGGAGGCATGGAGAGAACTGACACTCCAGGGAGCTTCAGCAGGGCTGGCCACCTCAGGAGCTGCTTTATTACAGCATTAAGCCAATTCCCTGGAGGCTCTCTGAAGCAGTTCTCACTGGAGAGGCAGTGGGGGAATTTTTCAGATGGTCTGACAGCAGAGAACACTGGCAGGGTCATTTTGCTTCTCTCCTCTGCTTCTCCACTGTGCATTAGAAAATTAAAATGAGAATTAAAATGATGGCAGTTCTGAAACAGGAATGGGCACTGAAACAGAAGAGTAACACTGCAGTGCTGACACGGAACAAACTCTGACCAGAGAGAGGTTAGGGTTGGCTAATGTTCCCTTCAGTAATCAAAGTTAAAGCAGACAGGTGTAGGGAGCAAGGGAAGTGCAGGAGGAGGATGGGTGAACTGCTGTGCCCTGCATCAACTGGCCACCAGGCAGTGGTAAGGAAGGCTCATCTCAGAGTGGTGAAAGTGAGGTGGGAGATCTTTGGGCATGTGCAAACAAGGTGTGTTCCTCTTGGCAGCACCAAAGGTTGGGGTCCAGCTGCTGAATACAAGTATTTCAGATCAGAGAGCCAAGGAATTGTTTAGGTTGGAAAAGACCTTCAAGATCATTGAATCCAGCCGCCATTAACCATGATTCAACCACCAGGGCAGTCCATCCCAATGCCTGAAGACCTTTTCAATGAAAAAGTTTTTCCTGATATCCAATCTGAACTTTTCCTGGCATAGTTTCAAGGCTATTTCCTCTTGCCCTATCACTTTTTACTTGGGAGAAGAGACCAACCCCCACTTCTCTACTCCTTTCAGGTAGAGGCAGTAAAGCAGCAAGATCTTACCTCAGCCTTCTTTTCTTCTGACTAAGACTCCTCAAAAGGCCTGTTCTCCAGACTTTTTGCCATCCTTTTGTGATGCTGTGGTTTAGACCAGAGATTAAAAAACTGTCTCCAAGTAGCCATTATGGATGTGGCAGGACAGACCTCATTTCCCTCCCACTGAGCCCCAACCTGTGCTGTATTGTCACCTTTGACTCACACTTGTGTGCATACTTGATGTCTTTCCACCCACAAGTGCTGTCACACATTAGAGGACATATTTGACCCAGGAATACCTTTGTCACACCATCACTAAGCTAGTCTGGCATTTAAACCCCAGCTGGGACACTTCTGCTCTAATAGGGTTCACAGTAAACAGGACTAATAGTTTAACAAAAAGAACGAGTAGAAATTAACTTGCTCTTTTTGACAGCCACAGATCTTCTTGTTGGTGCTGCCTAAAGGGAGTGGGATGCTAAACCTACAGTTACCAGGCAACAGGCAGGCAGGCGTTTTCTTCTCCTTTGGCCTTTACCCAGTGGACTCATCAGTCGAGGCTTACTGGTTCTGAGACTAGATGGGGAAGCTGGTAGCCTCAGGGAAGAAGCAGGCTCAAGAAGCCTGCAAAGGATTAATTCCTCACTAGTCTCTGAGATCTCTCTCCTTTTCTTGTCTCCATAAGAAGACATTAGCTGGTAAGACATTAAGGGTGCTGGAGCTCTTGGCTCAGGCGCCACCAGGCTGATCTGGTAGAAATCAAAACAGGTATGTCAGACCATCCAAAATCTTTTCTTTGGCTGCACAAAATTTAAAAAAGCCTTCCTGATCATTATTGAGAAACCTACATTGGAATCTCATAATTAAATCCTATGACTTTACAGTCTTGTTGGAAGGAAGAAGGCAGAGACTGAGCTGGTTCTTTCCTCTTCTTTCTCCCGTCTTCTTTTATCCTCTGTGCTAGACACAGCCAGTACACACTCCTCCCCTGCTGATAGGGAGAGACAGACCTCCCCTGGGGTTTAATCTATCTATTTGTTGTTGCTTTTATGATGCCAAAATAAAACTCAGGGGAAAAAAGGTGAAAGCCATCATCTGTGTAATGCTTGAACGAAGCAATTAAGCGTATGCAAAAAAAAAAAAACCAAACAAAAAGGGAAGAAAAGGAACAAATACAGCCAACTAAGCCTTGACCCTGCCTCCAGAGAGCATCGGTGCCCCTGCTTACCTTGGCAGAAAACAGTCCATGCTGGGAAAATGTACATGAGGGAACTTAACCATGATGTCAGCACTGTATAGCTTCTCTACTTCAACGTAAGGTCCTGTCACCTCTTTTGCCCAGCTCCTGGAGCTGTGAAGTTCTCCAGTGGTCAACTGGCTGTGTGTGTAGCTGCCGTTCTATCTCAAAGGCTGCCAGAGCCCTGCTGCAATCATTTAAGAGAGGCAGGAGACATTCCTGCAGGGCTTTTCTCTCAGCACCTTTCGTAACACACCTTCCAAACAGCTCTATCAGTAGGTGGTAGTTAATGTTAAAACACCCTTCTTATCTGGGGCAGGAAAGGATGATGCAGATGATAGTACCATGTCCTGAGTGGAGCAGCACAGCTCTGCCATTACTGATTGGACAAGAACCGCAGTTTACCATGGCTAGGTAAAAGCATCTGGTAGGTACAATGCTCTCTTTAAAAGAAAATGCACCGGAGCAGTGTGCAGCCCTTTGGATCCTGCCTCCACACCATCAGAGAGCCATCAATGTTGGAAGAGACTTCCAAGCTCAATCAACAACCCCATGCCACCAAGCCCTCTAAAGCATGTTTCCAAGTGTCACATCTACACACGTTTTGAACATTCCCATGGATGGTGACTCCACTGCTTCCCTGGGCAGTCTGTTCCAATACTTGATTACATTCTCAATAAAGAAAATTTTCCTGAGGTCCACTCCAAACCTCCCCTGACACCACTTGAGGCCCTTTCCTCACATCCTGTCATTAGTGACTTGGGAGAAGACACTGACTTCCACCTCTCTATAGCCCAGGTTGTTGTAAAGAACAGTAAGGTCTCCTCTCAACTTCCTTTTCTCCAGGCCAAACAACTCCAGTTCCCTCAGCCAGGTGCTTCACTAGCTTTGTTGCCCTTCTTTGGACACACTCCAGCACCCCAATGTCCTTCTTGCATTGAGGTGCCCAAAACTGAACAAATATAGAATCATAGGATCATTAACATTGGAAGAAACCTACATGATCATCCAGTTCAACTGTCAACCCAAAACCCACCATGTCCACTACATCATGTCCCCCAGGGCCACTGTCTCTGTTACAGCTGGCAGACTGGGTACTCAGTTGCATTAGGAACACCCAGGCAGTATCGTGCTAATGAAGCAACCCTTAGAGGAAGCCTACAGGGACCTCTCTATGGAAAAAAATAAAGGGGAATTTCTCCACAAGGCAGGGGTGTTTTTCCTCTCAAGTCCTCTGCTGGACCACACATGGCAGAAAGGAGGTCTGCTGCTGCCCCTATGTATTGGATTAACTATGACTGGATACCATGTGCTCACTAAATTTGCTCTACCACTCCTCTCCTCAGCTAGACAAGGGAGAGGAAATACAGAATCATGGAATCATTAACGTTGGAAAGGACCTCTAAGATCATCAAGTCCAATCTTCAACCCAACACCTTCATTACCACTAGACCATGTCCCAAAGAGCCACATCCACACACTTTTTGAACACCTCCAGGGATGGTGATTCCAACCTGCTTTAGTGTTTAACCACTTTTTCACTGAAGAATTTTTTCCTAATTTACAGTCTGAACTTACCTGGTGCAATGAAAGACACCAAAAGGTTAAGATAGAAACAGGTAGATCTCTCAGCAGTTACCATCATGGGCAAAACAGACTTGATTTGGGGAAAAACTAAGTTCATTTATTACCAATCAAATAAAAAAGGGATAATAAGAAACAAGATCAATTCTTAGAACATTTTCCCCCCCACTCCTCCCTTCTTCCCAGACTCAATTTCACTCACAGATTCTCTATCTCCTCTCCCATAGCAGTGCAGGGGGATGGAGAATGTGTCAGTTCACCACACACTGTCCCTGCAGATCCTTCCTTCTCAGATGGAGGACTCCTCACGCTCTTCCCCTACTTCAGCATGGGGTCCACTCCACAGAGCAAGGCCCTCCACAAACTTCTCCAGTGTGAGTCCTTCCCACAGATTGAAGTTCTCAACAAATGGCTCCAGCATGGGTCCCTTTCATAGCATTCAGTCCTTCAAGAACAAATTGATCCCGTGTGTGACCCCCCTGGGGTCACAAGTCCTGCCAGTAAACCTGCTCCAGCACGGAGTCCTCTCTCTACAGAACTATAGGTCCTACCAGGACTCTGCTCCAGCAGTCTTCTTATAGGGTTACAACTTCTTTTAGGCACCTACCCACTCCAGTGAGGCATCTTCTGTGGGCTGCAGGTGGGTATCTGCTCCACCATTAACCTCCACATGTTGCAGCTGGACAAGGTGCCTCACCATGGTCTTCACCACAGGCTGCAGGGGAGCCCTCCTCCTGCTCCTTCTTCACTGGCCTTGCTGTCTGCAAAGCCATTTCTCACACAGTCTCACTCCTTTCTCTGGCTGTAGTTGCTTTTGCACTTGAAGCTTTTCCCCCTTCTTATAATACGTACCATGCTGATGGGCTTGGCTTTGGCCAGCAGCAGGTCATTCTGGAAGCTGGCTGGCACTGGCTCTATTTGACACAGGGGAAGCTTCTAGCAGCTTCTCACATAAGGTTTCCCCCTATAGCTTCCCCTGCTACCAAACTTGTGCCACCTTCCTCTGTGGGGGGAGGGGAATAGTCCAGTGTCCTCAAGCAAATAAACCGTTTAGTTTTTTTAGAGAAAGGAATTGAGTAGCAATAACCTCAAGCTGTTACCCCAGGAGCAGCTAGTAATTCTCTGCTTAAAGAAAGGCAGCGGGTCAAGGAAAATGTGTGGGCTGCAGTGCAGGATGGCTTTCACCGATTATCAAGATGACTCACTGTGAGATGAGCGAGGACAGACCTGCTCAGGGCTAATAAACCTGTTCAGTGAACAGGGACATCTGGAAGTGGAGTTTTCACTAAACTGCTTAGGAGACACAACACACTTTCAGGGAAGGACTGCATGCAAAAACAACAGAGACATGGAGAAACTGCCCCTGGCACCAGTTAAAACCAGAAGCTGTGTGCTCTGTCAGGTAAGGAATAGGAATTTATAGGCTTGGTGAAAATGAGCAACGATTCTCCTGTCCTGTAAAGGCTTGTGTGTACCCTATCCTGGCAAGCAGTTGCTAGCAGCACTGCCAAATTTATTGACTCTCCAAAGACCTGATAGCTCCACCAAAAATTAAAGAGGAGGAGAATGTAGTAGGTTGACCTTAGATGGCTATCAGACACCCACCCAGCTGCTCTCTCACTCTCCACCCCAACAGACCGGCAGGAGAAAATCAGATTTAAAAAAAGCTCTTGGAACAATGGAAACACAGGGGGATCGCTTACTGGCAACTGTCGTGGGTGAGCATTCATTTCATTTCATTTCGTGTCCAGTAAGATACAGCTGGATAGTGAGACACAAAGACTAAAACTAAAACACCCTCCTCGTACACCCCTTTCTTCCCAGGCTCACCTTTGTCCCTTCATGTAAGTGGTGGGTGTCAGGAGGAAGGAGCCAGGCTCTTCTCAGTGGTGGCCAATGATAGGACAATGAAGGGACAACAGGGAAAAGCTGGAAAACAGGAGGCTCCATCTAAACATAAGGAAAAAAGTGTGATGGAGCTCTGTCTCAGGCTGCCCAGAAAGGTTGTGGAGTCACCTTCTCTGGAGACATTTGAAACTTACCTGGACACATTCCTGTGTGATCTGCCCCAGGTGATCCTGCTCTAGCAGGAAGGTTGGACTGGAGGATCTTTTCAGGTCCCTTCCAACCCCAAACTTTCTGTGATTCATCCACAATACTTTTGCCTCCTCCCCCATTCCAAGTGGTGCAGAGGAATAGGGAGTGCTGGGTTGTGGTCAATTCACAATAGCTCCCCTCTGCCACTCCTTCCTCCACACATTCTTCTTCTCCAGTATGGGCTCTCCATGGGTTCCAGGTTAGGGTCTTGCATGGCTGCAGAAGATCCCTACTTAGCTGTTTGTAGCACAGCAAATACTCCCCACAAGGACCTCAGGGTTGCTGGGAAAATGGCCACTGGGTGGTAGCTCAGGGGGTGGCTTTCCTTGTTTAGCATCACACTGCCCCGTTTTCTCGGTCTTTTCCCTGTGTAATGCTCTTTTCTTTTTTTGTCTGGACAAGTACCTCTGGGGCAAAGAAAACATTTTAAACAGTCCAAAACATGTTTTTTGGGATGGCTCCCAATCGCCCCACCCTGGCCCAGGCTCCCATCAACTGTCCCCATCAGTCATCTGTGTTTCCCTGGCTCCAGGAGGAAGGCAGCTCTCCTGTGTTGCCACATTTTTCACACTGATCCCAGGTATCTCCAGCTTTAGCAGAAGATTTCCAGAGTCAAATCATATCACAGGCTTCAGTGAAGCAGACTAATTTGACCATATCAGATTTCCACACCTCTTTTTCAGGAGGTAAACCAGCATGTGTGTTCATACCCCACAGAGCTCTCTTCACCAGAGAGCAGTGAGATGGACACCGATCACCAACAACAGCCACTCAGGATGTGAAATAGTGTGTGATGAGAGTCTTTCGGGTACAGCAAAACCAGCACACAATGCTCAGAGGGCTGAGCGGCTGCGGGTGTCCCCTGGCAATTGATGAAGGAGTTCACCTTGGCGTGAAATTGGCTACCAAGCCTCATGTGTTCTTCTGTGTGGGGAGTGGCATCACTGTAGAGCTCAGAGCATAATTTGGTTTTAGCAGGATATTATGTGATAAATATCTGACTCCTGTGGCAGCTAAAGAGATGGACAGACGAGGGTGTGTGACTGCATAGGCTGTGTAGAGGGGCTCAAGATTGAACTTTAGGCACCAGCTGACTGCTGTCCCTGATCCTGAGTAATTCATTTACCAATATCTCAGTCACCCCATAGAGGTGGAAAAAGCTGTAAAAGAGCTGGAAATAAGGCTAAACAGATTGAGTGGAGGGCCAAAAGCTGTGCCCAAAGTAGCTACTCCTCAAATGGGTGGGAGATGCCTTTTTCTCCATTAAGAAGACTGGATGAAGGTTTTTTGGGCAAAATATTTCATTTTTTTTAAAATAAAAAACCCCTCAGGCCCACAGAGATGTCTGTGGGAAAGACAGACAAGCCTTGTCTGTATTTTCTTCAGAGAATAAAATTTCTGTCAGCAAAAACCTAAATCTGACAAAGGGCTCCACCACCATCGATGCTGTCATGGAAAAGTTTCTTCTTTCCCTTTTGGCCATGTCCTTTTATCCTCTAACTCATAAAGATGAGGTATAGGATGTCTGCTGCTCTCCAGAGGCCTAAATAAATTCAAGCAGACAGATGGATAATGAGGTTTACTTAACGGACCCTTTCACACTTCAGATGTTTCCACAGACAAGTGTGCATGTGGAATCCATCCGTTTCACAGGAAGCCCCTAATACCCACTTGAATTTAAAATACCCACTTAAGGAAAAATTGCACTTTATCTTAATAACTTCAGGGGGCCCAGGAGGTCACAAACACAGAAGGATGAGTGGATGTTTTAGCATCAGGCATTAACTCCCTTTTGTAAGGTCTGGCAGCACGTGGTTGTTCTTGACCTGTCACAGTGCAGCGCTGATTTTCCCATCTTGAATAGGTCTTCTCTGTTCAGAAACCAGCAATTGTAACAAACTCTACTGCAGTTTAATTAATCAAACCAACCCCCCCGGAGACTGCTGTTCTCTCACCAGCGGCTCACTAATACTTGTGGTCAAGCCCTGCATGTAGTGCCAGCAGGGGTTTAACTGGTAATTCAAAGTTCAAGCCAAGGCTTGTTCATGGACTACTGGGGTCACCTGTGTGGCTGCCAAGTTTCACATCACGGTGGGGAAAAGAGAAAAAAGAAAGAGCCAGCACAAGCCAAGTCATCTGTGAATTGTGTCAGTCAAGAGATTCCTGATTGTATACCTTTACTTACAAAACTATTGACTTCCTTTCCTCGATGCTTATAATTAAAGGCAGGTATAGAAAAGCACTCCTGATGTCTTTCATATGTCCATGCGCCTTCCAGTGTGGCTGGAAAATATGTGTGAACAATCCTTTATCATGGCAGGACATGGCTTTCTCAGAGCAATCAGTCACAAAAGCAGCCAAAAAGCATCTGTCCCCCAGATGTAGGATCCCTCCTTGGGCTGAGGGTCACCTCATCCATTTGTCTTGGCACTACCTGAGAACCTGCTCTGTCTGCAGCCTGCAGAAATGTTCCTCAGTCACATTTTTCTAGCTGCTGCTTGAGAGCATTGCAGGGCTGTCTTATTTCAGTCACACAAAAAGCCTTTAGGAGGAATCTCTCTGACAATCTGTATTTATTGGCCTGCTTTTGCACCCTTCACCATCGTTTCAGTATCATTCAGCTGATGCTTAATATAAAATTCATCTCTAGATAATTTGTGCCTTCAAAGCAGGTATTATTACACTACAGTAAATATTATTGCATAGGCTGTTCATGTGCATAGGAGAATATCACATTATGCCTTTAGCATTTTTTTACTCTCAAGACAAAATAGGAAGGGATCTGACTGTCCAGAGTCCTATAAGAGTTGACAGAAGCCAGGATTTTGCTGGGCAACCTCTATTCAAGCATGTGGCAGTGAGTTGCTAAGATAAAATGTTTGGATTTCCTTTTTTAACATATAGAATCATAGAATGTATTGGGTTAGAAGTGACCTCCAAAGATCATCTAGTCCAACCCCTGTACAGTGAACAGGGACATCACTCATTAGACCAGATTGCCCAGAGGCCCATCAAGCCTGACAATGAATGTCTCCAGGGATGGGGCCTCAAGCACCTCTCTAGGCAACCTGTTGCAGTGATCCACCACCCTCATATTAAAGAATGTTTCCCTGATGTCTAACCTAAATTTAACCTTTTCCAGCTTAAAACCATGACCCCTCATCCTATTGTTACACGCCTTTGTGAACAGTTCTTCTCCAGTCTTCTTACAGGCCCACTTCAGGTAATGGCCTTGGAAGGGTTACGATTAGCCAGAAAGGCTATGGAGGGAGGCTTTGCTGACTTTCATCCACACATCAGACTTGTCAGAAATAATAGTCTTGAAGGAAAATGGGATAACTTTGACTGGGTATTGCCTCCTATTTTAGGGTTGAGTAGGATAGTAACTACCTGAATCCCTAAGGTAAGGTATCACAAGGATCTATTAGCTCCATGTGAGGAGGAGGTCAGCATTTCACCCTACTTTCCTGCCTTAGTGGCTGCCTCTATCCAGTCACAGCTGAATAGGAATTCACCTTGACAACAAGCAGTTCAGATGCAGTGAGAAACAGTCTGAGTATCAGTTTCCTTTCTGCACCATGCTGCCTTCACACATGGCCTCAGTCTGTCAGTGCTGCTTGACACCAGCGCCTGAAGCAGGCTGCTGACACGAGCCAAACAGAACACAACAGTGTAGGTAATGCACAGTCATCTGCTGGGGGTTGTTGGCCTTGCTTGTATCAAGAGAGAGGGTTCTTGCAAATCCCTGATGTGCTCTCTTGGGGTTCAGTGTGATTGCAGATGCCTCTGACAATGAAAACTATCATAGTTTTGTCAGAATGTAAGATTAATATGGTGGTTGAAGGAAGGGACCTTCTATCTCCTTCAACCATAATGGTTAGAAAATGTAAGACTCCCATGTCTCTAAATTACTGCTTACTGAGGCACTTCAGCAAATCAATCTCTGCAAATAGCTAAACCATTTTAACTTCTCTCTAGGCATCCACTAACCCAGTCCCCTGCTCTGACTCTGAATGCAAGAAGTGGCTGCCACTGGCTACTGAATTACAGGCTCTGGCATCACCACAGTGACAGTCTGTGACAGTGAAAATCAGCCTGGGTTTAAAATTAAGAAAAAAAAGGAAGTATCTGAGGGGAGGAGGATGATTTGTCCTTCCAACTGCTGTTAATGTGGCAGCATGGCACCCTGTAAGACAACGTGAGTAGGACTTGGTGCCAACACACCAAGATTGTGCTCTTGTGCTTTGCAAGGTCCTCATCTTCCTCAACAGAGGTGCAACCAGCAGAGTTGTAGGCCAGCCAGGCCAGGATATGTCTTCTGCTGTGCAAACTGCAGCCTCAGAGTGGTCCCACTGCTACTCCCACGACACCCCGTTCCTCAGCAGTAACACCTCAAGCTGTGTGATAGTGCAACAGAAATGATTTTTCAATAAAGAAGGGCTCTGCTTTTGAAGCCAGAGGTAAAGAGATCATAAATCTTTAGGAATAGCTCATTAGAAAGCTGGAACTAAGCATAAGTGAGTAGGAATTTTAATGATGACATCCTGATTTTTTCATGCAAATTATTGATACTGCAATCTTCTTTTAATTTCCCTATAATTAGTATATGCACTTAAAAGAACTTCCCATCCCCCATCTATCTTGCCAGGCACGTGCACCCATGATTTTACCAGCAAGATCAAGAGAACAACCCAAGGTTAGTAGAAAGCTGCAGCAACACCCCCTGTCACAGGGAAATCCAAGTGTCTCTCCAGCAAATGTGTCAGAGCAGAGTTTTGCAATGCAGGTGGCACACAGACCCTGCAGCTTCACAGCTTTTTTTCATTCCTGAGTTACCTCTGTTAAAGTTCTTTGAGTGTACCACTGAAAATGTCAGAGAACAAATCAAAAGTCTTGAGACAAGAGTGTTGGAGCGTTGTTGATGTATCAACATACTGCATGTGGAGTCTCCTTTCCTGCAGATATTCAAAACCCACTTGATTGTGTTCCTGTGTGATCTTCTCTGGGTGAGAAGATAAGGGTATTGGACTAGATAATCTTTTAGGCATTGGAACAGGCTGCCCAGGGAAATGGTTTAGTCTCCATCTCTGAATGTGTTTAAAGGTTGTTTAGATGTGTTGAGGGATATGGCTTAGTAATGAACTTGGTAGAGTAGGGTGATTGATTTCACTTGATGATGTCAAGGATCTTTTCCAGTCTGAATTCTATGAATTCAGAGGTCCTTTCCAACCTCTACCATTCCTTGACTCTGTAACAGGGACAGCACTCCCATCTGCAGTGTTTTGATGGTATGAATGCTACCGTGGGACACTTGCCTCCTAGGGAAGTGAGAAGGGTTGTGATTTTAGTCTTACTTCAGCTGACCATCCTCACTGTCATACAGCACAAAGCTCAGAAGCCATGACAAATCATCTCCAGGGTGTGACAAAGCAGGCAAACAAAGTGCTTGTTTAGTAAAAATGAGAGTGATTTTCATACATTTGGAGAAGCCACTTTGATGTGATTAATTGCATTCACTACCTGCAGCCGCAGATGACACACCTTGCCTGCAGTGAGGAAGGCAAAATCTCTGCGCCCCCTGCCAGCAGCTGCAGGTGATGTGGAGGAGGATGGAGGTGCATTCCTTGCAATCAAACCATGCAGCTTCAGAAGAGATAAGGTGCAGCAGCAACAGCAAATGGGAAGAACTCTGCTGGACTTTGTGACAAAAAGGTGCAAATCAGCGTTTTAAAAAATCCAGTAAGTACAAGTGAATGGTTCATACTTTTCAGCACAGTTGTGCCAGACTTGCTGCAAATTCAGACCATGGTCCCCATTTCCTTGACGCTTTGTAGCCACCCAGCTAAGTAATTAACGAGCATAAATATCTTTCTCACAGGAAAAAAAGAAGGGCCTGTCTGCAACAAAGGCCTTTGCCATGTGAATTGGTCTTATTCTGGTAACACAACAGGGAGTTTTAATAACAGTTACGGAAGAAGGAGTCTTTTTGCCTTTTGTGGTGTCCTGCTGCTTGCCATTACTTTCTAATCCTCTCTTATGTCATGTTTCACATACCCCTCACTGCAGTGCTTGGAAGAAACCTCCAAGATCATCAAGTTCAGTATCTCTACTGAGATCTGTACATCAAGAAACTTCCCCTCCTGAGCTGCCAAAACCTGCAGCAATCACACACGCTGCCCCCTGTGGTGTCCTCAACTCAACACACAATCACACAGCCCTTTTTATTGTTTGTTGTTGAGATTGGCCCCATACTTGTTCAGACTCCATGCCCAGCAGATTTGAGGACCAGATCTGCAACAGTCCAAGGGCAAAGCAGTCCCAGCCCTCAGGGCATGGGGCCAAAGTAAACCCACCCAGCAGCCTAGATATGGTGGTGGTCCATATCTGCTCTGGAGCACACTAACATTAGCTCAGGTGAGCAGTCTTGCTCTACAGAAGATGGCAGCCAAAAGTCACCTCCTCCTTTGTGCCGGGTCTTGTTTCTTACAGGGAGGACACAGGCTGCTGGGCAATGTCCCGCAGCCAGCCCCGCAGCGATGGAGGCCAGGCTGGAGCAGAGTCCTCCGCTGTGTGGCACCATGAGCCGAGGGGCCAGAAAGGACAGAGCCCCAGGGACAGCCGACAGCCATAGCTGGTGCTGATAACGACCTGGAAATGCCCCAAACCATTTCTGCTGGCCCATCGTAGCAGCTGAGAGCTGCTGTGGGGCTCGACTCACCACCGGTGCCCAAGCTCAGCCCGCAGCTCCTCCACACGTGTTAATACATTTCCTTCCCATGCCCGCAGGACGATTGTCCTCTCCCTTGAGGAGCACCATGACATTTTTGTGAAGTGCTGCTTTTCTCTCCGGTGAGCTCGAATCCACTGTCACAGTGACATCAGCTGGGAAAAGCCGGTACTGGAGCAGAGCTTCATTGTGAAGAAGTTTCTTTCCACCCAAAACCAAGTTCCCCCTATGCTGCAGAGAACAGCCCGGTTTCTACAAAATAAATAGAAAAACATGGGCAAAATATTTTCAACAATCTGAAAGTAACCGATGACCACTGTCTTCAAGAGTGTTACTTGGAGCAATACCAGATGAGGTTTAATTTAGTTATTCATTGTAGCTGTGAAGGTCATACATGAAATGAGCAAGATTCTGTCACTGCAGTGTTACTGTGATGCTCAGCCTGACTGAAGGCCACACTTCAGCACAGCGTGCTTTTGCCTTTTTGCCATACAGTAGTGAAGCTTCATCCTTTGCTCTGATGAGGGCTGGAGGTAGCCTCAAGCCGGCTGCTTGATATGAATCTTTTTGATCCTTCTGGTGGTCATAACGTAATGTTTTATTAAGGCTAGAGGCCTCTCATTAAAAGGAAAGGCAATTGCAACACAATCCTGTGTGATTCTACGAGTTTATAATAATTTCTGCTTCTGGCTAGAAGACACATTATGCACAAGAACATAATGAGTTTCCAAAGACCTGGGCATAAATCAGGACTGCACTTCTTTCTGAAAGATACCAGCAGTTACTGCTCAGTACCCTGGGCAATCCTGGCAAACACAGATGATTCGGAAATACGTGAATTTGTTTTTCTTTGTCAGGAAAGCACATGCATTGTACTTCTGAATATGTGACAGGCAAGCTTGAAATACTTCTCAAAGAGGAAGATGGGTAAAGAATTCCTCAGAGGCTCAGATTAGCACTGAAAAGATATTTTTTTTTCTTGGGGCAAGAGCCTGCTGTTTAAGAATTACTTTCAGCCAAAAATCTCTGTAGGTGCAGCTGAGCTTGTCTTTTGGGAAAAAAAGCTGCCTATGATGTTTGTTACTTTCAAATCTATTATTGATTTGTTGAACCACCACAACCTTGACAGAAGATCTTCTGATGAGGATTTTGTTCAGCAACTAAAGTTTTTGTAGTTCCAGCAAGTGACAAGTGTTTTTCAGTGTCTGAGCCAAGCCCTGCAAAGAGAAATTGCACATTTTTCTAACAGAAAATAAATTGTCTTCACAGACACGGGGAAGAAACAACTTTCTAGACACAAGCTAATTTAAGAGATGATGGAAATATCTGATGAAAATCAGTCTGCACTCAACATATCTTTGGAAAAGGGGGAAAAAACAAGTTTCCCAGGAGAATATCCCACTTGAGTGTGGCCAGGTACCAAAGATGGTACTGAGCGAGCAGCCTCCTTGGGACCACTATAGGGAAAAAGAAGTATTTTTGCCTTTAGTTCACCAAAGAACTCCAAGGCGATAGAAAGAGAGGGAAGCATGAAAGTGCTTATAGGAACAAATAGCTCCAGAAATTCACAAGTTATTTATGAAAGTCAGATTGAGTTGGTATGAAGCTTGCAGCCTTCTCTGCAGTGAACAGCATGTAGCCATTCTTCAGTTTTGCTGCTGATTGAAAGAAAATTGTGATCAATAGCTGAAGCAATGGAAAACTGCAGTAGATGTACTAGTGGATGAAAACCTAGAACATGAGCCACCAGTCGCAGCTCAGAAGGCCAATAGCATCCTGGGCTGCATCAAAATAAACCTGGCCAGCAGATCAAGAGAGGTGATCTGCCCCTCTACTCTGCCCTGGTGAGACCTCACCTAGAGCACTACATCCAGCTGCAGAGCTCCAAACACAAGAAAGACAAGAATCTGTTGGAGTGTGTACTGAGGAGAGCCACAAAAATGATCAGAGGGCTAGAGCACTTCTCCTACAAGGACAGGCTGAAAGTGTTGAGGTTGTTTATCCCAAAGAGGAGGAGGCTCCAGGGGGACCTTTATAGCAACCTTCCACTACCTGAAAAGGGCCTATAAGGCAGCTGGGGAAGAAATGTTCAATAGGGCATGTAACAATAGGATGAGGGGGAATGGTTTTAAGCATAAAAAAGGGTAGATACAGGTTAGTAATTAGGACAAGTTTCTTTACTATGGGGGTGGTGAATCACTGGAACAGGTTGCCTAGAGAGGTGGCAGAGGTCCCATCCCTGGAAACATTCATTGTCAGGCTTGATGGGGCTCTGAGCAATCTGGTCTGCTGAGTGATGTCCCTGCGCTCATTGCAGGGAAGTTGGACCCTGCTAGAAGTACAGAATACTAGAAGCCCTCCTTAGCTGATTTTGTTATTAATTGTTAGAGCTCACTTCAGGCCTGGTGAATTATTCCTGAGGACAAGTTCAAGCTCCTGTTACAGCTTCTAGTTTCTTGTTGGGCATAGTTCAGGACATCTTATTATTGCATGGTTGTTAGTCAAACTGTTCCCTCAGCAGTTCTGCCTCCTTCAGCTGTTTTTAGTGGGCAAGAGCCAGGAGACTCCAGTAACACAGAGTTTCACATCCCCATTCTCTCCCCTTGCTTCACTAATCTCAGCAAGAAAGACAAAGTCCTGAAGCGAGTATCATAGATTTCTGCACGGGGCAGTTTCTGTGAAGCTCAACACAGCGGCCTGTTTTGGAAGGCAGAAAGACTGCTTCATTTGTGGGATAACAACACTTTGAGTCGTTGGACTGAGACTGTGCTTTTTTATGGGGGTAAAAAAACCCAAACCAATTCCCTCTTAACTATGAAGTTTAAAGAACTGCACCCTGCAGGTGTCTTTCCCCCTAGTTAATCTCATTACATCTCATCTCTTGCATCTCACTCCTACAGACTAATTTTTTCCATACATGCTGCTTGCAGCTTTCACTCATAAAAGACTTCTCTTTAACATACTGCTTTTTCTTTGTTTTCTGCAGCTGAAGCTTTTTGCAGACTCAGTTTGTATGAAGCAGCTCCTGCAGAGTCCTTGAAAATGAGAGTATTGAAAAACCTGAGGTTAGACAGATGAAGAGGTGAAACAGTGAACTAACATTTTCTCAGTGCAGAATACCTTTCTCTGAGTAGAATTTCAAACAAATCTTCTAAGAAAGAGTCTGTACCATCCATGCTTGCTTAAATTACAATCAATAATTTATATACTACATACTCTATTCAAATAGATATAATTGGTATCATTTCCTTTTTGCTTTCTGAGATGCTGCTATTCTACTTCGATTAGTAACATTCTGATATGGGGCCCATATAGGACTAGAAATATGGCTCCGTAATGCCAATTTCATTTGGAAAAGTAATATGGATAATGCTAAGCAGAAGACAAAGGAGAGGAATGGTTGGTTTTGAGAGTTAAAAGATGGCAGTGTTAAAGAAAAACCATGTCTTAAGATATCAGATCTGCTATGGACAACGTTTTTTTAAATACTAATGACACATAGCTCATTTAGATCATTAGCAGAAAATACCTGAACCAATTCAACAGACAAAATTAAATGTTTCCACAAGTTTTCCCATTCACCAAAGCTGTGCTTTGCTAATGCAGCCTTTCCCCTGCTGTTTCTTAATGATCATTTAAATGTCAGCAATCTAAAAATAACTGTAAGGAATAAACTGAAATTTTATTACCATCTGCTGTCCGGCAGGTTTTTTTAAGTCAAGAAATGTTGGGCAATTAAAGACTAATGCACTGCAGGTAGTTACAGAGTTATAGCCTCTTTTAAACTGCCTTTATCTTCATTAAGTACCTCTGTAAGTAAGCTTACATTTATGATCAATTATTACTTTTTGGATTATCGCTTTCTACCAAACCTAGTCTGCGACATCACCAACAAATATAACTTACTTGGATGTTGCACCTTATGAACCACAAACACCTATTCCTCTTCGTTTTCCAGGTAAATGTAGAACCATCACTTAGGTTACAGGTCCATCTTCTGATACCAGTGCCACCGGTGCCATTTAACTCTAGTTTCCAGAACCATGAGGAAAGACCAATTTTAATTAAAGGCAGAACCTCAGGATTTGATTCTCCCTCATCAGCACTTTTCAAAGTTAGTTTCAAATGATGAATGCTTAGGATGTCAATACTCTAAAACTACAAGATGGTAAAACTTCAGTTTTGTGCCTGATTAGATGCTGTAGGTTCTAATGCTGAAATATTGATGCAAAATGTAAGAGTCATAATATGTCTGGTGTATTTGGTCCCACGTTACAAGTCTCAAATACAATAACTCATCTCCTTTGTTTATCTTCTGCTTAGCATTATCCATATTATTTTTTCAAAAGAAAAAATTATACCAAGTACATCATATTGGTGTAGTATCATTATGACCTTCAAGAACATGTCTGATCTCAAAAAACAGAAAGCATCAGTCTCATCAGCAAAAATGCTGCCCAAAGACCCAATGATTAATTATCACACTGCTTTAAAGAAAAAAACTGTAAAAAGTAAAAATAAAAAAAAATTCACAAACCTGTCAGTAGACCTTCAATCATCCTTCTTTCGCTATCAGACAACAGAACCTCAGGTCAGCTTATTAGTCTAGCATTTCTTGCATCATTCCAATAAAAACTAGCCTGAGATTGTGAATCCCTAAAAACAACACACATTGACATAAAGACACCAATAACTATGAACAGAGAAAAAGTTCTCAGTTAACAAGACAGAGAAAGACTTGTCTAATTTAAAAGGCAGTAAACAAATAATTGCAACGTTCAAGTTATTGTCAGCCCATTACATGTTGTTGCTGCTAAGCTAAAGTCAAACATTTTGTGATCAAGTGATCTGGTAAGCTTGGAGAAGTCAAAATATCTGAGCGCTGAATGTGGCACTCCAGATGGATTTGCTTAGAGGTCTATTATAATTGACATGCAACTTAGAAAATAAGGTACTGACAGTATAAAGAAAATTCTACCTTTTTGACAAGGGCAATGCTAACACCTGAGTTAGGAAAAGCCCAGAGTTTACAGATGAGCATGAATCCTTTCAATTTAAACATTGCAGAAAGCATAAACATGACCCAGGGCTTCATTTTGTCCTATTATGTTTCCATCATTATTTTCATCCAAGCATTGTTCTGAGATTTATAGTTCAGATGCTGGAGAGAGCTCGTCACAGTAACAAAGGACAATGAGTTCCAGTTTAAAAGCGGAAACATGGCCAAGGACAAAGCTGCATCTTCAGAAAATAAGGTAAATTAGCCACCCTCATGCAGCAAGCTTGTGATCTTAAGACTTAATTAAATGAGAATGCATGTGCTCATCTTTACCTGGTTGCACCCGATGTTACAGATGACTTTGAAAAATTGAAACAGCCAACAGACATTCGCTGTATAACATTTTTATTTAACTATATTGACATTTTGTGCACAAATATTTTATCAGAGTAAAAATAGAAAATAATTGTTTCATGTAAAATTACCAAAAAAATGCAAAACACAAAAGAAATACATAATTGTTAGCAGAGTATAAGTGTCTTTATTTAAAGAGTAAAAAGTATGCAAAAAACCTTCCATTTTACAAAAAGTCTGGAATATTCTTTCTGTTTTCCTTCTGTCAGCAACAGAACAAACTTTGACAATATATTCTACATCTTTTATTTTATCGAAGACATCAAGTTAGTCACAGATTTTGCCCTTACCTACAGAGAATGTGCAGGGATTTTATACCGTTTGAAAGGTTCCTTCTTTACTAATCAGACAGATTATCCCACAACAAAGAACCCAAAGGACTATCACACCTACTGAAAAGCTGCAAAATAATAAATGGGATGTATTTACAAAGAAAACTGTGATATCAGAAGTTTCCCCTAGAGGGCTTACCACCTAAAAGGGTGGTAAGCTGTTGATACAGGTATTTCAGTTTTGCTGTTACTTTATCTTCTGATGGTCCTGTTTGATCTAAAAAGTGGTTGCTTTAAGCTTCTTTTTATACTGTATTTGAACTAAAAATGCCTATCAAACTCAACAGAGCCAGTGACTCGTATCTGACTGTTCAGTAACACAGTGGTGTTACGTATATATACACAGTTGCTGCTACCAAACAGTCAGCTTTATCTTATTCATAGTAAGCAAACCTAAGTCCATTAGCATCAATCATTTGGAGCACTTGCCAATGAGTGGAATCAGATGACTGTAACAAGAATAAATAGACTGATGGTTGACCTCTGGTGGCAGATGCCACTTACCTATTTTGTTTAGTGCTTACATATTTTCTTGAAAACAAGGTAAATCCAGCATGCTCAGTAGATGGAATGCTTTAAGAGCTAGCTCAGGAATGAAAATTATATTAAAAGTCATTTAAAGAATCTTGAAAGAAAATTGTGATGAAAAAGTAGTAGGCTGTAACTACATGCAAGAATTCTAGTTAAACAAAAAACTAACTGCAGATGAACACCCACCTGTGAACAAAAAGCTCTGTTCTCAATGCATCTTTAAAATACACAGGAGTTTTTCATGTTCAGTACATTTTGCCAACACATTACTAGTGTTCCTATTCAGATCAAGAGCAACAATTCAGTACTCTCACTGTTGAGTATAAACACATTCCATGTATAAACATGTTACGTTATACTTGCACTTATTGATGTAAGGTTTGAGTAGCTCTATTTGTCAAAGAAATAAAGGTTCTCCCCTATCTTTCCACAGTTTTAAGTGTTAACAGAGGGTGTCTTCAGTTAAAAATGTTGGAAAATACGCAGAGTGATGTAATGTACTCTTTAACACGAAGGGATAAAAGCAAAGTTGCATCACTTTCAGCTCTGTAAGACTCTAAGAAAAAAAACTCTATGAACCATCAGTCCAGAAGGTCAAAAGTTGCAGCCTACTTTTTAATGTAGGTGTGAGTTAGCACGAAATATGTTCTCTGTAGCTCAGAGCGCAGGATACATTCCAATTATTTCTATTCAACCTGCACCCAGTCCTGAAGCATGCATTTGGATTATGAAGCTTCAAAAAAGCACCACCTGAAGTTTGGAAAGAAGTTACTTCTAAATAAAAAATACACCTTTGTATTTTAATATATATCAGACTCTACAATAATTTGAAAATTAAACTTCAGTTCTCTGTAAAACCATTTTCAACCTATGTTTTGTTCCTGAACAGGGACTGACTGCGATTAACTTAAGTCTTCAGTTACCGAGGTTGACTACCATGCAGGTAGATGCACTTTGCAGATCACAGTACTAAATCCCCCACCATAACAAACTACTCTTTGGGTAGTTTTTTCAAGGGCTGTTTTTTCAAGTTCTCAAATTACCTGATGGAGGAAGCTTGGGGGGTAGTGGAAGAAGTTTATCTTTGCTTTTTGCTAAATGGCTAATGTTAACAATGTCTTCCAAAACAGGTTAAGTACTTGCCCTCTTATATGCATATTATCTACATATTACAATGAAATACTCCTAATTGGCTTTTCACCTAAGCCAGATCTAAACCTGGATCTCCTTCTTCAGCACTGATCTTCAGTTCAGCCTAGTCTTCATTTTCTTTGCTTATGAACACAGAAACAATTTTAACAACCTGATGCTTTGCTACGTTTAACGTGTCTTTTCACTCTGCTTGATTAAATGAGAGTAACAAACATGTTTGACTTTGAAAGTATCCAATGCCATCTGGTAGTTCAGCAGAGAACAAAAGACTGGAAAAGATCAAGTTCAGACAACAATCAACCTGCTTGCTGTAGGTACTTCATTTGTGTTAAATGCACTGCAAAAATTCCTTTGTAGAGCTGTGGATACAGCGCTGACCAGTACAACCTTCCTCACTGGTTTCAGACTGCACATCAGAGAGGCCCTGACTCAAAGCTGCAGAAGTTGTGGTGATCCCTTAACTTACATTGACATATATGCTGTTAAAAGATCCAAATTTGTGCGACTCCCAGTTCTTTATAGAAAAACATGCTCTATACTGTACTGTCAAGAAATAGAGGAAGTTTCCAATTCTGATAAAGGGAAGAACAGTAACGGCTCCAGCTAGACAGGAAAGGTCTCAGTCTTCCACACTTTCAGGTTTCAGTGCTTAATTATCTTTCTCTGTCTGCAGGGATGCTGTAGCCAGAGCCACTGCTGTAACTGGCTGTGCGATGCCATGGAGCTGCATCCTGGCTAGTTTCTTCTGCTCACATTCTGTGACCAACCGGTTCAACTCTGCTGCACTGTAGCCAATGAGGGTTTTCAAGTCGCAGACAAATTTGTAGACGAACCTCTTGCCTTGCACTTTGCAGATCATGTCTCCATCATAGTAATATCTGCAATAACACAATACCAATGTTACTGACTCAGTGTTAATTGAGGTCACTCAGAGGCCAAAATACAAATATTTTCTCATCAAGAGTCTTCTATGATTTCATGTACCATGATACTCTGTAGGTATTTTCTTAAATGAGAAAAGATTTTATAGCCAGTCAGAAATACCAGTTCAGAAATTAAGACTTCAGAGAAGTTTAAAAACAGCTGGGGGGAATATATTTTTTTATAGTGCTCTGTCTTGGTAAGACAATGTTGCTTTCCTCCTCACTATTGTCCTTTGCTTTATTCACTCTTGTCTGCTCTTCTGAGTTAAAAAAAATAAATCATTTTTGAATTCATTTTGAGAAGAAAGACCTCACTGTGGCCATTTGATACTTAATGGAGCCTACAGGAAAACTGGGTAGAGAATCTTCAGGGAGTGTAGTGATAGGATGAAGGATAAGTTTTATACTGAAAGAGGGCAGACTTAGATTAAACAGAAGTTCTTACGGAGGAACTTCTTCATATGAGGGTAGTGAGACACTGGAGTAGGCTGCACAGAGATAGTGGGGAAGCCCCATACCTGGAAACGCTTAAGGCTTTGAACAATTTGGAAGATGTCCCTGCTTATGGGGATCACCCACTGGTATCTTTTAAGGTATCTTCCAACCCAAACCATTCTGAGTCTATGATAACTTGGACTTGATGATCTTAACAAAACTGATACATCTAGGAAAAAAAAAAATCAAAACCAAAACTAATCAAATCAACAAAAATATCCTCCAAACCCATCCAACTTAACTTCCTCAAAACCATCACAAAATACAGTACTAATGTGCCCAGATGTCTCTGCTGTCTAGAAGTCAGACCTGATTGACATGCTTGTAAAGCAAAGATTATTCTTATTGATCAGCAAAATTAAATTAAAAAATAATTAAAAAAAGAGGAGGCTTTTATCCTCTTATTTGAGGTCTTACTTAGGGCTGGGATCTAAGCAACAAGACCAAAGTAAACATAGGATAAGATACAGACTACGTGAAAAAAATGCTGGAAAGCCTGCTGGTTACTGAACAAATACAAGAAGTCAGAGAGTTCTATCAGGAAGTACAAGAACTTTCCAAACAGCACACTATTGCTCTGAGGGTAAAGAAAGTCTTACTCATTTGCTAAAAACTCTCCTTCACCCTTTTATTAAATGACACATACAGAAAAGCTTCCTCTCCAGTCCTTCCTGCCTTATTCCCCATTTCCCTGACCTAACACCTCTGCCTCAACTCCTCTCTGCTTTCTTCTTCACATCATTACACTTGTTGGTAACTACTACGCCATTCGCACTCAGCACTTCACACCAGCACTACCCTCAAAGCAGCTTCTTGGCACCAGTTGAAGGTGGTGTCCACCACATCGAAGCCTCCTAAGTGAGGTTTAGTTTTAACAGGCTAGATTACTCATGCTAGATCAATTCCCTTAGAGGGTGGAATGGTTATTTATGTTCAGCTTCAAAGTATAATATTGCAGTTTTGGGCACAACTGGGAAAGCAGATCAGTGACATCCTGGTGTAAACCTCACATGTGAAATATAGCATTAAGAAATACAGTATAGCTTGGAGCATGGGAACACTGGGCAGGCATTTATGTTCAAAGTGAGGGAGTACTTGGCAGAGAAGTTGGAAGCTGTGTTCACTTAGGTCAGTATGAAAAACCTGCCCAACACCAGAATTTATAAAATGTGTCCATGGGCGGTAACAAGTGACACCGGCAAAATTTTATTCAACTCTGCACAAGCATTTGTATTTATTGCACTGTCATGCTGTCTCCAAATAATAACAAAAGAAAACTGCTTTACGAAACCAAGTTTCTTTAAAGGATTTAGTCTGCATTACTGATAGGATCAGAAAGGAAAAGGACAAGAAATTAGTCCACATTTATACAAAGCCCAAAACTACTCAAGACTTACAGATCTCATGCTAGAAACACTCAAGTTAGAATTGAGGCAAGGTGGTGACAGCAACTTCTTCAGTCTTATGTTGAACACGTTCTTAGTTACAGCATTATCTTACCCAAAAATATTTGAAGCCAACAATAAATAATAAGTACTCATGCAAATTTGCAAGTTACTAAAATGTTCTGAACAGAAAAACTTAGCTTAAGAATAGTACAGCAGATTATTTTTCTTCAAGTCTCACTTGGCTACTGGATAACTAAATGATGCTGATTTTAGAAAATTTACCAAGGTATATGCAACAGAAAATCCTCCTCTTCCATTTTATACTCTCTAGTAGTTTCTATATTTCCTGGTTTTCCTGCATCTGGGTAAAACTAGACCATTTCTCAGTAATATCAACATCATTTTCTGTATTAATCATCAATTGACACCATAATTTCAGTACATTAGTACACAATCTGTATTACCATTTAATAAAACTTCAGCTTGGCAACAGCGCTTATCATGGAAGTAACAAGAGGCATTAAATATCCCTTCAGACATTCAAGTGTTAGAAAACATGTCAATATTGATGCAGCTGTGAAAATAGCAACATTCAGAGGAATGTGATTTTGGCAATTCTGAGACTAAAATATAAATGCAAAACTTCACTAATAGTGATTTATGCTAATTACTGTGCAGACATCTGTTTAATATCCCAGTGATAAGAACATTATTCTAAAGTTCTTCAGCTGCTTTTGAAATCTTCTGCAGAGTTTGTTTGCAAAACAAAAAAGACTAGCTCATTTTTATGTTCCAGATAGTTTTTGCATATACCTGCAGCACAGAGTCACACAGATTCATAAAACCAGGCTGGAAATATGGGAATGGTATTGCAACAGTATCAGGCTGGGGAGCAGCAATACAGGAATGGTCCAGTTTTGGGTGGGAGGTTGGACCTCTAGAGGCTATTCCCACCCAAGTGATTCTGTGATCCTATGAAAAAAGGTAGCATTCTAACATAATATAATATATAAATAATGCAACAGCCAGACAAGATCATACTCAAGACTCATCTAGAACAGGATATAGGATCCAACAGACAGAGGATATGATATCTAAGGAAATGTATGGAAGTAGGCATTTATCAATGCTCTTTCTTGCTTTCAACCACCTGTAGCTCAGAACTTGTAGAAGCTGTATCTTTCCACTTCCAGTATAGAATCATATAATGGTTTTGGTAGGAAAGGGCCTCAGAGATCATCTAGTCCCCTGCCCTAGGCAGGGACACCTCTTGCTATACTAGATTGCCCAGAGCCCCATTCTACCCGGTCTTGAATGCTTCTAGGAAAGGAGTATCCACAACCTCCCTGGACAATTTGTTCTAGTGCCTCACCACTCTCAAGATGAGGAATTTCTTCCCAAGATCTATCTAAATCAACCCTCTTGAATGTTTGAATGTTTGAAGACATTCTTCCTTGTCATATCACTAGAGTCCCCCAAAAAGAGTCCCTCTTCAGCTTTCCTGTAGGCTCCCTTCAGGTACTGAAAAGCTGCTATAAGGTCCCCCCCAGAGCCTTATCTTCTCCACACTGAACAGCCCAAATTCCCTCAGCCTGTCTTCATGAGAGAAGTGCTCCGACCATCCTTGTTGCCTTCCTCTGGACTTTGCTTCAACAGTTCAGTGTTGTCCTGGGGACTCCAGAACTGGACACAGTATTCCAGATGTGCTCTCACAAGAGCAGACTAGAGGGTAAGAATCAACTCCCTTGACCTGCTGGTGATGCTTCTTTTGATACAGTGCAGGAGACAACATGGATTCCTGAGGAACACAACTCATAACTAATCTCCACTTGGACATCAAGCCGCTGATCACCAAGTATGAGTGTCCAGCCAATTTCTTACCCACCAGCTGGTCCATCTGTCAAATAAATGTTTCTCTATATTAGACACAAGGATATCACATTAACAGTGTCAAATGCCTTGCACAAGTCCATGTAGATGATGACAGTTGCTCAACCCTTATGCACCAATGCTCTAAACCTGTTGTAGAAAGCCACCAGGTTTGTCAGGCATGACCTGCCTTCAGTGATCATAACCAGTCACCTCCTTATTTTCCATGTGCCTCGGCAGTTTGCACGAGGATCTGCTTCATGATCTTGCCAGGCACAGACGTGAGACTGACTGGCCTGTAGTTCCCCGGTTCATCTTCTCTTTCCTTTTTAAAAAATGTGGGTTCTGTTTCCCCTTCCAGTTGGTGGGATCTACACCAGTATGCCATTATTTCTCAAACATGATGAGTAATAACTTAGCAACTACATCAGTTACCTCAGAACCCATAGGTATATCCAATCAGGTCCCCCAGAGTGGACCTTCAAATTCTTTGTAAGGTCACAAACCTGATCTACTCCTACCATAGGTGGTTCTTCCTTCTCCCAGTCTCAGCCCTTAACCTCTTGATGGCCTGGTTTGAGTTTTTGAATTGGCCTTGACTTGGGTGGCCTGATTTGAGTTCTTGCCAGTGAAGACTGAGGCAAACAAGTCATGGAGCACTTTACCTTCTCCATGTCCTGACTCACCAGGTCACTCGTTTCCTTACAGAGAAGGCTCATATTTTCCCTAATTTTTTCTGGTATCTTTCATGTGTTTCTTTTTTATTAAATGTGTCCACTTTCTTCCCAAGTTCTTATAATTATACACAATTTGTCTTGCATCAAGACAAATGAATAGCTATAGTTAAGGTATGTACCTAGTGCCTCTCATTTTTTTCTGATACCTCCTGTTTACATGAATGAGACACTGAGCTGTCAGTCTTTACCAACTACACCATTCAGGGTCATCTAGCCTTCAATCTCCCCTACTGAAATCACTCATTCAGCATATTGATAATCCTCCCGAGAAGACTAAAGCCAGAGTATAATAACTGTGCTATCATTTCTCAAAGGTATTCTTCAATAGAAGTTTGCTTATTGGTCATTCAGTTTATTCTGTTTTAAAACAATGCTATACGAGTCTACTTCCTTCTGGGGAAAAAAAGAAGTAGCCAAAAGTGAGACTCAGACTTCAATCAATATGCACCTTCATTCCTAGAGAAGAGTTCCTAAAATTGCTTAAATAATTTGCAGGATTATAAAGGCAATAAATACCTTTCTTGAAAACTAAGCCAGAAGAGATTTAACAGTATCAGAATATGAAATTAGAAGCTCAGTCTTACTCATTTCATAGAAAGTGGATCAATCTTCAAATGATTCCAAAGCCAAAAGTAACCAGGAGGAAAACACATCTGAAATTTACATTCTTCCCCCTGCCATATCACATCACCTACCACGATTCAATAATACAAGTCCCTTTTGTCTGTGCCAAAATACAAAATCACAGTGGAATGACGACAGCCTGAAACACTTCCACTTCTTCAGATTACAGAAGTTCACTGCATTGGAATCACAGGTGATGAAACCTACCTGTCATCTATGTTTTTTTAATTGAGCATCCCTACTAAGAAGGGTAGAATGGACCAGTGAATATTTGAACTTAGAAAAAGTTAAGCTAATACAGAAAAAACTTGTTACATACAAAAACAATTGTGCAATTACAGGAACGTATTAGCTTCATACCATAACAGGAGCCAGAGAAACACAACCAAGTGAACTGTAAAATAAATCAACAATTCAGAGTATTTACCTATTTTTGTACTTTTCACCAACTGCACCAGCTTCATTAAAAAGCAAAGGAAAAAAACCCAAATGATACCCTGCCCCTAAGACTAGTAAAGTCTGATGGGAAGCATCTGTAGCTTCAGAGGATATTAATCTCTATTATTCATCCCTACCTAAAAGGTTGCAAATCTTGCAATATGACAGTTAAAAATAAAGTAGTCAAGTGGAAGCTATTCCCTTTATACATGAGCTTCTTACCTCAAAGCCCGACTAAGCTTCTCATAGTTCATAGTGGGTTTGTTTTTGCGCTGTCCCCATTTTTGTGCAACCAGTTCAGGTTGATTCAGTTTAAACTCTCCTTCGTCACCAACCCAAGAAATACAGTCCCGAGCATCTTTGTCAGTAAGAAGTTCTAATAAAAACTGCCACAACTGGATCTGGCCATTGTTTCCTGTCGAAATAAGAATAACAAGTTCTGTTTTAATTGGTCTGTTTCATGGTCCACTCACAAAACTTTTCAACCTTCCCTACCAGCTATTCACATAGCAATTAAATACCCTTTCATTAAAATGGTAAAAGACGCAAACACCCCACTCAGGATGACTTTAAGTAGACACAAATCCAGAGTGCATTACACCAATCTGAAAAGTCACTAAATTGTGGAGGGAAACAAGGAAAAGTAGCAGCTAGGCCATGGTTCTGACACATACTGCTTATTTTCTCCCCCTCTTGCAAATGGAGAGAAGTTAAAGCTTGAATAAACACTATACAGTAGTTTGAGGACAGACTGTTCAGTGACAGAAGAGAAACAACGCATTTTGTTCATACTGCAGGACTCAAAAGTTGCAGTAGCGCATTATCATGGTGCCTATGTGAGCTAACCAGTAAATCACATCTGCATGTACTGATGATCTAACATGTTACCACAGTCCCATGAATAGTACACAGTACATGCAAACTTTCCATTTAGAGTGATAAAAATGTGCTCTACAAAACTGTAGTTCAAAGCAATAAGCAGTTACTGCATTTCCATGAAAAAAACCTAATGGAGACAACACCTGTTCTGTTCCCAGGGGAACTTCTGTCTTCTCCAGAGATCCGTGGAGGTCTCTGTACTTTAGCTGCCTTTGCACTGCTGTTTATTACTTTAATGGTGGTTGGGGTAGTAGGCTGTACTGATGCTGGAATAATCTGTACAGCTGTAAAGCAAAGAACATTGCAGAAGATTAATTACAAATTGCTGGCACAGAAATATGCATGTATTGCTTGTTATCTGTACTATCATAGTATCTATGAGCTAGCCTCATCCTTTACTAGAAGGATGCATTATATTAGTCACAATGCTAATAATAAAGACTTTTTATGTCTTGTGGGGTTAACTGTGGTTTTAGACACACAGCAGAGATGCCGTATTACACATAAAATATCAGCTTTAGTTTACTATCATGTGTACTAGACATTTCTGTAAAAAAACCCACACAAACCTCTTGCAGCTTTGCTGTTATCTTTCATACTGTTCTTACATGATCTACCCTACGGTACTTTATAGTCACTGTACAACCCCTCCCTCCCAGCTATTCAAGCAGCAATTAAATACTCTTCTATTTTAATAGTGTAAGAGGATGTTCTGGGTGGCTTTAACTAGACACAAACCCAGGATGTAATACACAGTGTATCTACTTAATGCATAAGATGTTTACATAAAAGCCCCTGAAAATGGATTCATTTTCATAATTTATGATACTACTTCAACTAGGAGGAGGAGTTTTGAATTACTGAAAGGTTACTTTAATACACTTCTTCCAGTACTGGTTCCACAGTCACACTGAGTTTCTGGAAATGCTTCCTTCTGAAACTGTAACATTTTAATATATCTATTCACTAACACAATATATAGCCTAAAAACACCAAACAACTCAATAAGTCAATGTTATTTCAAGAAACTGGAAAACCTACCATCTAAAATGAAAAGTTAAAAGCTTTGATAGTTCAGGTCATACACCACCTTTCAGCTAGTAACAAAATACCAAGAAAACCAGTTTTGCTTTGAAGTTTAAAATATGCTCTCACCAAGGAAAACTACTCCTCTGTGTGACTTTCTAAATGTTGTACTACTACAGTGCTGAGCCAAAGTACACTGCTACACCTGCAGTTAACCCTGTGAATTAACTGCTGGCATAAGTACTTACGCTGATCTATAGTAACAGTTGCTATTTCTCCAGCATGTTCTTGGCTAGCCAACACATCTGCAAATAAGAGAGGAAAACATGTTTTTATTTAACCCTCCTGAAGATCAAGAACTTATATTACATAGAGGAAAACAGTAAACATTTTGCTATCAGCTTGCAAGATACACGCATAGCTCATGGTCTTATAAGCAGAGACACATAAAGTCTGTCATTCAGTTTTTAGAAATAAGAATGTACATGGTAGATTTCAAAACATTTCATGCATTCTCTATATCCTAAAACCTTTAGCTGCATCATGTAAAAGATGGCAAGTTTTTAGCCTGTCAAGTTACATCCAAGCATAGGAAATCTGCAATGGACTAACAGTATTATAAACACAAAACACAACACATCAGTTGTGCTCTGTACATTCTATGTATTTCCTTGCCTGTGCTTGATAACCTACACTTCTGTATGACAGACACGCACATTAAATAACTCACAATCAATATTTAATTATAAAACTATCAACATCAGGAGATGCATAAACTAAAAATCTTTATTAGAACAAAAAAGGAATCATTAGTCACTACTTCCTCTCTTATGAAGTTTGGTGAAAGACAGGCAGTGTCTAGCATGCAGGCATTTCACAATAGCAGATGTTCTCACTAATAACTTCTGTTATGTTGTACCGACGCCCTCATTTTTACTGCTAATATTAAGTAGAGGAAAAACAACCACTTGCAATTGGTTTAATCTCTAAAGAATGAATGAATTAAAAAAACAAGAGAGGAAGGAGAATAAATAAAATCAGTTACAGAAAAATCTCCCATACACTTTCGAAGAAGCTCCAAATGGCTCCAGAGGATTTCTCCCCGGGGGACACGCTGGAAGAAGTCTTCTTGACTGAGGCTGCAGAGCTCCCGTCCAGGAATGCTGAGCGCATTGAGGTCAGTGTCAGTCATGCTGAACTCCTTCATCACCCACACCACCCAGTGGAGCACCTGGTCTGTTGACCACTGCACTGGGTCTGGGGAAAGAGAGACAAAACTGTAAATCATCTCGTTGTATAATGTAAACCTCCTCTTAGAAATGCTGAACAAGATTTTCTTTAGCAAAAGCTTTTACATCAGAACTACACCCAAAATTTCTGAAACAGTAAACATTTTCCATAGGTCTTCAGTTTCAGTAGTCTCTCCTACACCAGGATGCTCTTCCCTAAATACGATAATTAGCATGTGATTATGATGAAATACTACATTCTAATCATTCACATTATTCCAGCTTGTAAATTATTTAAAATCACCATCATAGAGGGTTTGGCTGGGATGGAGTTAATTTTCTTTACAGTAATCCATACCTGTGTTTTAGGTTGGTGATCGAAACAGTGTTGGAAACACAGTGACATTTTACCTATGGCTAAGCAGTGCCTACAACGTAAGTGTGACTAAAGCTGGAGGGGTGGAACACAAGCGTATCTACAACAGAGTAAAGCTGAGAGAAGACAGGCAAGGGTGAAATGCCTTTACAGTTTAGAAAATAGAGATACAGTCAGCTACTTCACTTAACAATAAGGAGGCAGAGGGTGGCCTTTTATTTTAAATCAATGGCTATCAACAGTTGAGGGTATCAGCTGGTGGTACACAATCAGCCAGATCAGAAAGGGGACACTGAACACATCACTCAGCATTGCACAAACTACACAACTACAGAAAGAATTACAAAGAGATCAATAGGCTGGTTGCAACTGGAGACATTCAACATAATGATGGTGGGTATTATATAAAGAACAATAATGGGAATCACATCAGTACTGTGACTGAACAGAGAGTACTGCAATTGCTGTATTTTTCTAAGTGTAACTTACCTCTGTATTGTGTTGTTAACATAGTTTGCATCCACTAATCAGCAAAATCCATTAACATTAAAAGCATTATATTAAATTTGATATTAAATATTACGTCCTCCATGCATAGCCAATCTAAAAGAACCTGAACAGAGAGCACCTGACTCTGACATAAGGCTTTCTCTGTCTCTCACTTAGCTACCCCAGCAAGCAGACCAAAGATGCCCAACAAACTGAGAAGGGACACAGTCAAGACAGTTTATTGTTTATCTTTATTAATGATTTTTAAGTTTTTTCATAAACTTCCTTTGTCTCTCTTGATTCTTAACCCATCCCTCTGTAGAGGAAGTGAGCAAGCGGAGACTCTACCAACAGCAGGAGGTGTTAGTAAGTGTGAACTATATATACACATAGAGAGAGGGTGTAACACATGAAACCTAGAAGGACACCCTTAAAGAAGCTGTTCAACCAAGACTCTAAACAATGCAAGCCTGTATTTGAATCAACAAGGTACATCATCAAGTTTCGGGCATTGCGCAGGCTTTGGTCTGTTCAGGACATTGGTTGCAGGAGTCCCTTGAGAGACACTCCCAAAGGACAAAGGGGTCAAGGAAGGCTGGCCAATCTTCAAAACAGTACTCTTTAAAAGGCACAAGAGCAGGATGTCCCCATGTGCTGCAAGATGAACCAGCAAGGAAGACAAACAGCCTGGCTGATCATGGACGACCTGATGGGCTTCAAGAGAAAAAACAAGTTTATCACCTTTGGAAGAAAGGCCAGGCAGTTCAAGAAGAGAAGAGGAATCTAACTAGGGCAGGCAGAGGAAATGAAGAAGGCAACAGCCCAGTTACAACACAAACTGGCCTCCATAATGAAGGACAAGAAATGTTTTTACAAACATGAATAACAAAAAGAGGGAGAATTTCCACCCATTACTGGATATGGAGAAGAACACTATCAGCAAGGATAAGGACAAAGCTGAGGTGCTTTAACTCAAGTCCTTAATGATCATTTCAGTTATCTTGAGGTAATCAGACTCTCCCAGGCTGGGAAAACAGGGATGGAGAACAGGATACATGGTCCAGTAGCCAAGACAAAGCAGTTAGTGACCTGTGACACCCACAAGTCCATGGGAGCAGATGAGATGCATCTGAGCATTGAGGAAGCTGGAAGAGAAGCTTGCCAAACCACCCTCCATCATCCTGGCAAACAGAGTTGGTCCTAGAAGACTGGAAGCTGTTAATGTGACAACCATGCACACGAAGGAATGGAAGGATGATCGGTCTCCAACAGCATTCTTCTGGAGAAGCTTGTGGCTCATGCCTTAGACAGGTGGACTCTTTGATGGGTAAAAAACTGGCAAGGCTGAGTTAAAATGAGTTGGCAGCTGGTCAGAACCAGTGTTTTCCAGGGCTCAGTACTGGGGCCACTCTTGTTTAACATCTTTATCAGTGATCTGGATAAGGGAATTGAGGGCACCATCTGCAAGTTTGCAAATGACAACAGCTTGGATGACAGTGTCAATCTGCTCGAGGGTAGGAAACCTCTACAGAGGGACCTGGCCAGGCTGAATCTATGGGCTGAGGACAACTGAGTGATGCTTAACAAGATCAAATGCCAGGTCCTACATTTGGGTCACAACAACCCCCATGCAATACTTCAGGCTTGGGGAAGAGTGGCTGGAAAACCACATGGTGCAAAAGGCCAGCAGGACTACAGAGGTGATTGTCGCCCAGCACCCACCTTGAGTACTATGTTCAGTTTTGGGCACCTCAATACAAGATGGACTTCAAGATTCTGGAGCATGTCCAAAGAAGGACAAAACTATTGAAGGACCTGGAGGACAGATCTTACGAGGAAGAGCTGAGGGAACTGGGGTTAGTCTGAAGAAAAGGAGGTTGAGGGGTTGTTGTTCTGAACAACAGCCTGAAAAATGCTGTTTAGAGTCATTAGTGACAGGATGTGAGAAGGCCTCAAGTGGTGCCAGGGAGGTTCAGATTGCACACAGGAGCAGTGGAGTTACTGTCCATGGGGGTGTTAAAAAAAATATGTAGACGTGGCACCTCGAAACACAGTTGAGAGGGCTTTGTGGCACTGGGTTGATAGCTGGACTTTATGATCTTGGAGGTATCTTCCAACTTTAATGATTCTATGATTTTATCTGTTTGACATTTTACTAGACCATAATAGCACACACCAGTGCCAAACATGCAAAAATATACACAACTCACAGCAGAGGAACATCAAGAAATGGTAATAACAATTCAAGCTGCATGCACTACATGATACAGTGACTCGAAGTCTGTTGTCTCAAGTAGTGCTAGCATGAACAAACTAGTAAGAGGATGAGTGAATCTAAGCATCTTTAAAACTTTGTCATACACTGCATGCAATACATTAGAACACATCAACAAGTACAAACTGGAAATGAAGCTGAAGCAGGGCTGTTTACCTTCACCACTGCAAGAGCAAGAAACAGAAGTGCTTTTTTTTAAATTATGGTACCCCTAACAGATGTCACCTTGACAAGTTCTTACTTTAAAACTAAAGTAAAGCTTTCTAGGCCTATAAATGTTACCCAGGAGCCACAAATTCCATTTTGCTTAATAAAGGACATTTTTCACTGATGCCACCTAAAACCATGCAATGTTAATCTCTGGGAAAAGCCATACCAAAAAGGTATATCAAGTGTTATCAGCAGTGAATTTACATCAAAAAGCTGCTAGCTTGATCTCAATGACAAAAGATAATCTGCAAAGCGGCATGACTTAAAACTTTCCCTAACCAGCTTTCTGCTGCTCCGTTTTCTGGCTGTATTTCTCATACAAAATAGTATTTTCCTTATTCCTATGGACCTTGGCAATCACAACCAAATTTTTGTATCATATGAGCAAAAATACCTTTAACAATACCCTCTAGTGAAACCCAGCAAAACATAGCACATAAAAGCTGATTTTCTTTTTGCAGTATAGCAGAGGAACTTGTAAAGATGAAGACACTGAACCACTGCCCTTCTGAATTATGATAATCTACTGACTGCATCTGTCTTTTAATATCAACATACTCTGTCTTTAAAAAAGATTCAAGGAAACATTTCATATTAGTGGTTTCAGAGAACTTCAAAGAACCAAGCCTCACAACTCTCACAAGGTTGATACCTGTGTGACTATACAGAAGCTAAAAAGCTTCTGACTGTATCATAATGCAGAACTTAGTGGTACCTTACCTCAACCCAAGCCTCCAAATAATTTCAATATAATTATTGTAAGTTTCAATTCTACTTCTTTTTAGCTTTGTCTTACAGTTATCTGCACTGTACTCAGACATATTGTAAAAAATTTGAGGTGTCTGAACGCTTTAATTGTATAACCAAAACTAATACCAATCCCCCAAAGAGAAGAATGCAGCCCCCAGCTGAACACAAGCACAAGTGTGCTCACACACAGGGAGTCATGCATTATTACCGTATGGTATTCCAAGGCGCTCCTGCTCCTTCCGGTAGCCTTCCAATGCTGCAGCCCATCGTGTCACTTGTTCAGAGGTTTCATCTGAAATGGCTGCAATATGTTTTGTTCCATCCAAGGTTATTACTTGAGCTTCCTCAACAAGGTGAGCTTCAGCCTCTGCATGATGAGCATCTGGATCAATCACTACTTCTACAGTCTCCACAGGCTTCACAATTTCAAGGATGTTTAACTTGGGCTCTATGCCTAGGTACAGGAAGAACAAACACAAAATTTAATGACAAAAATTTTGTTTTAAAGCTTTCTGATTAGTAGTTATCATAATCAGGAAAGAAGCATGATATAAAAGCATCATCAAATTTCTGCAAGTAACCTAAATCAGAATGACATAATTATTATACAGTATGCACTTCAGTAAGGTGAATACAAAGGTGTCCTTTGTCCTTATTTCCTCCCCCAGTGTTCCTGTTCTATTTAGGTGATCCACTTCACAGATCTTGAACAGCATGTTCAGCATGTGGGCATAAACAAGTAGTATTCTGGTCTGTAAGAAATATAACAAAGTGAAGCAAAGACAAAAAATCCCACAGTAACAATCATCCAACTCTTGCCTCCAGATAAAAGGCATTTCCTTCAACTTTTACAGTATTTCCTCACTATCTCTGGGTTCTACACACAGGAGTTTACATTTTCTTTCAGTACTTGCAAGAGCTGGTGTGTGAAACAGCAAGTCAAGAGAAAACTAGAAAATTATTCATGTTTAATCAGCTATTAATATTTCATGTTTATGTATGTCATTTCAGATCTCATACCACAGAGGTGGAACACACGTCTGTATTTGTTCTGCAACAATGGAGAACACATTCACTAATGCTACTACTGCTTTGTACCATCAGTTTCTTAGTATCATCTGAGAAAGTATTTTGTCTAACTGGTATCTCACCGAATTTCTGACATTCTACTGAAGGTTTTTCTTGCCATTATAATATGATAAACAAAAAAATATCTTTCAACTTCTGTGGCATACAATTTTCATTGTAACAACACACCTCTAAGATCATAGAATCATTAGGGATCAGAAGGGACCTTGAAAGATCATCTAGTCTAATCCCCTGACACAGCAGGATCACCCAGACCAAGTCACACAGGAACATATCCAGGCAGGCCTTGAACATTTCCAGAGAAGGAGACTCCACAACACCTCTGGGGCGGCCTGTTCCAGTGCTCTGTTACCCTCACTGGGAAGAAATCCATTCTGATATTTATATGGAATCTCCTACATTCCAGCTGGCACCCATTGCCCCTTGTCCTATCACCAGGTGACATTGCAAAGAGCCTGTCTCCATCCTCCTGACACGCACCCCTCACATATTTAGAGACATTAATGAGGTCACCTCTCAGCCTCCTCTTCTCCAAGCTCAAGAGACCCAGCTCCCTCAGACTTTCCTCATAAGGGAGCTGTTTTACTTCCTTCATCGTCTTCATTGCTCTACACTGGGCACCCTCCAGCAGCTCTGTGTACTTCTTGAATTGAGGGGTCCAGAACTGGACACAATACTCCAGATGCAGCCTCACTAGTGCAGA
>VZRI01012218.1:377-42728 GCA_013397515.1 Upupa epops | reverse complement strand
ATATTTAACCTCGCCTGGTTTTAACAATCAAGCCGGTACCGAGGCATTCACTCCCCCACCCTCCTGAAGTTACCAAAATAAAACCATACAGCTTCCCAATTGCTTTTCAACAGATGAAAATAGAATACAAACTTCTTGCTTCTATAACCCAGGACAGTGCAGTTATCCGTGGCAGTCAACTTTTTAAGTGACTCAGGCATCTGACTAATGTTTCTTAGTGTTAACTGCAAAACATATTACATAGCTACACGTTAGTGCTGAGAACATACACCAAGATAGATCTATTTGATTTCCTGACTTTGTCACATTCAGAAAGCTTCTGCAGAAAACATTCCCAGTAACTCCCAACCTGTAGCAAAGCCTTGTGGTGGCTATGGTTCTACACAATCAAAAGAATAGGCACAAGTATGCATCAATGAACGTGTACAAGTGATGAAGTGTTGGTCTGACAGAAGCAACTTGTTGTGAGATGTAAATTTCAGTTTCTTAAGTATTGACACGGACACTTCAGGTTCTGAGGAACTGTTTATTTGTGACAATTAAACAGTTAGGGTCTGGGTGGTACAGCTCAGGTTGTGCTGGCATGATTTTTCTTCAGAATGAAATTACATATGCACTCTGTGGAGAGATGGGTATATACTTCCTTGTGGAAGACAGGTTTTAGAATAGACAATAAAACGCTATTTGAGCCTCAGTTACTAGCAACTATATTCTGTCACGATAGTGAGAGCTTTATGTCTGCACAACTGCTTACACACTTACAGGTGGCTTGGCAAATGTAATACTAGTAGGTCAGAATTGTAGGAGGGTTGGAGTCCTTGACAACAGTGCACATAGAAATAGTGGTTGCAAGATACCTTTGAGAGTTACTTGAATGAATTGTTTCAAGCTGTAATAGTGAGTCCTGTACTGGAGTGTGCATATGTAGAACACTAGATTGGAAGTGATCTCATGGATAGTCTAGTCCAGCCTTTCTGGGGAAAGCCAGGGTCTAGACAAGATGGCCCAGCACCCTGTCCAGCCAAAGCCTATCAGAAGCACCCATTATTAGGGAATCCACCACTACCATAGAGCAATTATTCCCATGGCTGTTTGTTTTCATTGTGAAAAATTTTAATATGTTCCACTGGAATCTCCCCAGAAATAACTTATATCTTTATGCTGTGACTCGTAAAATGGGAATCTCTCCTCTTCTTTGTAGCAAACTTTTTAACACTGGAACATAAGGTCTCCCCCAAGCTGCCTTTTCTCAGGGCTGAAAAAATCCACACCTCTCAGTCCTTTGATCATCTCTGTGGCCCTTCTTCTGGCCCTTTCCAGCTTGCCTGTATCTTTTTAGTACAGCAGGATCAAAGCTGAACTTGGTATTCCAGGTGTGGCCTGACAAGTGCCCAGTACAGTGGAGTAATTACTTTACCTCTCTGAATTGTTGATGCAACCTGCTACCTTTTTTCACTGCTGCAGCACACTTCACTCAGATTGAACTTGTTGTCCACCAGGACATGAACAAAATGACACATTCACACAAATTGATTTGTATATTCAATTTAGTTCTGTCTTTAAGGCTTCTTTTTTTAGTTTTTAAAAAGCTAATCACAGACAGGTTGACTAGATCTAAACATGGGCAGTTTCTGTTTTCATCATACAGTATGTGGAAACAGTATTTACAGAGTAGAGGTCAAAGATCCCTTTTTTACTTTTGTATAACAAGTAGTTATTTGATGTCCCTCACAGAGGCTGAATTCTTCTAAATAACAAAGGACTTGGTGTGCTTGAAATCCTAAATGAAGAAAACAAGTAAGTTTATTTCAAAGCAAGTAACATTTAAAAGTTTTTAACCAGCCAGATTAACGTTTAGGATACAGTTCACGAGAAACGGGCATTGATATTGAAATAAACCTCAAAGCACTGTTAATGTTTCTTCTTTTCTGGGAAGGGAAGCCCACAGAAGGTGCTGCTCCATAGAACAGGAACAATAACCTATTGAGCATCTGATACAGATACATGGGTCTCTTCAGAGTTTGCTACTTTCTACTTAGAGCAACCTTGTAGTTGGTCTCAGCATGTTTCTTGTATACACACTAGGTGAAGGAGTAAGCTCAGGCTATTTAAAAGTTCCATTTTGATTAAAGGAATGGGTCATCAGGGAGCTTTTAAGGTAGCTAATGCAGCTTTAAACTAGAACAGCAAAATTAACTTGCTCTTAAAGCTTTAGGTGGAGCTCTGTTTTTGCACCAATCTGAGAAGGTGGAGTAATGTAGCTGCAGTTAAAGCCCAAGAGCCCTGTCAGTGAGGGGATGGGGAAGGAAATCTCAAATTTAGCTCCCATATTTAGTTAAGCTTTTTGACTTTCATTAATCTTAGAGGAATTAAGGACAAATCTTTTTTTCACTGTTGCCTTGGACTGTCCAAGTTAGTTTTCTTGGTTAACTGATGTGTACAAGCAAGGCAGAGTAGAAGCCTTCACAAGAAATGGAACCATTAAGTAGGCAGTATACAGAACATACTGCCAAGAGCATAAAGATGTTACCTCTTCAGTTTATATGATAAAGAGAAAATCATCATGAAAATGGCAAAGAAAAGTAATGAAAGAAATAATGGACCAGGAAGAGGTAGATAAAAGACAACCAGGTAAAAATCTGGTAAAGATGTCAAAATATGGAGCGAGGTGGTGCTGCTGTATGTCACTTGAGACAGAGTAATTTGAAGCTATAAATGCAGAGGTAAGATATCTCCTCGTACTGTTTGCATATTTGGTTTGGCAGATGTGGGAGCGTGTGTGTACATGTGCAAAACCATCAAAGGCCTAAAGAAATTCTGAAGACATCTAGAACTTTTTAAACACTACTGAATGCAAAATACTTGCCTTTTCACTTGTGGACTGATAGTTGGTTTTTCTGTTAACAGAACAGAGGAACATAGGTTAAATAGCAACTTTTCTGATGTTAGTTTTAACCCTTTGAGAATGTTATTTTTGAATCATTTTTTCCAGATTTCCAGCAATCCCTAGCATTTTACCCCTTAGTAAAAAGATAACATCTATCTAAAAGCATTGAATTGGTATTTTATCTCACAAACCACTGTCAAATTACTTTCCTTAGCTTGTCTTTTCACCCCTTCCAGTTATGCTTTTTGTCTAGTTCATGTCCAGAACAAATCACACAGTATTTAGAAGAATATCTGTATTTCCCTTTAGTAGAACACTTTTTTTAAGCTGCTCTTATATAAACACCCTAAGATAAATTCTGAAGATAAATACAATTGAAGAGAAACATCTAGCCTGAGTAATTCTGGCTTGCTGCTACACATTTTACAGACATTAAATAAATTTGTATTAAAGGAGTAGACCAAACACTCTGAGAAAGTTTCCACCAGTCATATTTTTACAAAAGATGTCTTGAAATAATCTGTAGACATGGACACGAGGACCATTTAATTTAGTTCTGATCAGCTTTTGTCTAGTTTCAAGAGGAGACAAATGCTTGCCTGGAACAGAATTAGGGGTATAAGATACAACTATCTAAAAAAGCCACATCTCTGCACAGTTAGCACAGTAGTAACATGTACTTAATTCATGTTCTGACCAGTACAGTGGTTCTAATAGAGAAACCAGCTGGTGTGTAGGGTAAGGCTTATTTCAGTGTTCAAAAAAGCTACTCTATAAGAATCATTTGAGAAGGGCCTTAAACAATCATCACGGTTACTAATCAGAAATGTAAATGAAGGGTGCAGTGATTTGTGTACTACCAGGATACTTACTGGGAAGAGCTTTCCTCTGAAAAACAAAACAAAAAAAGAATTAGCACAAAAGCAGTTCCCTGAGCTGTTTAGCTCTTCAGTTTCTAGAAGGAGGTTATGAACAAAGGGTCTCTTTGAATTAGTGAGTTTAAACAGAAAAAGATGAGGCTGCTTCCAAAAGGTAAATCAACTTCCAAGTGAGTGTGGCCTCTAACAGCAGCTCCGTTAGCCTCTTCCTCTCAGGCAGTGGACTGTCCCAGCCCTCGACGCTTTATATCCTTTCTGTGCCGGGCTCTACTGGCACAAGAGTAAACTCTAGAGGGGGCTGCTTGGTGTCGAGCAACGGTTTTTTGATACTTTAAAGTCCTGCACTTTCGCCAGGACCCAGAAGAGGGAGCCGGTTAGTTTCCCCTTGGTCAGAACTCGGCCACTCAGACCTCTCGGACTAAGCAAACTTGCACTGCTTGTTTTGTTATTGCCGGTCTTTGCTGTTCCTCTCAAAATTTGAGCAGAGCGGCACCAGGAATCAAAGTTCAACCAATGCTTTCCCTAGACTGCTATCTGGTAGCCTTATGCAACTCCATAAACACATCCATGCCATTCCTGACATATCTGTTGCAGTAGGTGGTGTCGGAATAAAAATGTCCACAGAAATTGTTGCTGTCCTAACGCTCTTTAGCTTTAGTAACATGGAGTTAGAGGCTTCATGCAAAGGAGGACATATGACAGTCAGCAGACATACACACTATTTTTGTCGTAAGAAGGGAGTTGGCTTACATTACTTACTTGCAAAATAGCCCTTTTTTTGGGCATAAAATACTCCAAGACCACACAGTGCCATTACGAGAGCCACCAGTACTACAGCAGCGATGATACCACTCACATTAAGGTCATCTGTAATTTTAAAACATAAGTCCAATGTTGTAAGTCATAAACATTTCCACTGGCTGGACATTTCCATTCCCTAATTACTAGACACATTAGGTAGTCTTTGGCCCAAGCTGCCAAATTAACTAATAAGTCAATTAGTAATGCATAAATGTAGATAAGCAGTGCAAAATCGCTACTGTATCATAGCTATATTAACACAAGTGTTTGACACACTTCAACTGCTAGTTTGAGTCAAAAGTAAAGAAAAAGAGGGATTAAAGGGATACTCCTCATTATACCTATTCCCCCAATAATACAGTCAAGTAATTTGTCTTTAAGGAAAAATACCTTCAAACTTCAAGACTCTTAAAAATGTGTTTTCACAGTTAGCTGGTCTAAAACAACTGAAACAGTCAATGGCAAATGTCAGGTCTGAGTCCTGAAGCAGTCTTTAGGCGAGTTATTTAAAATTTAATTTTTTTTTTTTAACAGTGAGGCATTTAAAATTCTATACGATAAAGGCCAACAAGTATTTTAGCCCAGATGTCCAAAGTTCTGCCTACACTGGGCTACCAAAAGATCTAGCCATTTCTGCTTTGAAGGTGATAACCCCATGTCCATTTCCTGACTAAGAGCTTCAGACAGTCATCCAAAATCATTTTCACAGGTTTTTTATTAAATGTTCAATTACGTATTTGGATCCTGACTTCTAGCATACATTAACATTTGGCTGAGAATTTTACCCCCAAACTTATCAATTTTTGTGCACTAGTTGACATTAATGTAGGACTTTGGTATTTCCACAACAGAGGGATTCTGTCTTGGTAGCCTGTGGCGTAATTGTTTGCAACCATACCTTAGAACCTGTGATACAGTCATTTTCATGAAAGTTTTAAGAAAGTGCCAGACAACCGCTTTATGTAACACTTGGACATGAAAGTGCAGTACTCATTAAGATTTGCTACCATCTGCTTTCTTGTCACATCTGCAAGAGCTATTTTGCAAAAACATTAATTTATTTAAGGTTATTAGAAGCTCTACCTCTCCAGCTTCTGCTGAATTCTTCATGAGCTAACGAACATTCACCTATGCTGTGTATGTAGAAAAGAAACGGGGAGCAAGATATTTTATAGGAGACACTAAATTCTTCAGTGTTCCTCTGACAGGTGTACATGAGTCATCCAGTTATACATCTGATCTATTTCTTTAATATCTTCATGTAACAGCATCTCAAAAAGGAGGCTTTTTATAAAGAAATTATCCCAGTGGATTGGCACATTACCTTGTTTACCTTCCACAAAAGCATTCTGAAATATTAAGACTCTTGCATGGATACTGCTGTTCTCTGAGCATCAGTGTTTAGTCACATAAAGGCTGGCTAGTGCAAGAAAATTTAAGGTACTTAACTATTTGCCTTTCTGTGAAGTGCAGTGAGAGATGTTTTGAGCTATAAAAAAAGAAATGTTTTAAGCAGCCACAGCAACTACATATGAGGAACTCTCCCTTACTATTCCTTCCCCAAAATGCCATAATCAAGCAAAGAGATATAATTCAACCTGGTCATAGCTTCTCAGTTGCATCATGTAATAAAGTAATTCCTATTGCAAGACAATTTTTCATCCTTATTTTCATTGACACATACCAACTTGCAATCGCTTCACTGCACATTTCTGAGGTAATCCAATCCCATTGGAGGCTTCACAGAAATACTCTCCAGTATCATTCTTTGTAACTGTGTTAAACAGCTGTTAAGAAAGAGTCCAGAATCACTGTCAGAATAGAAGAAAAGAGTTTGCTTTTTTTAACAAACAAAAAACCCAACCAGTCTGACCTCATGATTCACTTCCCTAGTCCTTAACTTTAGCTTCTGGTCTAAGAAGGTCTTCTACATTACCTGCTTGCGAGCAGTGTAGGGGAAAGGGACCTGGGGGTCTTGGTGGACAGCAGGATGACCGTGATCCAGCAATGTGATCTTGAGGCCAAGAAGGCCAATGGCATCCTGCACTGGATTAGAAGGGGGGTGATAAGTGGATGGAGAGAGGCTCTCCTGCTCTTCTCTCCCTTGGTGAGACTACATCTGGAATATTGTGTCCAGTTCTGGGCCCCTTAGTTCAAGAAGGGCACAGAGCTGCTTGACAGATTCCAGCACAGACCCACAAAGATGATCCAAGGAGTGGAGCATCTCCATCATGAGGAAAGGCTGAGGGAGTTGGGTCTCTTTAGCTTGGAAAAAAGGAGACTGAGGAGTGACCTCATTAATGTTTACAAATATGCAAAGGGTGGGTGTCATCAGCAAGAAGCTAGGCTCTTCTCACTGTCATCCAACAATAGGGCAAGGGGTGTCAGCTGGAACACAGGTTCCACATAAACATGAAAAGAAACTTCTTCACAGTGAGTGTGACAGAGCACCGGAACAGGTTGCCCAGGGGGTGTGTGGAACCTCCTTCTCTGGAGGTGTTTAAAATCCACCTGGACATCTTCCTGTGCAATTTAATCTAGGTGATCCTGCTCTGGCAGGGGGATTGGATGATTTTTTGAGGTCCCTTACAATCCCTAGCTTTCTGTGAATCTCTGACATTTTGACTAGAAGGAGCATATCTATAAGGAGATTTTTTTCAGTGGATCAGTACATTAAAAAAAAAAAAAAGCATTTGCTTAGGCAAGCTCTAATTTCAAGCACCTGAAGTTAGCACATTCTATTAATTTTACCAAAAAACCCTGACAATAGCAATTAAAAAAAATTGTGTTCAACAAATCTGTTTCCTACAGAGAGTTTGTCCTGTCCCTGAAATTACACTTTTCTATCTTCTTCCAATGTAGAAATGCTAAACTGAATTATTTATCAAATACTGTTACTGTAAAAATAAGATTGAGAAGGCAGAGATTATTAGTGACCCCATGTCAATGCCCATGTTTTGCTGAAATTTTGTTTTTTATTATTACAGTTGCTAATTTTTTCCTCTTTAATATATCTGCTACTTTTAGTTTTACAGATATGATTAGTAATTTTGTGTTTTTCTTCCAACTTCTACTGTGTGTTGAAAGTTCCACAGCATCTTATAATGCTCAGTCACATTTCAGTTTCTATGTTTTGTCATGCAGAAGAGTAGGGTGCTCTTAGAATAACTCTTCTGCAAAACCTCAGAATTGGGACTGACATGTTGGAAAGCAGTGTAAAGGAAAGTGACCTGGGGGTACTGGTGGATCGAAGGATGGCCGTGCACCAGCAACGTGCCCTTGTGGCCAAGAAGGCAAATGACATCCTGGGGTGAATTAGAAAGGATGTGGTTAGTAGATGGAGAGAGGTTCTCCTCTGTCCTGGTGAGGCTGTATCTGGAATATTGTGTCCAGTTCTAGGACTCTCAGTTCAAGAAGGACAGGGAACTCCTAGAATGAGTCCAGGGCAGAGCTAGAGAGATGATTAAGAAAGTGGAACAGATCCTTTGTGAGGAAGGGTTCAGAGAACTGGGTGTCTTTAGCTTGGAGAGGAGGAGACTGAGGGGTTGACCTCATTAATGTTTATAAATACATAAAGGGTGAGTGTCAGGAGGACAGAGCCAGGCTCTTCTCAGTTATGTCCAATGATAGGACAAGGGGCAGTGGGTGCAAGTTGGAGCATAGGAGGTTCTACATAGGGGGCAGTGGGTTGAGGGTGACAGAGCACTGGAACAGGCTGCCTAGAGAGGTTATGGAGTCTCCTGTGACCTATGGTCCTTCTCTGGACTGGACATGCTCCTCTGTGACCTATGGTATGTGATTCTGCTCTGGTAGTGGGGGTGGAGTATATCATCTCTCAAGGTCCCTTCCAATCCTTAACTTTCTGTGATTCTGTGACAGCGCATCCTAAGTAGTATGGTTTTTTTGGGTTTTTTGTTTTGATCAGCTAATAGGAGAGCGAAGAGAAAGAGATGGTTAGTTCCAGGGAAAAAAAACCCGAACAACCACCCACAAAATACATTAAACCCTAAACCAAAAACTCACTACACTTACAATCTAAACTCTTTCACACTGACCTCACACATAGTAGATTGGAACACATAAATGCCACTGGACTGCACAGATTCTGGACTGGCCTTAGTGCTGCTCTCCCACTGATTTTAAGGTGGTATCAAACATAATTCTGTTGGCATACTGAGAAATCCTTCTCACCTGGCACTACTCAGTTACCTGACTAGGTGAAATTTGTCATTTATTAGTTGCTACTCATTCATCATGGTAACTCACCCCATTTGTCTGCATCACTCAGTATCCACATCTTATCAGTGTTCTGAGACAGAAACCACCTCCTATGTTTGTTAGCAAGCACTTCAGCATGATACTAATCTCTGACAAAGATTCTTGTCATTTTTGAGTGAGAACCCCAGGCATTGTACTAAAGAGTACATCTGGACAGGCTAGAGAGCTGGGCAGAGAGAAACTTAACGAGGTACAACAAGGGTAAGTATAGAGTCTTGCATCTGTGCAAGAATAACCCCAGGTACCAATATAGGCTGGGGACTGACCTGTTGGACAGCAGTGTAGGAGAAAGGGATCTGGGAGTCCTAGTGGACAGTAAGATGCCTATGAGCCAGCAATGTGCTCTTGTGGCCAAGAGGGCCAACAGCATCCTGGGGGAGATCAGAATGGGGGTGGTTAGCAGATCAAGGCAGGTTCTTCTCCCCTTCTACTCTGCACTGGTGAGACCACATCTGGAGTATTGTGTCCAGTTCTGGGCCCCTCAGTTCAAGAAGGACACAGAGCTGCTGGAGGGTGTCCAGCACAGAGCAACAAAGATGATGAAGGAAGTAGAACACCTCCCTTATGAGGAAAGTCTGAGGGAGCTGGGTCTCTTGAGCTTGGAGAAGAGGAGGCTGAGGGGTGACCTCATTAATGTCTCTAAATACGTGAGGGGTGGGTGTCAGGAGGATGGAGACATGTTCTTCTCAATGTCACCTGGTGGTAGGACAAGGGGCAATGGGTGCAAGCTGGCATATAGGAGGTTCCATATAAATATCAGAAGGAACTTCTTCCCAGTGAGGGTGATGGGAACATTGGAACAGTCTGCCCAGGGGGGTTGTGGAGTCTCCTCCTCTGGAGACCTTCAAGACCCGCCTGCATGTGTTCCTGTGCAACTTGGTCTAGGTGGTCCTGTTGTGGCAGGGGGATTAGACTAGATGATCTTTTGAGGTCCCTTCTGATGCCTAATGAGTCTATGGTCTGCTGGTTTTGATAGAAAATTATGACAAAGTTGGTGATTCCACTTACCAGAGTGCCAGACTTTTTATTCAAGGTGTAAGTTATGTTTGCTGCTCTAGCATTGCTTGTTCCCATCTTTTCCAGTAAGGCAACACCATTCTTGTACCACTGGTACTCAGATGGAGGAGACCCCTCAGTCTCCTTACAGTGCAGTTCCACTACTGTTCCAGTCATTGCCGAGCTAGGTATGTCACACACTGGAGTAGTCGGAGCCACTGGACAGAGAAATTGCACTTTTATCAGTATTGCCTGTATGACAGAAGTTTGACAGTCACTGGTGAGGCAGTGAGCACTTGTGTACGTGCTTATAACTACCATGTTAATGAAATCAGGTGCTGGAGAAGAAGCTGAAGGCAGAGTTCTGTTACTGCCAAAAATGGAAGAAAGCAGCTTGCTCCCAGCCTCCCCCACCATATGCTGTGTCATCCTGTCTCCAATCTACACACTCATTTGACACCAGGGAGTTTGTTTCACCTGACTTTTTCTATGTGGCCTCTTGCTCACAGACAGGTATTTAAAACAGAAGAGAGAAAAAGGAAAGATTTTTTTGCATTAAAAGAAGCCAACTGGCTCTTAAAAAATGATTGTCAGAAAGAATTACCACGACTGGGCATCATTACAGCCATTGCAGTAATGGTAACCATCCCAGGTTGAGGGCTGAAAACAACTGGCTACTAAAATTTCAGTTTAAATGAAAAAGCAAACATTTACAAACAGATGCAGAACTGCTTATTCCTCCTGCTAAGAAGATTAATATATCTTTTCTAATTTTTGTTACTGGAACAGAAAGGGATTTTTTATTTTTTGGAAATTGCAGCTATGTAGAAGAAATCTAAGGGTGAAGAGACATGGGTGGAACATTACAAGCACAAGTGACACCTTAACAATTATTCACAGTTTTGCCTGTTTTTACCATAGTAAAAATAAAGAAAAACAAGTGAGATATTAACTAATTCACATTAACTTTCAAAGCTTTATGACCAACAGACTTTCTCTCCTTCAAATTTAAATCAAGAAGCCACATTTAAAAGAGAAAAGCTGTTCAGAGTGGAAGAAGGAAGGAATAGGTGGGGTTACCTCATTGTTGAAGCTAATCAGAAGTTCATAAATTTATCATAATTTATGAAGAACTCTGAGACTTATTATTTAAAAGATCAATTATTTTTGTACAGAAAAAGATCCTACAAAAACTATTTTCTCTCTATACAGAGAAAAGAAGAAAAATACCAATTTCTGCCACTCATTCATTGGGAAGAACACCAAGAACAGTGTAAAAAACCAAACTGGTGCTCAGTATTCACTTTTCTCTCCTTTCCCCAACTAGGAAAGGAAACAAATAAAAAAACCCACAAAGAACAACCACCCCTGCAAGTTGACACCATCTCTCCTGTAAATAATGTCCACAGATTGCTCTCACCGGCTGGCATTGCTCTGACACTGCAGCAGTTTTCTCCTTCCAAAAACAGGAGGAGACAGTAGCACACTGGAATGAACTGCTGCTTAGGAACATTTGATAAGCATTGACAGATGTGGATTGTCCAGTGCCAGAGAGCATCGTCAACTTACCCAGATTCTGAGGCACTGAGTAACTTCAGTTTTAACAGAAGTTTCACTATCACAGAAATTGCTAAGTTTTGATAACTGAAATTTATATCAATAAAACCATACTTATAATTTCCTTTCTAATGCAAGTGTGGATTTACAAAAGCTCTTTTTTGAAGAACACCATAGTATAAGCATGTGCATACCTTAATAAATCCAGCCCAAAGATTGCCCAAAATTCCAACAGCCACACACCACATAGCCAACCCACCTTCAACACCCCTTGCCATCATTCAATTTTTCTACAGAATCTCAAGTAACAAAGTTTGTACCCAATACTGTGAGAGTAATAGTAGCCTCTCCCAGGCGTTGGCCCTCTTCACTTTTGGCACTGATTTCACAGCGGTAGGTCCCAGAATCTTTTCTAGTCACATTTCTAATGCGGATTCCTGTATTCAGCATCTCTGCTCGGCCTCGAAGATCACCTTTAGGGGAGAACAGACAGATTTCTGCTCTTTGCTCTTATAGTCAATGTCTGCCTCACTGGCAGACATTGAGCTCATCTGCTCAATGTTAGTTATCTAGGAGGGAGGAGCAGTAAGAACCTTCCACACTTGCCTGTTTAGTCAAAACCCCTCCCCCTCAGTTCAGAAATCTACATCTGTCATACATTTTCTAGTTGGAAGATGAAATAATACAAACAAAATCATTCCAAGAAAATATCTATCGTAATAGGTAACAAAAGACAATTTTCTACTAGAGTGATTGCAACCACTAACTTGATTACCTTAGAACTACAAGATGACAGCAAACTACTTGACATTTTAACTTGGCATGAAAAACTTTATGGATTTAGCAGAGATATTACTGCCAGATTTCTTACAGTGAGGGAGTTTTTTTTAAATTCTACAGCTTGTTATGAAATTGAAGTTACATGCAAGTTACAAGTACACATGTAACTGTAAGTTCCAATGTCTCTAAACTAAATACATACAGAAACCCCCCCAAGCATATCTTGCAATGTCTGCAAACTAACCAAATTCCTTTGTTTTTATTTCACTTGTCAACCTTGATTTATTGTGGATAAGGTAGGACAGAACCTATTTTCTTCAACACATAAAGTGAGGTAATCCTTTTCAGAACATATAACCAGAAATTTCACTTATAAAGAGAATACAAATAATTTAAAATATACAGCTGAGTTTATATTTTATGTATATAAAACATGCTGCATTATTCATTCTAAGCCTCCAGCTCTACAAGAGGCTTCAGAAACCTCTTTGTAGGACAGAAGCACAAAACTTGCAGTCATTTTGGGGAATTTATAACTGAACTTAATTTTTGAAAAATATCAAGGGACATGCAATACTATTTTCCTTAGTTCAAGTTTTATTATATTTAACTTCATTAAAAAGATAACAAACCACTGATAATTTTAGTAAAAAATCCTCTTCTTCTTCCCTTAGAGAAAAAATTCCTTTCCTCAGAAGGACAGCTGTTTAGTACCAAGAGTTAAAAGCTTTGTCATTCCCCAACAAAGAGTCAATCTCTCTGTTAGAGATGTTAATGTTAAACCATCAATCTACTGTACCTACCTGTAAATTCACCATTATAGTAGACAAATGAGACTCCTTGAGACTGAATTTTCTTCCATTCTATTCTTAAGCTCACTCCTTTTGAAAATTTGTGCCTGCAACTAAGAATAGCCTCTAGAGAGGAAAAACAAAAATCAAAACAGAAAATTAAAGACTTTAGCATTGTCTTTGGTACACATTCAGACTCCATTAAATTAGTATTTCCCCTTCAAAAGCATTTGAACAGTCAACTAAGGGCAAATCTATTCAAAGGGATGCTCAGACCTTCTCCACATTTACACAAACATAGTGGGAAATCAGAAACTAGCAATTTTCCCATACTTCATTCGATCTAACTTCAGATGTTGTGGACTATATATTCCCATGTTGGGTGGGCACAGATTCTGTATTATTACCCTCATCTTAAATTTAAACATTTTCATCAGCAAGGAGACCACCATTTAAAAAGGATTCTGACCCTGTTATCAACAATATTTTGTGAACTACCATTCTGAATTCAGTATTGGTAGTTTAACTGTTTAAACGCATAACTTAATGCAGATGGAGAACATACCAGGTAGATGGTCAAATATTCTCCTAAGTAACCTGATTCAGTTACGGTTTCACACTGCATATTGTAAAGGTGTGTAAAAGGTTATCTGTTTCATTAAGGTTTCCCAATCAAGAACCTTTTCACAGAATCATTGGAACTGTAAGGGACTTGTAGAGATCATAGAATCACAGAATGTGCTGAGTTGGAAGGCACCTCCAAAGCTCATCTAGTCCAACCCCCTTACAATAAGCAGGGACATGTCTAACTAGAACAGATTGCTCAGAGCCCCATCAAGCTTGACCTTGAGTGTCTCCAGGGATAGGGCTTTCACCATCTCTCTAGGCAACCTGTTCCAGTGATTCATCACTCTGATATTAAAGAATTTTTTCCTAATGTCCAGCCCAAATCTACCCTTTTCCAGCTTAAAACCATTCTCCCTTGTCCTATCAGTCCATGCCCTTGTGAACAGTTCTTCCTTAGCTTTCTTATAGGACCGTTCCAGGTACTGAAAGGTCCCTCTAAGGTTCTGCTCATTACAGCAGGATTGTCTAGTGCACTTTACACAGGACTGCATCCAGACAGGCTTTCAGTATCTCCATAGGACATAGGGGGCAGGGTCACACAGGCTGTAGGTTCTGGTTTCAGCCTTTTAAAATGCCTGCAGATGCCTTGCTGTGTCTTGTGGGTGCTGCTGGGTTCTGCAGGGAGCACGGTCACCCCTTTGCTGCTTCCCAACCTCAGGAAGCAAATCTGGGGGCCCCTGTGCACTGTGATTTACCACAGATAGTGGCAGGAGCTGAGCTGCTGCAGCTTCTCTCAATGACCGCGCAAGTGTTACCAAGGAAAAAGAACAGCAAACAAAAACGTGGAGGCACAAACATGACAGACAAGGACTAACAGAAATTATGGCAAAGCCCATCAGTATCCAAAAAAAACTGATGGGATTGCTGAGTGGGTAACTGGAGCAAGCGAGAATCTCTGCATCAGTGGTTTGAGAGATCACAGAGGTGAAGTGTATTGGTGAGTCTCAAAGTATGCGTGCCTGGAGTGCTAGCTATGCTAGCTATTGAGACACTTGAGTCAATTTAGGGCCAGCAACTGAGGTCACACTAGGGGTGCAGGCACCACTGGGCTTGAAGTGTTGGCTTCTGGAAAAGGGGGTGTATTTGCAGTGTTTGTATCTTCCCTAATCCTAATGTGCCAGGAGGTGTGTGTATGCAATTCTCTAGCAAAGCTCAAGTTGGTGAGTAGAGCAGGAGTAGAAGATGGACATAGGTACTTGCTGTTACTCCATCAACCCAAGAACATCTATGTGTCTGTGAATCTAGAATGTTGCGTGAGGACTTTCACAAGTGATCTTTGATCTCCACCAGCCAGAGAAGGGGACAAAGACTCAACTGAACACCTTACATGAGCCCAGGCAGTGTTTATGAGGGTGCTGTGGAAGGCAGTGTCTGTGCAGGTGGCAGTGACAGTGTCACAAATGTTTGGATGTGTGGGTGCTTACATGCACACCTGGGACATACACACAGCCTTGCTGCTGATTGAACCTGCAAATGGGAAAACAGCAGCTGTGTTCATCAGCCTGGAACAAAGAGCCCCAGGCACTGGGGGTGCATTGTGCTGAACTCCAGTGGCTGGGTAGAAGGAAATTCCAGGCTCCTGGAGCTATTGGCAGCTGAAACCGCTCATAATATCCCTCAGTGGTTTCCTCAAGAGAAGTGACCACTTCTTCTTGAGGTAACTCTCTTCTTGACATCTCAACAAAAGGTTCATGCATTTGTTCACCTTCCTGTCTGCCCACAGTTTCCCTGACTTTTGTCTAGGGGGCATCAACAACTAAATTTCACATAGAAGCTGAAATTTCAAATTACTCATTCTTGCTAAAAATTGCAGTAACCAGGTAGGAAAATACCCAAAACTAGCACTCCTAATGAGGCAAAGGGTCATATTGGGAGCTTGGATGTCCTTTTCTCCTCCTCCACAGCAGGAGCTGTGCTATGTTACCACTAATACTTATCTTGCACATAGTAATTATGGTCTGTGGTCAAGCCCATAGTTATTACAGGGAACTGGAGAGGAAGAGAAGACAAACTGCAGCTGAGCTATTGGGACAAACTCAGTGTTCCAGTAGTTCCATTCCTCATGGACCAGCATGCCGAATTTCCCAGTAAATCATTCCTAAGTCAAGGTATTAGTAAGAACTGTTTGGAGACAACAACACAGCAAAGAATCCAACCACGCTTCCGCCTGGTTCCGAATCAATTCATAAGCATAAATTTTACTAACTCCTATTTCTATATAATAAAAATATTTTTATATAATTTATATAAAATTATATAAAATTTTATATAAACTCCTATTTTTATATAATAAAATACTGATCTGGCCACTTTTGGGCTGGTCATCATCCAATATAGGCCAGAGCATCAAGGATCAAAAGACTTATAGCATTGCCAATGCCTGTCTAGCTTTCAGGACACAAACTGCTGACACTTACATCTACATTAATTGACACCCTTGTTTCCAGTGTCAGCAAACAAGGCTAAAGGGCAGTTAAGACTACGGACAAATCTACCCACTCACCCTTCACAATCTAACTTCCTAGGTCTGTTATGTAGAGAAACAAAGAGCTTCCAAGGGGCCAGACTGGTAGTCTTGGTGATGTCTCATAGGGGAAAAAAAATGTCCAGACTTGAAAGAAAAAAGTATGAGGTAGGAGGGCATTCTTTGCCAGAAACATGTTACACATGCACTGGCTGCTTCGAAAAACATACTGCGCATTCAGGAAGCCTGAGGTTCCTGACTTCAGGTTGAGTGGATGGGTGGAGGCTTCCTGAATCTTAAGATTTGCTAAAGTTTCCTTTGCATTTTGTTTTTGTATCCTAACAAAGAAAAACCATCATTCAAGATCAGCTTGCTTTTGCGACTGACCTTCTGACAGTTGGCTGATCTCATGAGTTGGTCTGTATTAGCTGACGTAGAGAGAGTTCAGCTGAAATGTGCTTAGCTGAACAAGACACCTGCATCTTGAATGAGCTGCCTCTTTCTTGCATGCTACATTTTTTCATTTCAGAAAAAGGGAATGGAAGAAAGGAAGCACATGCAGAACAGAGACAACATATTTTAACCCTCCTTAACCCAAGTTATAGTTCCCTTGTCCTGCTCTTTCACTTTTTGAGTCAGAGGCTCTTCCAGGTAGGCCCACAGGATGCTGTGTATCAGATATACAGGCTCTGCTAGGCCTGGAAAAAACCTTCTGCGATCTTGGAGAAGTCTGGAAAATGTTTCATTTGGGTTTACATCTGGTCTGTATACTGTAATTTTGTAAGAGAATCACAGAATGTATCAAGTTCAAAGGGACCCAATAAGGATCATCAAATCAAACTCCCCAGATGCTCCTTGAACTCTGAAAGGCTTGGTGCCATGACCACCTTCTTGGGGAGGCTGTTCCAGCGACTGACCATATTCCTTTACAGTACCGGAATTGGAGGAGAAAAGAAAAACGCATTTCAGTTAAATAGCTGCATCTGTCAGCCCCTGCCGTTGCTGTAGTGCTGCTACACAAAAAGAATTCATCATGACATCTGAGCTATGTTAAACTGATCTTCCTCTATCACAGAAATAACAGAACAACAAAATGCAAGCCATATACTGTATAAAAAGACAGAACCTAATCAAGCTATAATATTACCAGAAAGGCTTCTCTCCTTGTCTGTCATGAGGTTTAAATGTGTTTTTTCCCTAGAAGTGACAAGAACACAGGAGCCCAGCTGACAGCTTTAAAGGCCTCCATATATATGATTATTGCAAATAGAAAATAAATCTTAAAGCTCAAACAGTTCTTTCAATCCCAAAATTCCCATTTCGCTCCAACCAAAAGCAAAAAACCAAACCCACAAACCTTACATACACACTTTATCATCTGCCCAGCAAACAAATTTTCATGCCCTCAACTTCTCTAGCACGTCATCAGAAGTAGCTTGTCATTTTACATATGACATACATATATGCCATACATTACATACATTACATACAAATATGTAAATAGCCATTACAGTTAACTGACAAAAATAGCCAGTAAATTGTAGTTACTGACAATTAGCTGCCTTACAGTTGTTCTTTCTCTAGTTCCTTACTTCTCTGACTTGTACAATGTTAATGCTTCTCTTTTCTATCTGTTCCTATCATTCTGAGCAGAAGAAAATCAGAGTTAGAGTTAGCTACTAGGACTGATAAACAAGTCAAAGAATCAAAGAACAGGTGAGGCTGAAAAGGATCTCTGGGGTGCATCTGGTCTAATCCTCTCACCACTTAAGAGTGGTAAAAGAAAATTGGAACAAGACAAACATTACACAAAATGTCAATGGAGTTAGTAGGAGCAAGACTCCTCAGGATAGACGTAGACAACCTTCAGAGCTGCATAGCTTCTCTATACATATTTTGCATCCATTATGTATATATTTAAAATAATTGCAGTAATGCTCATACTGTACCCTTAAATTCCTCTGCTTTTACGTTTTTGTTATCCGTTTCAATGGAAATTCCAGATACTTTACGATCTGCAAAGGAACAGGAATAAAAGACAACTTAGCAACAAACACCTGTAATTTCTTACATACGTCAGCAGCCACAAGCGGTATTTTTGAGACAACCTTACACTGGGTAAATTAGATATTGTTTACAAGAGAGCATAGGACTAAACTAGACCATGACCCATGTGGGTGGCCTTGAAAAATTAATATTTTCCTTTCCATACCCTGGCACCTGTGAAAAATAGTAGTATTTCTCTTTTACAATAGCATGACAACATTTACATGCAAGAAGTTCTATTTAAACAGTAAGCATTCTTTTATACTAATCAGTCGCTTTCTAATTGGGGAGACTTGCATTAATTCGTAAGTGTATTTTCCATTGTATTCCTATTACAAGGCATGCATGTTTACTAAAGAATGTCATACAACTCCTACTGGGTACAAAAGTGTGTGCTGTAATTGGCAGTTACCTCAAATTCTTGTTGAAAAGAGGACAATATTAGTCAACATTTCTATAGTTCCAGATAAAAGAGAAAAAAACCTCATACATTCTTGAATATATTCTTATATTTGGAGTACTAAAATTCCAGCGAGAACAAGTGAAATAACCAATAGCCCTACATCAACCCCCAAACAGCAAATTCCTCCTCTAACTGGACCTCACTACACACTGTCTCTTAAGAGCTGCTCTCCTCTTGGGAAAGTACCTCACTCTGTTCCCTTCAAAATTCAGCAGTGTTCGTACAAAGCCCAGGAGTTGGTCACAGTTGCTCCTATTACTCCATGGCAGGCTACAAGTCTACCAAGTGCTAAAGAACAGCTAAAGACAGATCTTTACACAAAAGTTTACATTAACTTTTTCTCCCCCCCCCCATCCAAAGTTCCCTTGGGTTTAGGACCAGTTTTAAAACCAGCATGGACACTCCTAATGCTCTTCATTTCCTCCATCCATGTCAATGAACAATTGCTACAGTGCATGCCAACAAGAACTGAGCTCCTCTCCCCCACCAATGATATTTAAAAACACAGCTTGCTTAAAGGCACAATGTTCTTTTTGATGACTGAAACTAGCCTTACTTTACTTCTTTTAATCTAGCCTTACTAATCACCTTTCTCATGCATACAGACCTCTTTTGTACACCCACAAATAATAAATTTCCCTTTCCCCTGACTTTGGGAGGAGAGTTGCACAGAATCTAGTACATAGATACCTACTATGTGAGCCACTGGCACAGGCTGCCCAGGAAGGTTGTGTGGATGCCTCCTCTCTGGAAGTGTTCAAGGCCAGGTTGGATGGGGCCTTGAACAACCTGGTCTAGTGGGGAGGTGTCCCTGCTCATGGAAAGGGGGTTGGAACTTCGAGGTCCTTTCCAACCTGAACCATTCTATCAATCTATGAACTTTTGATCTGAAGCCACAAAGACTCCAGAATATTTAGCTCCTTGTTTTCTTTTGTCAGTTGATTACATCTGTTGAGAAGCATGTCTAAACTTCTTGCTTGAGTGTGTACATTTTGGCTTTCAGCTACATGTTCTCACATCTCTGAGTTATCATGTTGTTGTATTTGTATGAAGGACTATCACAGAATGGTTTGGCTTGGAAGGGACCATTAAAGGTCATGTAGTCCATCTCCCCTCTTCATAATCCTCATCTGGACCTGCTCCAACAGCTCCATGTTCTTCTTGTGCTGAAGATTCCAGAGTAGTCCAGGTGGTATCTCATGAAAACAGAGCAGATGGGAAGAATGACCAACCTCAACTTGACGGCCACACTTCTTTTGATGCAGCCCAGGACGTGACTGGCTTTCTAAGTTGTGAGAGCACACTGCTGGCCCATATTCTGCTTCTCATTCACCTGTACCCCCAAGCCCTTCTCCATAGGGCTGCTCTCAACACCTTAATCCCCCAGCCTATATTGATACTGGGGTTTATTCTGACACACACTTTTCCACTGCTAGAGCATGGCTTCCTCTCCTCCTGCTCCAAAGAAGACACTCCATGCACTTCAGCTGCCTTCAGAGCACAACTGATTGCTCTGGCGTGGACCTGCCACAGGCTGCAGTGTGGATATCTGTTCCAGCTCAGTCCGCCATGAACTACAAGGCAACACTGACTCTACCATCATTTCCCCATGGGCTTCAGGAAATCCCATCACCACACCCCTTGGGCCAAATAGGGCTGCTTCTGACACTTCTCCCTTGATCCCTCACTGCCAGGATTACAGTATTTTTCCTTCTCTCACATAGGTTTCCTTGAGGTGCCACCATCATAGCTGGCAGGACCCAACAATGCCTTCCCCTGGTTCAATTCACTGTTCACTCAATTCACTTGTCACCTGCCAGACTCTGGACTGCATCTGGTACCCCCTCACATCTGGTAAGCCCTTCAGAGTTGTTGCTTTCTAGATACCTCACCACCCCCTTCCCCCATCTGAATGTATGGCCTCTTGTTTCTAAGAGGATACAGCCTAAGTGAATTTAATATGTGCACATTACCAGAAAGACCCAGATTTGTGTGCAATTACCTTGTTCTTAATATATTTTCAGTTTATTACCATACCTGTGTTACACAAAACAGTTAGAGTAGAAGTTCATAACGAAAATAAATACGAAGTAAAGACAATTTCAGCAATGCCATTCACATAGTCTTAGAATACTGAAATAGCAACAAATAGCTACATTACAAATAGTGCCTGGAATTTTTCTACCCTATCAAAAATAGAACTTTTGTGTTAAGACTTTTAGAAAGAAATCAGAATGACCCCTCAGCACACTCTATGGAAACCAGAGGAGGGAATCACTCCTCCAGCCCCTCCCAAATTAACTGTTTCTCTTGCATATACACACAGAGCCCATCTCCTTGGTTTTGTCCAAGCCTGGTCTAGGATAAACCTGATGTAATTTTCCTTTCAACCTACTTAATCATATTTAGAGTTATGGAAAGAAAATTAGCTTTCGCCTTTTACCCAAACCATGTTATTTCTATAACAATAATACGTCCACACTCCTCATGTCCTACAAACCAATAGGTAACAAAATTTTTTTACTGAAATAACATTTCCCTTCATCTGTTCATGATTAAGGTGAGCATTTTGTTTGGAAGATCTGACAACAGCTAACATTTTGGCAGGAAGTATTTCTAAGACTCTAGTGTGAGGGTGAAGTCATCTATAAATTACTGGCACATCAACCTTCTCTGCCTGACTTCAAGTACCTGTGGTTCACTACTGTATTGCATTCACTGTTTCATGGACCTGGGAATTTCTCTCCTCTTTAATACAGATGTCACATAGTTCACTCTCAGAGTTTAAGAATTCATAGCCTAGAAGCCATAGTAGGAAAACATGTTTTGTGACTTCTTGGGCAGGATCACAGCACTTACTTCTCGCTAGGGAAGTTATGACAAAATTACTTTACATACTTTGTACTGGGAGCTTGCAATTCCACAAAGTTTCCAGATTTCCCCTTACATCAAAGGGGAAGATCCTATTATACAATCCAGTGATTACAAAATATATCAGAAAAAAGAATGAAGTTCAACATACACAATATCTCTTCGCCTCTGACACACGTACACACATTCACCCCCACGCTCCCACCCTTCCACACATGTCACCTTCTTCAAGAAACTTCAGAAGAGTCCAAACAGTAACTTAAGGTGGTGCAGAAACAGCTAACCAAATTAAAAACACTGTATATTCTGATTAAGCAGAAATACAGGAGAGGTCTTCAATGCCACAGAATCTCTTCCTTAAAATGTCTCTTCTAAAAATGCCTCAACTAAGTATCCAGAATCCAAGCTTTGGATCTTGCAACTAGATTGGTAAAGGGCCTGGAAGGTAAGCCCTATGAGGAGAGGCTGATGGAGCTGGGTCTGTTTAGCCTGGAAAAGAGGAGGCTCAGGGGTGACCTTATCGCTGTCTATAACTACCTAAAAGGTGGTTATAGTTAGGCGGGGGTCAGTCTTTTCTCCCTGGACACTGGAGACAGGACAAGGAGTCACAGTCGCCAGAGGTTTAGACTTGACATTAGGAAGAGGTTTTTTACTGAAAGAGTGATCAAGTTTTGGAATGGGCTGCCCACTGGAGGTGTTTAAGGTTAGGCTGGATGAGGTGCTGAGTGGCATGATCTAGATGTCAGATGTTTAGGTTTACTTGGTTGGTTTTAGGTTGGACTGGATGATCTTTTAAGGTCTTTTCCAGCCTCATCATTACCGTGATACTGTGATAGTTAATTCACCATACAAAGAGCAACAGTGAAAAAATGGCATATTACTGTAGCAATAAACTCCTTGCTCTTCAAATGCTTTTATAGATAGTGAAAAAAGCTAATCCTACCCTTTACGTGTCGGTAACTTTGTTTAGAAATAAAGCCCCAAATCACACACTTTCCATTTGATAATCACACAGCTGTAGACTGATACTACTAGCTGAAGGAATCATTAAGGAAAAGCGTATTAGTCAAATCAAATAAAAGGAAACTGTGTGCCTGGAGGAAATTACATGAGAACGGAATCAAAACAATAAGTAGGAGAGAAAAAGCAGGGTATTTGTTTTGCCAAGTTCTAAATAGCAGGTGGTCTAGAGCAAAGCTTAACAAAGGATTTCAGAGGATACCATAAGTTTAGGAAGTTCAGTGTCCCAAGAATAAAGCAATAAATAATGAAGCCAGTTGTCTTACTGAAGAACCTGAAAGAGGATCAGAAATCAGGCATCTGTTTGGTGTTAGCATCCTTCAGATATGTGACCACCTCAGACAAACCATCAGTGACATGCTCAGATGCTGATTCAGACTTCTCAGCTATGTAAGTACCTCTCATGAGGTACTCAAATGATGCTTAGTTTTGATATGTTCACATCATTTAAACACATCTGTTTTGGCTCTCCTGTTGCCACACTTCTTATTAAGAGATGTAGTCCACAGATTACATAGTCCATAAATAGAAAAGGTGGGGAGAAGCTACCTACCTTTGGACAGAATTAGTTGTGAATTATCTTAAGAGAAAACCAACCAAACTAACTCCCATTCTTTGTAGTCTAAGATGCAGTTGCTACAACCCTGCCGAAAGTGGCATTAGCTGGCTAGACCACATTGACTCTGACAGCTAAGAACAGGCAACCAGGGATCAGACCCACTGTTCTTTGAAGCCATGTTGCTGTCAGCAGTAAGTTTTTAAGTAGTGTTCATAATATATCGGTTGAGCTTAGAAAACGGTAACCTCTACCAAACATTCTGGAGAGACATATCCACAGCCTCTTCAGGAGTCTCCAATATTGTCCTGAGTCCTTAACCAATCATCAAAACTGGTTGTTTAAGACTACAGAAATAACCTGAAATAACCAAAGTAAACCCAGCTTTAAGTAAACATAACATAAACATGGCATTAAGGCTTCAAACTTTTTACAAGGGCTAGAAGAAATTATCCCACAACATGGGAAAAAAAAAAAAGAGGAAAAGAGTCTTCAGTCTTCATCCCGAGTTACAAAATTTCTTTCATCTTAATGAATACAACCTGATTAACTTTGGGCAGAGTTTATTTGCTTCGCAAAAACACCCACCCAACCCTGCATATTTTCAGCCACAGAAAACAAATAAGGTTTTCTGTCTGAAGAGAGTGAAGCGGGTGTCTGCAGAGTGGGAATAATAAACCCAACTTCACCCAGATGCAGAGAACAAGTTTGTACTTTAATAGCCATGGTGTGACTGCACAAAGGATGGTATGCCGAGAGGGAAAGCACATTTTCTGCCACACCAGCTAAAAGGGTCTAAAGCACAAAAGGAACTGAGAAGCTTCTCAGCTGCCCCTTCACTCATGTGGCAGCTGTCAGCAGCACGTCTATCGTGGTTTGGAAGCTGCAAGACTTAAATGCAGGAAGGTTTAGTAATGCAGACTCTGGAGCTGCTGCAACTTCCTAAGACCTGCTGGTAACACATACTGTGCTTCAGAGTAGCTTGACATGCTGTGGAATATGTGGCAAGATTTCCAATACTCTTACTGGCTAATTAGACATGGACATGCAGATGTTTTTAATCAAAGAAGAAAATCAAGAGATTCTGTACTGTGTGCACTTCTGCAATATGCACACCAGTGGCAAATGACGTTTTCCAAGCAGGTTACAGAAAGTTTTCATTTCAAGTCTTTAGTCCTTGCAAACGTAAGGAACACTGTTCCTTGATGCAAGCAGATGCAGTGCTGGTTTCCTGGCTCTATAAAAAAGCGTGTCTGTGCTGGTAGTGTTTCAAGAGTCCAGAAAAAAATACGGCTAGTTATTTTTACTCCTTAGTATTAGAAATGCAGTGTCTTGACCATGACTCTTGGGAATGACAGAGACACAGTGGAAGAAGCAGGCTCTTAGATACTTAGAAGGTTCAAAGGAGATGCAGAGAATAAAAGCTCACTGGCAGTGTAACACAGCTTAGCCTCTACATTGCAGACATTGCTTCTTCATAATCAAATTCATTAATAACCTAATGCAGAGCTTTGTAATAAACCACGATTATTAGTGCACACAGATACCTCCTCTCCTTTTACGCAAGCCCGTCCCTAACTCCTGAGAATTTTTTTTATTCATGGACAAATGGACTAGGTTTTTGGAGCAAGTGAAGAGCTGGGAGAGGGGTGGGGTGGGGGGTGTGTGTGGTGTCAAGAAATAATCTAAATCCAGTATTTGGTTTGGCTTCTCTTTTGTAAGAGCAGCAAAGATGAAAATTCCATTGCTACAGATTAGTATCAGACACACACAAAACTGACCTCCCATATCCATGGTAAAGCTAAAACATTTTCTTAAAACTCAAAGGCTTTTCCCCCCCTGCTTCCAGTCCAGTCTCAGAGCTGTTCACAATGGAGTAGAACTATACATTTGAAACGGGTAACAAGGCCAACACCCAGACAGCAGATCAGTTAAATATCTAACACACATTAAGCGTTATGCGGGTATGTCAGGAGATACTCTCTTGACATTTTTTGATTAAAAGGTCTCAAGAGCAAAAGCAGTCAAATTAAAATAAAAAAGTAATTATCTACAGATACTAAAATAAGACAAAAGCAGTCAAGTTTTAAGGTATTGAAAGAGAGGCTCTGCAGGAAAAATAACGCACGCTGTCGTGCTTAGGGAGCTTCCTCCAAACAGAAAATCCAAATATTTGTTATGGAAAAAAATCAAACAAAAAACACACCAAAAAATTCCCCAAGTTTAGGTTAAAGTGACTTGCCTGGCTAAGCTGCTCAAGTTCAAATAATTTTCCTTGGATTTACTGCTTATTACATATCTAAAGCCCAAGAAAGAAAAACACTAACTTATTTAAATATAGCATTAAAATAAAACACAATTCTTCATGCTCATCTGTTAAAGAAAGTAGGTTTTAATCAGTTTTAGTAACCCATTCATTCACAATGGAAATCATCTGAGAAACAGAATGCAGACTGCATTTTCATCCAGCCAGGAGTTACTTAAACAGGAGAAGAAAATCTCTGCTAGGAGGTGACTAAAAGCAGGATTTCTACCTGTATCAGATGATCTGAGGAGCTCTCAGTCTCACAGAGGGAAAAAGTTCTTTTGTTAAATGTTTCCACTACAGAGCAGACTAAGAATGAGTTAAAACTCTGCTTTCTGTATACTGGTTAGTGCAGCCTGGAAGGATGTCACACCAGCTGATGGGTCTTTTATTCTTAACCTTCAAATTAAGCCAAAAATACCTTGGTATTTCAATAATAAGAGACTAAAGTTTCCAGGGACAATTATCTAGTTATCAGTAGTAGTCCTAAGAGTTTAAGATCATATTAATGATTCATGTCAGAGCACAGCCCCAAGGACAGTTGGTCCTGGAAATACAAAACTGGAAGTGCTTGTAGAGGATAAAGTAGGGAATAAAAATTAAGTGCCATGGGACAAGAAAGGAAGAGATTATTTAGGTCAGCCTTTCTGAAGAAACTGAACACCAAAGTACATCCATTCCAGACAAACTGAACAGCCTTCTAAGTGCTTTCAGCAGTCCCAATACTAAAAGATTAGATGAGGTGGTGTGGTAAAGTCTGTTGAAAAATAAACTTATCATTAAATTAAATATAATTAATAATAAAAATATAAAATTCTGTTCCCTTGAAGGTAGGGTTTTTTGCCTCCTTTTCTTTTCTACTCACACAGAAAAGAGGAATGGTTTGAATTCACATCTTGGAAATCTTCAGAGTTTATTCCACCAGAGAGACAAACCAGAAAGAACGTGCTATTAACCAAATAAGTATTTATAGAACACACTTTTTCAAGTCTAAAAACTTCATTCCTTGTCTCCATGGCAATTCAGAGGGAGCTTCTGAAAACTGGGGATGGTGTTTTAAAGTAGTCCTCCTCTCACAGAAAAGCCTATTTTCCAGTCCACTCCTAGACCTGCTCAACTTTGGTTTCCATAGCAACTCAGCAATGCACAAAGGCAGTTGGTAAATGCAGTGCAAGTCTGTAGCTGCTTCAGCTGTTACTTACTCCAAGATGCATCAGGATGCTGATGACTTGCATCTAGGACAGTCGTTTGAAGATACAGCAACAACAGGCTTAGGGAGTAGAAGCCCCTTGCCACTGCTACCCTGCACAACACATAGCACACACCACAGCAGCAATCTGAAGAAACCCATTTCCAGTGGTATTACTAGGGGTCACAATTCAGAAAACACTTGCCTGTGCAAATAACTAAAGAAATTGTCATAGAATGATTATTAAAAACTTACAACACAAAGTGAGGTACCCAGTGCAAACTGGCATGTTCCTCTGAAGTCAACAATAAGAGACTGATTTAAAACACAAGATAGTTGGGAAACAAGTCCAACCCCCACACAACCACTCTGGCCCCCAATCTGACATACAGATTTCTGAAGCAATTTGAAAAGGATAAACACTTTACAAGAAGTCACATCACATATATATCTACAAATATACATATTACTTATAAAAAAAAGCCTGGAAATAAATATAGTTTACTTTCTAACTGTGACAACCAGCATTAGTCACAATTTCAGCAAACATCAGATGAAACTGGGTCCCTGCTAGTTCAGAAACTTTGAAGTCATTCAAGCTCCCACATTGTAGGGTCCTGTTTCCAGATGCTAGGAAAACATCATGATGCTACAATTTTAAGTCACTGTAAGTGCATACATCGTTATGGCGAACAAATGTCTGTCCCAAAGTTAGTTTTAGTCATTTAAGCTGGAACCAAGATTGCTGTGCATCCTCAGTCCCTTAAGTTCACTGCAGTTTTTCCCCAGGAGGTCTTCCCAACCACATTTTGATTAACCTAAGCATTTCCACAAAGTGCTTCCACTGTAGAGGATAAAAATATATGACTAGGTATTAAGTTCTGGCTTCTGAAGGTATAGGAGTAGCTAACTGCAAACAGATTATTAAAGAACATGTAGGGTGGTTAATCTGACAAACTATGCTCAAATGTCTTATTTTTTATAAAGTGTAGTAATCACTGCCAAGTCAACATTGCCACTTTATGTGATGTTACCTATAAATGTTCTCTCCAAAGCAAATACTGACTTAAAATATACTTCTATACTAGTGTGCCCTGGAGGCAAGTTTTTGAAAAGGGCTTTAGAGAGGCTTTCTCCCATTCAATTTTTGCTGACTCTGGGACATACCGTGACTTTATTCTAGCTAGCGTGTCAGTTAAAAAAAAAAGTTGAAGTCTTTCCAAAGAACAGTAGGATGCTCTTTGAATATAAAGACTCAGCAAGAGCCTTGTGTAATGCTTTATGAATCTGGGGCTTCTAAGGAACCATTTCAAATAACTGGGGGTGGTGGCTGAGTTTTCACTTGAGCAAATTTCACTAGAACCATGAATTCTATGACTGTATCATAAAATTTATTCAGAGATAAAAACCATTGAACTTAGCTTTATAACCATTTTTCCACTAGATAACAGAGCAGATTCTTTACTAATACAAGTGGAGACATGATGACCACTTCTCTTCTGGACAAAAGAATTTGGTGAACCTTTCCTAACAATCCAAATGCAACTGCCAAATTAGCTCATCCCATTTTCATTCACACATGATCTCTCACACTGCCAAGTTTGCTTAACAGTCTCTTCCTGCCAGATGCAGCTAACAGTCATTTTTGATGAGTATTACTTCCAACCAGCATCTAGTTTACAGTACAAATGCATATCTTTAGCCTTAATTCTATGGGCCTTTAATAAATAATTCAGTTCCTTAATATCAAGTTTTACAGAAGCACTTTCCAGCACATTTGTACCATAGTGAAGCTACTCCTTCAGTTCAGATAAGGTTGATATGTGTCAAAACCAGGCAGAACAAAGAAAAGATGTTTTCTATGCTTAAAGAAGAGTGATTAGAAGAAATCCTCCGGAAGGCAGAGCTAGGAACAATAGGTCACGGTATAATAGGTGCCAAATTTTCCTTAAAGAGGATGAAAAGGGGAAAAAAGAGAAAACAGCAAACCAACAACAACAACAAAAAAAAACCAAAACAAAAAACTCTAGGACAATCTTCATTTCATTAAAAGCTACAAACAAAACAACATATGGGTTTCAGATTAGAAAATATTATAAGATCAACACTGGAACATTACACAGGAAGCAGGAATAAACAGAGTAACTGTGCTTGCTTTATTTATTTTTAAATCAAGCATTAATGTTAACTTGGTGATCATCACAGCTCCTTAACAGAAGAGATGTGTTAGGAGCCACATCCTTTAGAATATCGGATAAGCTTCCTTAGTGAAACACTCTGCTGCCTTATGTCAGAAGACAAGAAAGCTCGGTATGTGAGCCAACATTCACAATACACTGGTTTGCTGCTTCATCTAATAGGATTTGATTACCTTGTCTTCAGGTACTTAAACTAAGAAAGCACAAGCTGTTTCACAAAAATGGAACAACAACATAAAAAAGATTGCAGTAATCCTGCAACACTGTAAATACAGCAAAAAATCATTCTGGAGACAGAATGATTAACTTGGAAAGAAAAGAATATTGTCAGAGTTAAACAGCCAATCTAGTCACAGTTCAAAGACAGAAACATGACCATGTATATGAGCATGCAAAACTGGGATTTTCTTAATTGTTTTTAAAAGCCATTAGATTTTTTTTTTCAAGTTTTTGACAGTAAAACATATCTGATTAAGGAGTCAACACCCTGGGCATTACTTTCTCAAGCACAACTTAATGTTTAGAAATCTGGTGGTTACAGTGGCTATTCCTGGAATACTGTACAGTGCACATAAGATTAAACATCACCAAAAACCCCACGTGTTACTTTTCTAAAATACTTATTAGAGTCAAGAGATCAACATATTTCATAAAACCATGACTCTCAGACAGGCACATATGCTGATATAAACCATTGAGGCACATATGCTGATATAAACCATCTGCTTTGCCTGCTTCTGCCCATATTCCCTTTATAATCATGCTCATGAGATATTTTTGCTCCAGAAACATATATGACACTATTATTGCTTAACCCCTAGAAATAGGGCTAAATAATATCACTTTGAAGATGTTTGTAGTTCTTTAAACTGTAATTAGTTCATCTGAACTAAGACTCTCTTTTTGAGAAAGATGACTGAAGAACAGGCCAAGGATTACGCTGGCAACCATTACACAGGCAGATGCACAGGAGCATAAGCACTGTGATTACATGGGACCCAAACACAAAACAAGGCCTTCAGAATTCAGTTCTAAATTCACATAGCAATACATTTTAGTCAGAAGTGAATCTGGGCACAGTTACATATTTATTCCCACCACTGTTGCAGGGCTGTTGCAATGAGCCTGGATAATACTGAGCATCAGCAGAGCTAAGAGTGGTCAAGCAATCATGAAAAAGAACAAGATAGCTTGTTGAATAATAGATCGCTAGCAGCACTTTTTGTCAAGAAATGGAACCCATCACCAAACCCAAGGCCTCCTTGGAATGAAACCTTACAAGAGAGGTCATGGGTAACAGAATGGGCTTCTTCAAATACATTGCAGGTAAAACTAAACCTAAAGGCAATGTAGGACCCCTGATGAATGAGCTGGGTGCCCTGAAGACAGAGGATACAGAGAAAGGAGACATACTGAACACCGTCTTTGCCTCTGTCTATATTTCTGGGGGCTGTCCTGATATCAAAGCCCATACTGCTGAGGCTCCAGAAGAAGTAGAGGCAAAAGAGGAGCCTGCCTTGACTGATGAGGACTGGATTAGGGATGTGTTGAGCAAACTCAATGCACATAAATCCATGGGCCCTAATGGGATGCACCCATGCGTGCTAAGGGACATGGTGGAAGTCATTGCTAAGGCACTCTTTTTTAAGTCATGGGGATCAGGAGAGGTCCCTAGGAACTGGAGGTTAGCAATTTTCACTTCAATCTTCAAAAAGGTAAGAAGGAGAACCAAGGTAACTTGCCCAACCTGATAGCCTTTTATGAGGGCATAACCAGGTGGACACATAGTGGCACAGCAGTGGATGTGGTCTACCTTGACTTCAGTAAGGCATTTGACAGTCTCACATAACATCCTCACAGCCAAACTGAGGCAGTGTGGACTGGATGATTGGGTAGTGAGGTGGATCATGAACTGGCTGCAGGTCAGAAGCCAGAGAGTAGTGGTTAATGGGACAGAGTCTAGTTGGAGGCCTGTATCTAGTGGGGTCCCCCAAGGATCAGTACTGTGACCAGTCCTCTTTAATCATTAAAGATTTAGATGAGGGACTGTGATTAGGGTGCACTGTCAGCAAGTTTGCTGATGACACAAAGCTGGGTGGTGTCACTGACACCCCAGCAACTGTGCTGCCATTCAGCAAGACCTGGATAGGCTAGAGAGCTGGGCAGAGAGAAATTGAATGAGGTACAACAAGGTTAAGTATAGAATCTTGCATCGGGGCAAAAACAAACCCCAGGTTGAGGACTGACCTGTTGGAGAGTAGTGCAGGAGAAAGGGACCTGGGCATCCTAGTGGACAGCAAGATGACTATGAGCCAGCAATGTGTTCTTGTGGCCAAGAGGGCCAACAGCATCCTGGGTGCACCAGAATGTGGGTGGTTAGCAGATCGAAGGAGGTTCTTCTCCCCCTCTACTCTGCGCTAGGCTGAGGGAGCTGGGTCTCTTGAGCTTGGAGAAGAGGCTGAAGGGTGACCTCATTAATGTCTCTAAATATGTGAGGGGTGGGTGTCAGAAGGATGGAGCCAGGCTCTTCTCAAGGTCATCTAGTGGTAGGACAAGGGACAATGGGTGCAAGCTGGAATATAGGAGGTTCCATATAAATATCAGAAGGAACTTCTTCCCAGTGAGGGTGATGGAGCATTGGAACAGGCTGCCCAGGGGGGTTGTGGAGTCTCCTTCTCTGGAGATGTTCAAGACCCTCCTGGTCATGTTCCTGTGCAACTTGGTTAGGTGGTCCTGCTGTGTCTGGGGGACTGGTCTAGATGTTCTTTCGAGGTCCCTTCCAATCCCTAACAATTCTGCTTCTGTCTATTTTCTCTCTCAGGCACAAACTCCAATGTTACCAGTGAAATTGGAGCATCGGAGTTTGTTTGCTTTAGTAGTTGCTCCAATACTACAATAGCATTATCTTAAAAACAATAAATATACAACTACTGACTAAAAAAAATAATTTACCTTTCACATAAAATATTTACTGACATTTAAATGGAAAGCCATTGAGTCTTTGAAGATGAAGACCTCTTTTGTACAAGTTCTTCTAACACCTAAGCACTGCTATTAATGACCTTTTAACTGATTTTTATGTTGACATTAGAAGAGAAAGAAAGAAACAAAACTGTTACACTTGCTTTCCCCACCTTTTAAGGAAAACTGTATGGTGTATCTTTGTTCTTTAAAGAAAAGTAGGGGCAGGGAGGTTGGGAGACCATCAGAGACGCAAGAAAATTCCCAACAAACCTAAAGCACAGTAATTCAGAGCGACATCTATCACACATTTTTGTTTCTGAACAAGAGTAAGCAAATACCATTGGTGTCTTCCACTGATATTCTACTACTTCTGTTTTAGAGAAAAATCTTTATTTAATTACTCCTAGTAGTTATGATTTACAAACACATTAACCTGGAGTTTACTGAGTGTGCAGTATAAGCCACTGATTTGCTTGAGACTGAGAAGATTTTAGCTATGAAATAAAAGCATTTGTCTCCTAGAAGTTACTAAAATATATACCCATTTTCAAATCATGACATGTCACAGCTTCAGTTGTGGCATATTTCTGTTTAGAATTAACTTGCACAACTGAAAATGGCAATTAATTAATGGGCATATCTTTGATATAGCATAGGTCAGCTAAGTGCTTTATTCTCAGCAGAGCCTGACTTTGCTCCAGCCTACATTTTTAAAGTGTTCTGGCTGCCAAGCAAGCTCAATACTTTAATACCAGACAATCAGACACAGCAAAGCTCTTTATCATGAAAAAGGTATCTCAGAATGTTGCAGCTGACACCACAAAACCTAGCTAACAGCACACACCCAAACACAGCCATGTTTTCCACAGACATAATTCGAGTCAATGTGTTTTCACTTGTTTTTGCCAGTACAGCTACAGAAGGCTACAGTTACAGAATCACAGAATTGTCCCTGTTGTAAGGAATCCCCGAAGGCTACCTAGTTCAATCCCCCTGCAGTTATCAAGGGCATCCTCAACTACATCAGGTTGTTCAGAGCCTTGCTGAGCCTCACCTTGAATATCTCCAGGGATGTGGCCTCAAGTACTTCTGTGGGCAACCTGTTCCAGTGCTCAACCACCCTCATGATAAAAAATTCCTTCCTAACATCCAGTTTAAACTACCCTTCTCTAATTTGAAATCATTGCCCCTTATCCTATATTACTACAGGCCTTCATAAACAGTCCTTCTCCAGCCTTCTTGCAGGTCCCTTTCAGTACCGGAAGGTCACTATCAGGTCCCTCTGCAGCCTTCTCCAGGTTAAACAACCTCAACACCCTCATCCTGTCCTCCTAGAAGAGGTGCTCAAGCCCCTTAATCCTTTCCACAGCCCTCCTCTGGACCTGCTCTGTACCTTCTTGTGTTGAGGGCTCCAGAACTGGATGCAGTACTCCAAGAATTGGATGTGGTGCTTATAAACCAGGAGCTCTGGAAATAAGTGCTATCTACACACTTATGTGGTAAACTGGCATCTAACTCACATAATATGTATTCAGAGTCTGGTTTTCTCCATATTGTTTCCTCATACGTTTTCAAATACGCCAAGCAAAAACACTTCTCCAACTCAGAACCCAGTTCTGGCCAATGTACACAAGTCCTTAACATACCACCCCCAAAAATTTCTCCTAACTCATACCAGGCACTTTCTTCAGGCTACAAATAATGATTTTGGTTTGTTTGCTATTTTAATCTGGACAAAAGTAACTTTTCAAGAATGCATGTTCCATCATTACATCATACTGTGATAGCAGTTTGTGAACCACAAATATAGCCCCTATTGTTAACATTATCTGGTACCAAAACAACCCTATAATATATCACTTTCCATCCAGACAATAATAAGTTTTGTTTTCCTTTGTGTTTGTGCAGACTTGAGAGCATGTTCAACCCTTAAGAAATTAAACCAAACAAAAGCTCTGTAATAGATCTATGGAAACTTTATACCTGTAGAATCTGTGCTTTCCAGTTCATCTGAAAAATTCTTGGGGTTTTTTAAGAAGCCAGAATTAAACTGCAGCTCTTTCAACACTATTTTGATCCTCCCATCTCTTACTGAAAACTGCTAAATTTTGAATTTGTAAAAAGCAAGCATTCAGAGAGTTTTATTACAACATTTGTCTATCATGTTTTCCCCTCCAGTCTTTGAGAGAAACTGCTTTAATTCCTATTAACCAGGGGAGGTGGGGTGGGGTGGGGCAGTGTTCAGACTTACTAGTGGTTCAACAACTACCTCTTCTATGTTATTTGCTTTTGTTCAGAAATGGCTATTTTCCTTTTCCTCCTACTCCAAAAAGCTTCTGTATCTCCTGAGGTATGTTAGAAACCGACAAGTGAACAAGACCAGATGTTCAGCTGCCACTCACTTTCTGCCTGATTTAAAAAGTTTTATATAAATACTCAAGTGCTCGGTGATACATTGCGGGTACAGAGGTGACAGAACTCACTGGAGCCCTGCAGAACAAAAAAGCGGCTTGGAAATGCAGGTGAGCAAGCACTGGCAATCATCCAGATGCTTCTCCAGCCTCATCTGCTGTCTCATTCTTGAAACACATATTCATTTTCTTAAAAAAACCCAGCATTTAGATGAAGGAAACAAATAATTTGTCTTGATTGCAAGACACCATATTTGCTTTAAGTTTCCTTTGGTGGAATTACACCAAATTATGTATGTTTGAGGGAGACTTCAACAGTTTCTTCTGCAGAAATGTTTTGCTAAAACTAAGTTATTTGAGAAGTACTTGGGATGCGAAGAGACAGGCCAGAAAGTAAAACTGTAACACAGCTAGTTTTACAAAACTGAGGATGGCAGGTAGGTGGCGAGGAGGGGGAAACTGAGGTAACCTGGACAGAATTAATTACTGGTAAATTAATTGCCTTTCAGCTTCCATGTAACATTTTCTTTAGTTTCCATGAAAGTGTTCATCCAATTGTAAATCAGTCGCTAAACCAGAAAGTAAGAACTTATAAACCATGTGTTTTCCCATATATATGCAGTAGTGCCACAAAGTTATCATGGTGGAGAAAAAAAAATTACCATCCAGCCAAGCAAGAAAAAGCAGCCATAACATAGTTCATTGTATACATCGACAGGGGCACTATTTCAAGATAAAAGAATGTTTTTGATTGGTATTGCATAATTTCAAGGTAACATCAACTTAGCCATTCCATATGGCCCTGGAAAATAGTCTGCAAAGATGAATACAAATGTCTACCTTTGTACTTCAATTACTTTGCTATACAAGACATTTATACTGCCACGAGGTCATTTCTGGCTGTGTGAACACTTCTTAGTAACCTTCCTTTATGTAAGCATTTACACGGGAGTCACCTCTAGCATTGCTAAGAGAAAGTACAATGCTAAGCCTTAGGTTGAGAAAAGTATTCCTAAAAGGGATCACCAGCTGCAGGAAGCCTATGATAAACAGACTGCCTTCAGAAGTGCTCCAACTAAAAGATGACATTTTGAGTGTTGATGGACTCTAAGTAGATTATACTATATGTAAACTTTTAAACCCCCCTTTCAGAACTAAATTACTAGTTGCTCCTGCCCTTCCAAGGGCATTGACAATCCAAGCCCACATACTACCCCAACAAGGAGAGCTTGCTTACTGCTGATGCAGAAGGTTCACATGCTCTCTCTCTACAGTGAAGAAATATTGCTATTATTTACTGATGTGAACTGTGAGAAAGCTGGATTTTTAAAACATGAGTTGTACAAGAAGATTCTCTCATGCTCAAGAAAATTACTTCTGTATTGTGACTACTAACATGTAAGAAGCTAAAGCACTTTGAGGAAGGGTATAAGCTTCCTCTAACAGTTTTAGCTCTCTTCTTTAAAAGGTCTGCATGTAACCCCCATAAAATATAGATACAAACAAATTTGGTATCTCTAGGTCACAAAAAATGATCCCACATATTTTGTTAATTCAGTCAGCTAAACCATCAGCTAAAGGTGAATTCAGAGTTCAATTATTTGTGAGTTCTTACATTATTATTTGTGATACATCTCTCAGTTTCTGCAACAGAACCTGGCACGCTGCTGCCAAAATATTCTGCAGTAGGAAACAGAGGTATAATACAGGAAACAATCACAAAAAATATCTTCATGTAATTCAGTTAAATAGCCAATGAGAAGACCTCATCCAGGATAAATTAGATCTGCTAATCACAGCAGCAGTTTTAACTTGCATTGTTAATGCCAGATGCCCTATGGTACTCAAAATTATGAGAAATGCACATCCTATGACATGATCAAAGAACTGCTGCAATATTAAAGCCAAAAAAACAGGAGTTTAGAAGCACAGGAACAGCAAAATCAAGTCCTTTACTTCTCTAAATCCACCTTAAACAGATTAAAACAAGAGAAATTGTGGCTATCTCCATATGACATCTCCAAATACATTTTCTGTCTCCTGAACACAGAGAAGTAGGGTGTTTTTGACCATCCAATAGCAAGCTGTGGGTCCAGTAACCTTAACTAAGGATACCACAGTGCCAGCCAAGGATCAGCTCTCTACCTCCTCCTGGCTGAAGAGAGAGAGATGAAGCCATAACTATAGAGCAGCAGTGTTTCTGGCTGAGGCCTCCCAGAAGAGCCTCTTCTAAATTGTATGCCTAGATTCAAGGGAAACAGCATGATGCATTCAGATGCAGCAAAGGCCATGGCTCCTGAGAGATGTGCCAATAAGACACTGACAAGTTTCTTTCAAGCACTGAGGACAGATAGTGAAATCATGAAGGTAATAACATAAGCAACTGAGAGAAGCATAAAAACATAATGATCTTGCAAACAAACATTCAGTTTTTATCTGTTTCAGAAGGGTTCAGGAATCTTGTGCAGTGTCACCACAGTAACAAAAAAAAAAAGTTAGTCTAAACTGTAAAGACATTGGTTTTCCTTAGTTAATTTTAATTTTTTTGTTCACATTTAAGAATATTACTCTCATCTTACAACCTATGTTATGATCTCTAAGAGTCTGGGCAGGTTTGTATAACACTAGTAGTCTACAGCAAAGAAATGCTGTATTAGTTGAGAAGCCATAAAAGCAGGAACCTTCCTTTGATGTCTCTTTGCTCCACTTCCTTGACAAAACTCCCAGGTACTCTGATACTATGTTGTACATATGTTACAACACTAGAATGCAGTTGTTCCAATTCAAGAAAGCCCATCTCACCTGGACACAGACTCTGACTTAGAAATCATAGTAAGTCCCCATCAACACAGAGGGTTCAACAAAAGTATGGAGGCTGACAATATTCTGGTTTGAGTTGTACATCATATATAATCAGGGAAGGATAAAGACTTCCACCATCAATTCATAGAAACATAGAATTATTAGTTGGAAAACACCTTCAAGATCATTAAGACCAACCACCAAACCAACTGTACCAAGCCCAACACTAAACTATGTCCCTAAGCTCCACATGCACATGACTTTGAAACATGTCCAGCAGTTCACCACCTCCCTGGACAGCCTGTTCCAGTGCCTGATGACCCTTTCAATAGGTGTTTCTTAATGTCTAACCTCAAATTCCCCTGGCACAACTTGAGGCCATTTCCTCTTATCCTACCACTCATTACTTGTGAGAAGAGTCCAACACCTGCTTCTCTACACTGTCCTGTCAGGCAGCTGTACACAGCAATATGATCTCCCCCAAACCTTTTTTTCTTGCAACTACATTCCAGCCAATGCAGTCATACTTTATGATTTCTTGTTGGGGTCAAGGAGTAAGACACAAAATGCTTTTCCAGTCTAGAACCTCTGTATCTGGATGAAAGATTCCCAAGCACTAAGGAGTGTTTGCTTTAAAGCCAACAACAAACAAATAAACCAAACTTACTTATTGTACAATCAGACTAACCCAGTGAGCTCCACCAAGCATTTATGCAAAACTACTATTTATTTCCTCTGCATTATCCTCACACAGACACATTGTATTGGATGTTTCCAGCGTTACCACCTTAAGTTTAAATTTCTAATGTACTCAAATGCAAGAAAAAAAACCAAAAATAACAGGTAGAAGCTTCATAAAGATGCCAGTTTATCAGTACATACTGTGGCCTCTAGCTCAGCCACTACAATCAGTAACAACCATTTCTGTACATTTTCTAACTATCTTGCCAACAGAGCTCAGAAGTCTTCCTTGGTGGCACATTTTAAAACTTCCTAGGTATCACCAGTTTCAGGAGTTCATGCTGACACAAAATTTAAGACTTCCAGCTCCCTTACTTCTTACTAAATTAAAGGTGCAAGCTCTAACTCCAAGAAAGAACTTTTTCTGTAGGTTATCAAGATGTTTTACCAGGTTCTTACTGAAAAGGAGGCCAGTCTTGATCTACTCAAATGTCCCACGACCAAACTTACACATTTCTTAATTTCTGTAGTTAAACTACAGAGAAAGTTCTCTAGACCTGCTCTGCAATACAGTTTTCATATACTCCATGTATGAACCACTCCTTTCTTTCCTTCATTAGCTTCTGCTCACTACCCACTATCTCCATGGCAAGCTGAGTTCGAGACCTACGTAAGAGACCACTTGCCTGCATGCCTGACACGGACACCACTATTACTCAGCTGTATTGTTCATGTGAACATATTCCAGTTACTGGATTTCTGCTGGGATTTTCTCATGCAAACAATCTGCATTTGCACACCTACCTACAGTCATTTTCTTCATGTAGGAATTTCTCATCAGCACCTTACTGGTAAACTTTCTCCCCCACCTGGAACAACTTGGGAATTAGGACAGCAAGAGAAAAAAAACCTCAACCTCCCAAAGCCTGACAACAATATAGACACTTGATCCACTGTCCAGTTTCCAAACCACCCTCTATCGTTTCCTCACTGATCAAAGCCAGCACTGCCAACAGACACAACTAACCAGAAAGCTGAGCAGCCTCAACATACTGAAACGTATTACCAAAAAAACCCCACAGCAGCCTTGTCTGCTCAGATATATCCATGCAATGAACAACAAACAAAGAAAAAAGATCAAAGAAAATACTTTTTTATTATTATGTACTCTGTGAAAGTCTGCACTAGCTACTCGTCTAACAGCCCAAAATTTCCATAATGTCTTATCAAAACAAATTAAAAGAGCAACCAAGCTCAAGACCTAACACAGGTGACTTAAAGTCTCTCCTTGAAAGGACTCATCCCTCCTCTGCAAAGAACAGCAGTTTCCAAACACACAAACGAAAGACAAACTGAAAAACACATACAACATCAGCACTATGGACGTTCCACATCCACAGCAGACTAAGCACCTGTCCCAGCCTGGTCTCAGGTGGTCACTTCACTGCAAGACTGTGCTACACAATTCTGTTCAAAACATTACTTCCATGTATAGTGTCTTTCCTTCAAACACCAGCAAGACACAAGAAGCAGACAGCAGGGGCACAGTGAGACGTGATCTGAAAGCAGCAACCTTCTCACAAGTATGTATCTTGCTTAGTTCTCTGTTTTTCCTGTTATTTCCATGTGTCTTCTGGCGGAACAGCTTTTTCAAACTTATTTTAACATTCCCTCCGCCTCCCTCTATTTTGCTGTTAAGGAGTTAGACAATAGGACTATGAAGTACTGGAAACGTGAGTGTGCTGGAGCTGCATCATCCAGCGCTGGCACCACCAAAAACGTGCTCCCCAACAACCCGGTCTAGTGGGAGGTGTTCCCTGCCCATGGTAGGGGGATTGGAACTAGCTGATCCTTAACTCAAGCCTATCTTAAGAGGGCCACCGCAACAAGAAAACCAGGCAGCACGCACCCCGGACTTCTCATCACTGCCTAGAGCCGCCGCCCTGCGCCGGACCCGGGTCTCATCGGTGCCAAAACAGAGACACATGGAAAGCACCAGCGCCCACCCACCCATCTCCGCCTCTTACTTCGCTCTTGGAGATGGGACGTGGCTTCTTTCACTCCCACCCACTCCACACTCACGGCTCGGGGGAAACTGAGCCCTAAGCTTCGCCACAGGCCCCCCGCCCCGCGGGCACTTACAACTCAGGACCCCCAGGTAACCGAGCAGGAGCAGGCTGAGGCTGCGGTTCGCCATCTTCCCGCCGGCGGCCGCTCCTCGCCCGCGGCAGCGGCCAAGAACTGCCAGCCAGGGGCGTGAGGCACGGCCGCGGGGGCGGGAGGGGGGGCGGCCCGGTCCGGCCTCGCCCCGTCCCATAGAAAGTAGGCGGTGCCTGCGGGGCTGAGAACGGGCTGGGGGGCAGGTGCGTGGCAGCAGCCCTTCCCCCAGGTTATGTCTTTTTTTTCTTTCTTTCTGCACTAAGAGATCTTCTCGAGGACATTTGTTGCAACGCAACAAACTTTTTATGACGAAAAGCTTAAAACTTCTCACAGGAGACTGCGGCCGCTGTCAGAACATTCATAGCCTCAGAACGGTTTAGGTTGGAGGTACCGTAGAGATTACCTAGTTCAACGCCTTGCCATGGACAGGGACACCCCCTGCTAGACCGAGACGTTCAGAGCCCCATCCAACCTGGCCTTGAATGCTTCTAGGGAGAGCAGGGGGCACCCACAACCTCCCTGGGCAACCTGTTCCAGTGCTTCAGCACCTCATCGTGGGGAGTTTATTCGTAAAGGATTCCCTGCCGTCAAACACAACCAGGATGCAAGAGGAATAAAAGGGTGAAAGCAGTGGAAAGAGTAATGCAGGTTGAGGAGATGCTGAACATCTCCAGCTTTATCCAAAGCATTGGGGACAATATGTGGTGGACTGGCCTCTTCCCACCCACTGTGGGGCACATGCATCAGACAGCAGAGCATGGACTACATGGTGACCTTCAGAACCTTATTAATAGTTTATACCAGTTTAAAAGGTTCTTAATTAAATATACAGGAGGTGTAATGGCCCTTTAAATTTACAGATGAAGGAAAATGTCACTGTGACAGTTAATAGAGCATTTGAGTAGTTTCTAATGGCAGCTCAAAAGCCACTGATGAAATCCAGTTCCATAACAAGAAAAGCATTTTCTGGATAATCAGAGCAGCAGCTTTGTGTGTAATTTATTAAACTGCAGCAAAATGAGGAAAGTTTATAAATAAAATCTCTAGCTGATATTTTAAATGAGAACAAAGAGTTAGAATGTCATAATGCTCTTTATATCAAGTTTTTTCTAGCTTTATAAATGTATTTCTTATTTGCAGAATATTTCTGCAAAATAAGTGCCCATATATATATATACACACATGCATGTACAGTACATATTATCAGTATAATGGTGGCACTCATTTGATAAAATCAAAGCTACTCCATAAGCAACAGAATAGTCTTATCTCTTGTGTGGTCCATCATATAATAACTTTAAGCATATGCAAAGTTTCATTGACTTCAGTAGTACTGCTTAACTGTTTAAAGTCACATGGTGATGTATTTTGATACACACAGTTGAGAAAGTCCCTAGGGAGACAAAGGAGGGCAAAGGAATCCAGGAACAATGGAGTCTTCAAGAAGGAGATGTTAAAGGCCCAGAAGAAGGCTATCCCCATGTGTCATAAGATTAAAGGATTTAGGAAGAGAAGGAAGGACTTAGGAAGAGAAGGAGGGTTTACCACCTTTGGAAGAAGGGCCAGGCAACTCAGGAGGAGTACAGTGATCTTGTGAGGTTATACAGAGAGAAAATCAGGAAGGCAGAGGCCCAGCTGGAACTCAACTTGGCCACTGACATAAAGAACAAAATCAGTTTCTGCAGGTCCATCAACAATAAAAAGAGTATGAGGGAGAATTGCTATCCCTTACTGGATGTGCAACCAATGATAAAGAAAAGGCTGAGATACTTAATACTGTCTTTGTCTTTAATGGACAGACCAACTGCTCCAAGAATGTTCAGCCTCCTGAGCTTGAAGGTAAAGATGGTGAACAGGACAAATCCCCCATAATCCAGGAAGAAGTACTTAATGATTTGCTTGTGCATCTAGACACTCATCAGTCTATGGGGCTGCATGACATTCACCCAGGAGTACTCACCGAGCTGGCAGGAGAGCTCACCAAGCCTCTCTCCATCATTTTTAAACAATCCTGGTCAACAGGGGATGTACCAGATGACTAGAAGGTGGCTGATGTGACACCTATCTACCAGAAGGGCTGGAAGGAGGATCTGTGGAACTATAGGCCTGTCAGCCTGACTTTGGTACCAGGAAAGGTCATGGAGAGGATCATGTTGAGTGAGCTCTCACTGCAATTGCAGGGCAGCCAAGGGATCAGGGGCAGCCAGGATGGGTTAGGAAAGGAAGATCTTGCTCAACCAACCCGATCATTTTCTATGACCATAGGATTCACCTTTTGGATGGAGGGAAGGCTGTGGATGTTATCTACTTGTACTTTGGGAAGGCTTTTGACACCGTCTCCCACAGTATTCTTCTGGAGAATCACGGTAAAGATAAATGTACCCTTCACTGGGTTAAAAACTGTCTGCCTGGCTGTTCCCAGAGTTATTGGACTAATGGGGTGAAATCTAGCTAGTGACCGGTCACAAGTGGTGTCTGTCAGGGCTCAGTTTTGGGGCCAGTCTTGTTTACTATATTTATTGATGACCTGTACGTGGGGATTGAGAGCACCCTCAGTCAGTTTGCAGACAACACAAATCTGCTTGAGGGTAGAAAGGCTGTACAGAGGGTCTTGGACAGATTGGAT